>JAWPEG010000011.1:102811017-102821213 GCA_035771395.1 Myotis vivesi
GGTGACCAGGCTGGCGGGGGGGGGGCAGTGGGGGCCACCAGGTTGGCAGAGCGGGGCAGTGATGGGTGACCAGGCCAGCAGAGGGGGGCAGTGAGGGGCGACCAGGCTGGCAGGGGGCAGTGCGGGTGACCAGGCCAGCAGGGGGTGCAACCAGGCCAGCAGGGGGTGCAACCAGGCCAGCAGGGGGAACAGTTAGGGGTGACCAGGCCAGCAGAGGGGGGCAGTTGGGGGCAACCAGGCTGACAGGAGGGGGTAGTTATGGGCGATCAGGCCAGCAGGCAGAGGCGGTTAGGGGTGATCAGGCTGGCAGAAGGGCCAGTTAGGGGTGATCAGACAGGCAGGAAGGTGAGCAGTTAGGAGCCAGCGGTCCTGGATTGTGAGAGGGATGTCCGACTGCCGGTTTAGTCAGACATCCCCAAGGGGTCCTGGATTGGAGGGTGAAGGCTTGACTGAGGGAATCCCCTCCCATGCATGAATTTCATGCACCAGGCCTCTAGTGTACAATATTATAATGCAGGCTATTCATGAAATGCTGTCCCTGCCTTTATCAGTGTGAAGGAACCAGTGACTGTGTCTGTGAATCAGACAACTGGAACAGAGGGAAAAGGAGAAGGCACCCGTTTGCTCAAAGGTTTTAGAAAGTTCTTCGCAAGTTTAAAAAGCATGTCATTGCAGACCGAGAGATATAATTTATTTATATTTTTTAAATATATTTTTATTGATGTTAGAGAGGGAGAGGGAGAGAGAAATTGAAACATCAATGATGAGAGAGAAGCATGTGCCCTCTACCAGAATCAAACCCGGGACCCCTCAGTCTGCAGGCCGACGCTCTTTCCACTGAGCCAAACCAGCTAGGGCTAGAATTTATTTAAAATTTCAAATAATTGCATATATTAAACATTGTGTCTGTAATTCTGAAGTAGCCAGTGAATAAAAATAGAAAAATCAAAACATTCCGAAAAATTTCCTGATTTATCATCACTTTCTCTGGCCCAGGGCCCCCGTAAGCAGTTTACTGAGATGAAGAGAATTACACAGTTACTTTACTTTGTGGTCTCCGTCATCAACCTTAGTAAGAGGAATGTGCGTGCTGATTGACATGAACCATGGATGTGGACCGGTTGGATTTGGGGGACTTTCGCTCTCAGATACCTGTAGGTTGGTGAATGATACTGTTTACATCATTTAGAAAAAAAATGAAAAAGTGTGCAGAATGAGTTTTATTCTTAAGCAATCTGGTGGTGAACTGTGCTTTGAGTTAGGTGAATGTCACTTAATATGAAAAATATCTCCTGTCTTCTATAAATATATCTGATATCCCATTTGGAAAAACAAAAAACAAAAAACAACCCTTAATTTCTAGCTCTGGAAAGAAAGGAATATATATATATGTATATATATATATAAAAGCCTAAGCGACAGAATGACCGAACGACCGGTCGACCAGTGGCTATGATGCGCCCTGACCACCAGGGGGCAGACACTCAATGCAGGAGCTGCTCCCTGGTGGTCAGTGCGCTCCCACAGCCAACCTCCTGGGCTGGCCAACTTCCCGTGGTCCCTCCCCACAAGGGACCCCACCCATCCATGAATTCGTGCACTGGACCTCTAGTTAGAATATAAACTGGAGGAACCAGTGAACCAACCAACGCAGTGTTGGCTCTCGGCCCACAATCCCCCTGGTCTGTGGGCATCCGGGCGCTGCCAGCACCTGCTCCCCCAGTGGCCAGAACTGGGGTCTCTTGGCGGACAAAGAAAAGTTGACGATTTCTGTTCATCGTGCCCAAGCGAAACCTTACATTTCTTTTCTTTTTTTTTTGAGTGGGGGGAGGGAGAAAGATCAAGAGCCTCTGGCTGCCATGGGAAGATCAGGAAGGAGCATCTGGGTGAATTCTGAAATAAAACAGGTAGAAATCCTTGATTCTCCCTTAGATCTGACTTGAATCGCCCGCTTAAAAAAAAGCACAAATAATAAAAAACAAAGGTCTTTGTGTCCTCTGAAGACACTGAATCCTGTGGAGCAGTTTCTCAGGTTACAGGGAACGATCTATTATTTCAGCCCCAGAAGCCCGGGGGGAGGGGGGGCAGGGGGGGGCAGGAGGACCGGCAGGCGGTCCCAGCGGAGCTGTGTGACATGCGTCCCGCTGAAATGTCACCTTCATGTGTCACTGAGAGATGACAGGCTGCCATGTACCTTCAGTCACAAAACAGGAGCAAGTCCCATGGCCCGAGCCCACCCTCTGCACGGAGAGGCACCTGCCACGGCCACAGGTAGGGCCCCTTCCCAGACCTCCCGTGTGGGTGAGGCGGGAGAGCAGAGCGCTGAGCTTAGAGAAGCTGACAGGAAAGAGGTAAGTTTCAGCTCACAGGTATATTTAAATAGGCGGGAAGGATGTGCCCTCGTGCACAGCGCCTGCTCGGCACACAGCAAGCTGAGCTTCCACGGCCAACGTGTGTGGCTGCGAAGACGCGAGGGCCCCTTGGACCCGTAAACATCCCTCCCCTTATCCGTGTGTCCTGTTCCCCGTGGTAGCGGCCGAGTCCATAGACCCCACCACCCCTGTCTGGGCAGGCTGCCTGCGCTGACGGCATGGACGGCTTGCATCACATGGAGACGCGCCCACAAACCCGCTGAGAGCTCAGAGTCTGTAGTCTCGTCGCGTTTCCTGAATCTCGAACGGGCGCTGTGGACCCACGACGCCCGGGGATGCCGTGCGCCGGGTCAGGGTCAGCTCGTCCTGCCAGTGAGGGCGCTATAGCCGGTCCCTCCTCAGAGGACAGAGGACAGATGGACACGGAGGCTCCAGCTTCAGGCGGTCAGCGAGCTGCGGGCGCTGATGGAGGAGGGACAGGGACAGGCCTGTGGGCTCACACACCCAGTGACACCGCTCAGAGTGGGGCAGGGGCCACCCGGCCTCTCTCACAACAAAGCACGGAGGGGAAGCAGAGCCCTCCACTCGGCCCTTCACTCAGCCTGGCTCACAGCAGCCTCGGTCCTGTCTCCCGCCCAGGACTCTAACCTGTCCCTCACCCACGGTCAGGGCTCCGGGTCACCGAGTCCCTGAAGCCAGAGCCACGGGCTGTGCTGGGATCCCCGCCCGGAAACTCCCCGCAGCTCCCACAGGCTGGTGCTCGTGACTCCGCTGCGCGCAGATGTAGGTTTCACGTGTGGAAAGGACAGCAGGGGCTTGGCCACAGTCCCTCCCCGGAGCACGCTTGCGCTGAAGGCCTCGGCGGGGCTGGCGTCCTGCCTGCGGGCGCTACCTGGCCTTCTGCAGCTCTTGGCGCAGCCAGGCCGGCAGGGGCTGCCCGAGCCGGTGCAGCAGCCGGGACAGCTCCACGTTGTGGTCCCGGTAGTAGCCGGACAGGAAGGCTCTGGCCTGCAAGGCAAAGGGAGAGAGGAGCTGAGTGCGTCGCGGTGTCATGAGAAGAGACCGCATGGCCTGCTCCTCGAGGGGCTTGAGACAACACAGTTGGCAGCAAAGATGCGTCTCTCGGTGTGTCTGCTCCGATGTCACTCATTTTTACCTGTTGAAACTGTTTGGGGCAGAACAGAATATGGGGGCCCGCTGCAGCGATCAGACTGTGGGTCCTGCTCCGTCACCGTGACGGCTCTGCTCTGGGCAGAAGCACCGCCTCGCTCGGCTGGGAGCCGCCGCCTGGGCCCGGGGAGCCCCCCTGGGAACTCGGCCCATCCTCCTTCCGGAACCGCCCGTCACGATGGAGGGGCTCACCACCTCGTGGCCGAGACGACCTGGTCCCGGGGGCACCTGCTCTTCCCACCCCAGCCCCTCCTGCCTGCCTGCCTGTGATCTGGTCCCGGGCGCCCAGAGGTTCCCCTCTGTGAACCCCGCCCAGCCCCTCCTGTCTGTGATCTGGTCCCGGGCTCCTGGAAGTCCCCCTCTGTAATCCCCCCCGCCCCCCCCCCCCCAGCCCGCATGACCTGTAACCTGTACGATTATCCCTGTCAGCTTCCCATGCCTGTAACTCCTCCTCATAGAAGCAGCTGGCGTATGGGGGGCAGAGCAGATGTCTGTGGACGGCCTGCTGCTCCCCCTGCTGCCGGCAGGATTGGAATAAACGCTCACAGAGGACCCAGCCCTGTCTCTGCTGAGTTGGCTCAGGTAGTGACAGGTGCCCGGACCCCTTGGTCGTCCGGTTACAAAAACATCTGGTGGACGCGTAGCTGAAAATGAGACCAGGCCCAGGTGTGTCAGCTGCGGCTCGTTCACCACGTGCCCCGTTGAGGGTGGATGGTGACGTCCACGGGGAGAGACGGGGGGGGGGGGTGTCCTCTGATGCTACAGAGGAGCCAGGGAGGGGGCAGATCTGGTACCAGCTCTACAGACCTCGCTGGACAAACTCAGATACTTCCACTGAATGTGGCCACCTTCTGTCACTTTGGGCCTTGGCATAAAAACAAAACATCCTCCAAACGGAGATTCACGTTTAAAGAAATCACTTGTAATGCTGCAGAAACATTTCCTATCTTTTTTGGGACCAAAATAGGTTTTCAAAAAATCATCAAGAACTTTCTACTTTAAAACGGTCTCGTTGGAGACCATCCTGGGCCGCGTCTCTGGGTCCCTGTTCCTCGCCGGCCGCAGGGCTCGGGCCTTCGCAGATGGAGGGCTACACGCCAGGGTTACCCGACGGGCCATGGCCCTCGCTTATGCTTTCTTTCTGGAAAACAGCGAGTTCACCCTAGGGTTCCTGTCCGGGTGGCACCTGCCTCACCCTATCGCCCAGGGAGCTGTGCGTCCCTGATGGAAGGTAGGGAGGACCGGTCCCGCCTAAGCTCAGGCACCATCAGCGGTGTTTTCCATCTGGTCAAAGCCTCCCTCGTCAGTACGTCCAGTAATTTACCACGAATGAACTCCTTTCTTCCTACAAACTCCCGGAGACACCCTTCTCGCACACCCACCTGGTGTTCCGTTACGTGTCCTCCCGGGACCCCAATGCACACCCTTCACGTCCTGGGTCAGCCGCTTGTAGAAGCGGTGGGAACGTTACGCCCACGGATGTCTTGCAGGTTAAAGTGATTTCGGAAGCCCACTGACATTCTCAAGTCCAAGGTTCTAGTTTGAGGATCTCCTGGTCCCTCTGTTTCCATAGTAACGCCCGCATCACTCCATCCCTCCCTCGCTCGCCTTGCCTGGGAGGGATGCTCGTGGTCTCTGCTCCGGAGGCTCGCTGCTTCCCAATCCCGAGCCTCCTCCGAGCAGCCCTCCGACCACAGACCCCCCTGCCTCGTAGAGGGTCCCGCTCTCCGGATCTTATCAGACCAGGGGCCATAGCTAGCTCTCCCTCCCTCCCATCAATCCAGGCCCATGACTGTCTTATCCTAGCTGACATCCTGGCAGAAGGAGATAGACACTTGGTCTGTGTCGCGTCTCCGGCACGGCGCTCCTAAAATGGAACATCCCAGGTGAGAGAGAGCGACCATGTCATCTCTGTCAGGTGACAAGGTGGCCTTTGAACCTCACCCAGATGGGGCTGGCTGCTGGGAGAACCCCGCGGGCATAGAAGGTAGGAGCTCTAGCCCCACCCCTGACCCCTGGGAGGAGAGAGGGGTGGGGGTGGCATGATCCCCAAGGCCAGGAAGTGCCTCAGTCCTGCTGTAAGGGAGCCGCCACCCCGACACCCAATAGGAGGAACCACGAGCTCCGGGTGGTGAAGCAGAGATATTGGGGAGAGGGGGACCCCAAGGCATGGATGCCCTGCCCCTCCCCACGCGGCCCTGTGCTCTTCTCCCATCCAGCCGTTCCTGGGTGAGTCCCGTGTTTATCTGAGTTCTAGGAGCCGCTCCCACGAGTTAATGAAACCCTGTGACTTCCAGCCAGTGGGTCACGGGGCACAGGTGAGCCCGGGGGCTGGGAGGCCTCTGAGAGGGCAGGGAGGGCGGCCTTGCAGGCCTGAGCCCCGACCTGTGGCTCTGACGCTGCTGCGGTGGACGGTGGAGTGAGCCGGACTGTAGGACCCCCGGCCAGGGCCCAGCACTGCCTGTCGGCCGGGAGAAGGCCCCCGTCATGGTGCAGGGGCCTCCACGGCTTACTCAGCCCATGCACAGAGCAGGTGCTGGGCGTGCACTTACTATGTAAGCACGCTGCTCACATGTTATCCAGCCACGTGTCTGCTAACTCATGTGAGTACTTCGCACGCCTGGAGCGGGTTGCTGTCCAGTGAGCGTTTCTGCCCTCAGTCTGGTGATGGTTTTGTGTGTGGCTGCACCCCACGATCCTGAAACCAGGGAAACCCACCTGGGGGTCCATGGGCGGGTACTTCCGGCCTTTGCTTTTTCCCAGGCATCTGGTCTTCCCTCCTTCCAGCAGTTGGCACCAAAAGCCCTTTTGGGGGTCAAACCTACAAGAGACCACACGTGGACGCGGTCAGAGAGATGAGTACAAATGACACGGAATCGGGTGGGGAGGCCTCCTCCGGGGACGGAGGGCCCTCGGGAGCCCTGTGCGCCCAGGCGTGTAATTCACACCTACATGTAATTGTTCAATTGACCTGAGAGTCTAAGAAAAATCAAATAAACACGATCTCATTACAGGGGAACCTTGTTCCTCTTCTGGACCCTAATGCGTTCGGAAGGCTGATTGAGAAGCGATTGGTTCCAACACGGAATCATTTTCCCCCTAGAAAGACTGTAAATGGAACGAATCCGTCCCAGACCCCCACCTGATCCCGTGTTAACCATCCTCACACACAGTGCTTGTCTGATGGTCTGTTTACTGTATAAATTAACATTTCTTTTCTTTTTTAAAAAAATGTATTTTATTGATTTTTTACAGAGAGGAAGGAAGAGGGATAGAGAGTTACAAACATCGATCAGCTGCCTCCTGCACACCCCCTACTGGGGATGTGCCCGCAACCAAGGTATATGCCCTTGACCGGAATCGAACCTGGGACCCTTCAGTCCACAGGCCAACGCTCTATCCACTGAGCCAAACCATTCAGGGCAACACTTCTTTTCTTACACTTCTCAAACTACCCCTTCTGGCCTTACAGGGATTTTTCCTGAATCACTGCCCCGAAATGCAGTCACTGCCTAACTGCTCCCCCTTGATCCAAACCAACACCAGCTTTGCCACCTCTTCCAATGCCTGTGATGGCTGTTGTGTGAGGATGTTCACACCTTTACAACATCACACTCCCCACGGCCTCTCCATGTTTTAAAACTGTGCTGATCGCCAGCAACAAAAGCATTCCCTCCCTTGCTAGCCGGGGCAGGACACGTCTTGTCTGCTGAGGTTATCAGCCTGGAAGGGTTATCAGGTCAAACACGGAAGATGTGGCTGACAACCGAGACATTTTTTTCTGTGAACAACTTGGTCGAGAACCGAATCGTTCGAGATGGGAGACGTTCGAGAAGCGAGGTTGGACTGTATCTGTTTTAGCATCTTTGTTCTGTCGTGGAAAAACACACACACCTTTAGTCCGAGCTTACGTTGAAGTGACTAAGTTCCATGTTTTCCTTGTTCACCCATAAAGATCAAGGCCTAGTCATCAAGACGACAACCCATGATGAAGGACCTTCAGCATATGAATCCTCACCCTGATTCTCTGCCCGAGTGAGTCATTGTCTCTGAAATCCTTCCATGGTCTTCAGCAGGGGTCCTCAAACTTTTTAAACAGGGGCCAGTTCACTGTCCCTCAGACTGTTGGAGGGCCGGACTATAGTTTAAAAAAAAAACTATGAACAAATTCCTATGCACACTGCACACATCTTATTTTGAAGTAAAAAGACAAAATGGGAACAAATAAAATATTTGTATTTGCATGTGGCCTGCAGGCCGTAGTTTGAGGACCCCTGGTCTACAAAGCGGGCAAATGTAGGGTGAGAGCTGTGAGTACTGCAAACAGAGTTTATTCTTGTATTCTTACGTATTAATTACTGTATTCTTTCCCTTACAAACAACTGTAAACTGGCTTTTGCCCCACCCTGTATATACAATGACTTAATGTAATAAAAATAAAATTCTGTGAATACAATCATGAATGAAACACTCTAATTTGGAAAAATACTGTATGTTTTTACAGTTCAAAAGGTTCATACCTTTCAAGGAGAGAATTAAAAGTGTAAAACACGCCCGGCCAGTGTGGCTCAGTGGTTGAGCATCGACCTATGAACCAGGAGGTCACGGTTCGATTCCTGGTCAAGGGCACATGCCCGGGTTGCGGGCTCCATCTCCAGTGTGGGGCGTGCAGGAGGCAGCCGATCCATGATTCTCTCTCATCATTGATGTTTCTCTCTCTCTCTCTCTCTCCCTCTCCCTTCCTCTCTGAAATCAATAAAAATACATTAAAAAAGGGTAAAATACAATGTGTTATATTTGGGGACAGTGAGCCGGATGAGGGTGGTTGGAGAACCTCACTTCTGTTGAAGCCGGTGACCCCAGCAGGCGGCTCAGGACCCTGGGACCCCAGGTTTCTAAGTCACTTTGCTCTCAAGGCTGCAGGAAGTTATAGGAGAAACGAGGTGTGGCCTCATTCACTTGTTTGAGCTCCACATGGAAGCAACTGAAAAGCAGAATTTCTGCTTAGGACTAACAAGGCAGAACAATGAAAGCCTGAGCTGGACGAGGAGAGGCGTGCTTGCAGCACCGCCCGGGACCCGAGGCGCACAGACCACGGGAGGCGCACGGTCCTGTCACTCAGCAGAGGTTCCGAGGACAGAGCGTAATGGCCGGGGACACAGAGTTCATTAGCGGCGGCACCTGTCGCCGCCCTGGGCCTTTGCCAGACACCACGACCTGCTGCTCACCGCTGCACACGTGAGCTTCAGAGTCCCCTGCCCGCCTGCGGCCCAGGCTGCCCGCGGCGCCCATGTCGTCCATGAGAATTAAATACATGGCGGGCGAACGGGTGCAGGGAAGGCGGGGCCGTTTCCACCTGGGCTTTCAACCTGCTGCTTCCCATCCCCGTCTTGCCTCTGGCTGAGCTTTCGTTAAGCCCCAGTCGGAGCGGCGATGACAATTCAGCGGCTGCGCAGACGGGACAGGAAGTGGCCTGGTGGTGCCCCGGCGGCCTTGCTGCGGGGAGGGTGGGTAACTGCGTCCCGGTGACACGCAGTGCTGGCCACAGAGCCCAGGTGTCTGCAGGCGCTGCTCTCAGGTGTGCGGGCCCCTTGCTCCCCACAGCGGCGCTGAGACATAGCCCAGCCACCTGAGGAGGGAGAACCTTCCGGAAGCCCGCAGGGCCCTGCAGGTGGGCTGTCATCACCTGGAAGCCACGCCGCTCTGCCGTCCTGGCGTCCCTGATGGCCTTGCTGACGCCGAGCCACCCGCGGCCAAGAGGGCGTATCTCCTCCCTGGGGTACAGGGTGCATCTTCCTTGTGTGCTCCCTGTGCACAGAACTGTGAGATGGAGACGCGTGGCCTCCTCGGCTGAGGGCTGGACAGCTTTGAGGACGTGAGGCAGCTGCCACCCGCGTCCCTCCATGGCCCGGAGTGTCGCGAGGTTGTTACTGTTCACGACGGCTGAGACGCATTAGAAACCAGCTGTTCTGTGCTTGTTGGCCATCTCCCTTCCCCAGGAGGCGTGGCAGCTCACGGGACATCAGCAGCTGTTTGCAGTGAACAGGACGGATGCGTTTCCTCAAGTGCCGCTGGGAGGCGGAGGCTGGCCTCCTCCAGAGCGAGGATGCACCGCGGGTCAGGGGTGCGGGGTGCTGGGGGTGCGCTACCCGTGCTGGTGGCTCCAGCGTGCAGGTAACAGCTCCTCAGGGCTTCTCCCGAGACCAGGAGCCGCCCAACCTCATACCTGCTTCTTGTCCGCCCATGACCCTCTCGCTGTCTAATTGATAAGCACCTGCCAGGAGCCGGGAAAGGATGTGATCAGGCTCCTTAGACGTCAGCCTGACATTGACTAGGCCTCCTCTCGGCCTGGGGAAGGAGGCCAGCGCACCCATTACTCCAGTAATGGCTCTGGCTTCAGCAGGTTTCGTTTGTGTTTGTCTTGTTTACACTTTTCCCACTTTTACTTACACAAGGACAGGGTTTTATTTCCCAAGCTGCCTACAGTGATGCCTCTCCAACCACACCCCCATGAGCAGGAGACTCCCCCTCCCCCCGTGGACTTGAGTCTCCCCTCCCCCCATGGATTTGAGCTCCCCTCCCCCCATGGATTTGAGCTCCTCTCCCCCATGGATTTGAGCTCCCTCCCCCATGGATTTGAGCTCCCCTCCCCCC
>JAWPEG010000011.1:102825926-102843670 GCA_035771395.1 Myotis vivesi
ATCACTTCGTAGAAGTTAAACCGCAGGGCGGCTGGGTCTTCATGCGACCGCTGGTGCTGGAACAGAGAAGCCGCTGTCAGGTGAAGGCCTCCGTGCCGCACCGGCGTCCATGCGCCTGAGTGTGAGGTGAGTGCCTCCCCCCATGTCACGGAGTCAGACAGACGATGGGTCGGTTCTAGAACAGCGGTTCTCAACCTGTGGGTCACGACCCCTTTGGCGGTCGAACGAGCCTTTCACAGGGGTTGCCTAAGACCATCGGAAAACACATCTATAATTACAGGTTATTTTTGTGATTCATCACTATGCTTTCATGATGTTCAATTTGTAACAATGAAATTGGGGGTCACCACAACATGAGGAACTGTATTAAAGGGTCGTGGCATTAGGAAGGTTGAGAACCACTGTTCTAGGATAAAAATGATGGTGAAATGTGCGGAAACGGACACCCAGCCCCCACCCCCTCCCCGCTTTTTGCCTCTAATTCCAGAATCTGCCCTGGGCAGACCTGTCCCAGCAGGGCTAGCGCCCTCTGCTGGTTCCACGGCCACAGGACAGCCTCCCCCACCCACACCCAGCTCTTCAGGGGACACAGAAGATCCCCACTTATGTCCTCGGGTAGGTTCCCGGGACTGTGGCCACACACGGGAGCATGAAGCCTGTTTTACCGGGGCTGACACTCACACGTTAGGTCCTGGGAATCGCACCCAGAGCCAACGAGAGGGCGACGGGCAGAACGTTACCCCGGGACCTGCGGCCTTTGGTCACCACCTGGGGGTCCGGGGGAGTCTCATCCTCCTTGACCCTGTTTCCACGGGTTCTGGTGACTTCAACCCTGGGCCCCTCCTGATCCTGATCCTGCCCCCCGCCCCCCGCCCCCCGATTCCACCTGCTGTCTTTGCACCGCAGCCCCGCTCCGTTCCCACCGCGACCACTCTGGCACCCGCCCGCACCTGGTACCAGGAGTAGGCCCTGTCCGAGGGGTCAATGAGGATGGTAATGAGCTTGGCCTTGGGCACCAGGGAGGCCGCCCGCTTGGGAGCTTCTTCCGAGTGGAAGTAGTTGGCACTCTTTTCGAACAGGAAGTCGCTGGTGACATTGGCCGGAGTTGGGAAGAAGTCCATGTACCTGCAGCGGGGAGACGCCGTGTGACGCTCCCGCCAGGGGCTGGCTGTCACTCACCCGTGTCTTCACGTCCCCCCCACAGGTTCCTAAGTGGCCATGTTCTCACTGCCGGGCACTGGCTGTGCCGTGTGGCTGTGGGATGGCCTGTCAGGGAAGGAGCGGCCGGGGCAGGTGTGACTATCAGGGACACGGTTTTATGTGACCATCAGGGATGTAGTTTTGTGTGACCGGCAGGGACACGGTTTTGTGTGACCATCAGGGATGTAGTTTTGTGTGACCGGCAGGGACACGGTTTTGGGAACCTGTTTTATTGCCGCGACAAATCTCAGCTCACTATCATCACATCAGCCCTGTCTCTGTGGCTGATGAAGACATATGTCGCGGGGTCTAGAATAAAACCCCCTCCCGATGCATCTGTCCCCGGGAAGACACTTTATACACCCGGTTTACACGCTCTAGGCCAAGCATGTCAGACTTCGCTTATCTGGCCCGTGTTAGCCTTTGAGTTTGACATGAGTGCTCTAGGCGCAGTGACGGTGAAATAACACACAAGGAGGATCGTAAAGCTCCTTATGCATAATCCTTATGGAAAGTATCCCACAGTCCTCTCTTCTCTCCCATATGCATTGACCAGAAAAGTGTTACCATCATGGCACCGTCCACATCACATGACGGGCCACACCGATTAAGAGGGTCTATTTCTAATTCACGTGATGGGTGACACGGGTTCTGTGGTGCTGCGGGCGCTGTGGGCACCGCAGCCACTGGGCCGTGCGTGGGCAGGCGCCGGTGCATGCACGTGACGGCATTGTCCTCACCAGTCAATCCCCTTGTGGTAGTTGTTCCCGTTGAAGAACTGCACCTCCTCAAAGGTGCGGGGGCTGGGCAGGCTGCCGACGATGGACGGGTGCATCAGCAGGAACAGGTACAGGGCTGTGGTGCCTGGAGGGGGCGCGGCGAGAGGAGGAGAGGAGAGGAGAGGAGAGGAGCGTTACTGTAGCAGGATCTCGGCTCAAAGAGTGCATCCAATGCTTTAAAATCTTATTACGATTTTTTAATCTATTGTGATTGATGTTGGAGAGGAAGGGAGAGGGAAAGAGAGAGAAACATCAACGAAGAGAGAGAACCATGGATCAGCTGCCTCCTGCACGCCCCACAATGGGGATTGAGCCTGGGTATGTGCCCTTGACTGGAATTGAACTCGGGACCCTTCAGTCCACAGGTGGATGCGCTAGCCACTGAGCCACACCAGCCAGGGCATGACATTCAATCCTTTAAAGAGTCAAAGTGATTTCTCTAAAGTCAGTGAGGCGCATTTCATGTGGCAGCCACCCAAGTGTGTTTTCATTCGTGTCCACGGCTCAGTGGACCTCAACATGTGATCAAAGGTCAGCGCTGAGTACGGGCCAAAGCAAGCAGGCTGGCAAAACAGCCGGGGAGAACCTCAGAAATCGGGGTTCAGTTCCCTCCTGGGCTGGGCGCGCAGCCGCAGCATCAGGGGCATCTGGCCCAGCACTGGGCCCCGCTGGGTCCCCGATCAATGCCATATCCAGGTCGGTTTAATAAAATCAAACTGTCCAGCAGATGCTGACTGGGCTAGTCTGTGCACATCCCTGCAGGGAAGGCCAGAAACACACCTCTGTGCCCCGCGCTGAAGGCGTGTATGGGGACGTGGGTCACGTGACAGGCCCTACCTCATGGGGAGACGGGCTCCACCATGAGAGCAGAGCAGAGAGCTTTCCCGCCCACGAGGAAGTGGGCAGTCAGGGAGGGCTCCCCGGAGGAGGCATGCTCTCAGCTTGGACCTTAGAAACACAGGTGTTCCCTGAAAGTTTAAAGCAGGGGGCAGACTTCTGGAAAGACGGGACTTGAGCGTCCGGCCCTGGAGGGAGGGCAACCAAGTCTGATGAGAGCTGAGCAGACCAGTTGTAAGGCCCGAGGGACACGCACAGGGAGGCTCAGAGGCTGGCCTGGGCCTTTGCTGCTCCTGAGCTGGGCAGGGCTGAGGCCACAGCAGAGGACCACGAAGTGACGGTCCGCGTGGCTCCCACAAACCAGAGCTGCCTCTGGGAAAGGCTGTCCCTTAGGGACACGCTGGACCCTAGGTGTGGTGGGCTCCTGGCTCAGGAGAGAGGGAGTAGGGCTCCACGCAGGGCTGCAGGGCCGTGACAGTGGCCGCGGGGGGCTGGGAGAGGAAGACACGGAGGACTGGTGTTGGGTTCCGATGCAGCTCTCACAGGAGCCGAGGCCACTGGGCCTCCATGTGATGAAGTCGCCCCTTCGTGAATTCGAGCCTCCCAGCTCTGGGACCACGGGATGGAGTGGAGGCAGGAGTGGCTAAAGCAGGGCTCCCTCAAGGCTAGGGGCCCGACCACCGCGGGTGGGAGATAGGTGAGACGTCCAGATGGGGCTCCTGGGGACACGGGAGGCGCATGTCAGTAAATGCTCCAGGGGAGGTCTGATTACGAATTCAACGGATTTTAAAAATGAACAAATGTGAAACGAAGTCATATAGACCCAATAAAGAGATGGAAGGAGTCAGAACAACTTAAGAACTGAATCCGAGGCCCGGAGGACCGGGCGGGGGAGTGAGCTGGACACGCTGAGAAAGGCAGCCGTGGGCTGTGAGGGCGGCAGGTGGAGACGGATCGGACTTGTCGCTGGAAATCACAGGCGTCCGGCAAGGAGGAAGGTGAGGAGGAGGCGTGTTCCAGGAGGTGGTGTGGCCACTGGGGGGGGGACAGGGGTCCAGGTGGGTTCCTTCTGGGTGTGTTTCAGGATGGAAGCCACAGGACAACGCTTACCTGGTGATGAGAATGAGGCATGTGTGTATGCATATGGGTGCGCACATGTGTGCATGCATGTACTTGTGTGTACACGTTTGTGTGCACACACATAAGCGCACAACCATGTGTCCACACGTGTATGTTTGTGCATGTGTGCACACACATGCATGTGTTCCGCGCATGCACAATACATGTGCACACACGTGCATGCACATGTGAGTGCATGCCTCTGTGTTCACGTGTCCATGTGCATGTGTACACACAGGTGCACGTGTTGTGTGTGTTCATGTTCATGTATGCACACATGTTTGTGTTTGCATACGCACATGCACACACATGCATATGTTGTGCATCTATGTGTCCATATGTGCATGTGTGCATGCGTGTGCATGTGTGTGAATGAGAGGCTGCCTGATTTTTGAGGCACACAGACAGCTGAGGATAGTGAAAGTTTAATATCCCTTAGAATCTGAGAGTAGGTAGATCCAGGGAAAGACAAAGAAACATTTTTGGATTATTGCTGAATATCGCAGGATGAATACATTTGTCCTCCCCCCCCCAGTAGCGCGCACACATGTTCCCTCGCTGTGATGTTCACAGGATGCACCCGTCCACCCTGCTCCCCAGGAAGTCAGAGCCCCTTGTGTTCTGAGCCCCCCATGGACCCGGGAGCAGGGGGACCCGAGGCTGGGACTGAGCAGGGGCTCGAATGCACTGGACTTTCCAATGTCACGTCAGGCCCGGTCCAGCCCCAGCGAGTGGCCAAGGCTCCCTCCCTGCACTCCTCCCCCCTCCCCCCCCTAACCCCCCTGCCGCCGTGGCTGGGCGCCCGTCCGTCCCCACATTCACTCCATCCAGGCCCGGGATCAGCACTTGCGGAGGACATGGAAACTCTTGGGCCCCGGAGGCCACTAAGAAGCGTTATCCTCCCTGCAGTCGCTGCCCTGAGTCCTGTCCGTGGACAGGCTGCCGGGAAGTGGGCCCTGACCTCGCAACTGGACGGCCCCTGCAGGCGTCCGGCTGGGAGCGAGCGTTTAGAACCGCTGCCTGCGCGTGGCCCGGAGGAAGTCCTCTCCGACGGTCACGTCTCAGTCAGACCCGAGTCCTGAGGGGCCTCCACGCACAGCACCCCCCCTCCCCCACCCCAGACCAGGACCCACCACCCAGCCAGCCCGGGCACCCCTGCTGCTGGGCCCTCCCCCGCCACCCCCCCAGCCTCAGCCCCAGAGAGGTGGGGTCGCCTCCGGGCAGGGTCACCTCACACTCAGCAGCTGCTGTCAGAGGGCCACTTTGTTTTTTTTTTTTAATATATATTTCTCTATTGATTTCAGAGAGGAAGGGAGAAGGAGAGATAGAAACATCAATGATGAGAGAGAATCATTGATTGGTTGCCTCCTGCATGCCTCACACTGGGGATCAAGCCTGCAACCCAGGCATGTGCCCTTGGCCAGCATCGAACCTGGGACCCTTCAATCCACAGGCTGACGCCCTATACACTGAGCTAAGCTGGCCAGGGCGGGGTTTTTTTTTTTAATATATTTTTATTGATTTCAGAGAGGAAGGGAGAGGGAGATAGAAACATAAGTGACGAGAGAGAACCATGGATCGGCTGCCTCCTGAACCCCCACCCGGGGATCAAGCCCCCAACCCGGGCATGTGCTCTGACTGGGAATTGAGCGGAGACCTCTGGTTCATAGGTCAATGCTCAACCCCTGAGCCACACTGGCCGGCTGTAGGGCCTCTCTGTATGTCACGGTTACCACAAGGGGTGCATGAGCCGTGGGCCGTTGTTCACGGTTCTGCGTGGAGGCCAGCTCCTCCGTGGCACCTGTGCCCACACTGCAGGGGACCCGCAGCCTGGACAGGGCAGGGGCCCTGCCCACCGAGCCGTAAGTAGGACAGAGAACCCCAGGGGGCTGGCCCTGAGGGTCAGGAGTCAGCACGGCCGTTCCACCTTAGAACGCCTTTCACGGAAAATTACCAGACTTTCCCTTTCCTTGTCCCGGGAAAGCCACTTCCGCTGAAGCCTGCATCATCCCCATCCTGGCAGGTCCCACATTAACATCTAAAAGTTCAGGGCGCTGTCATTGCGAGAGTGAATACGGGGGGGAGGGAGGTGGTGGCGGGGGGCAGCGCCTTCTCGCTGACCTGCCGCCTCTAGCGGAACCAGCCGGTCAGGACGTCCAGTGACAAGTGGCAGGAGACGGGTCTTTAAACCAAACCTGTGACATTATTTTACAACAGGACGGTTTAGTTTCTTTCTAGTCGTCCCAGAGTTAGCACCACCGCACGGGAGCTGGTAGAAAATTAATGCACATTTAAAAATTTTTTACTGATTTGAGAGAGAGAGAGAGACATGAGTTTGTTGTTCCACTTATGGACGCACTCATCGGTTGCTTCCTGTATGTGCCCTGACCGGGGTGGAACCTGAGCCTTGGTGAATTCAGACGGCGCTGGAGCCCCCGAGCCACCCCCCCTGCACCCCGAGCCCCCGCCAGGGCCACCATGCACATTTAAGCAACAATGACAAAGGTGCAGGTCTGAGGCCTGAGCTGCCTGTGCCGCTTCCTGCAGTGGGACAGCTTACGTTCCTGGAGGAAGAGCCTTCAGCACCAACACCCAACAGGCTGCGGACTCTGCCGCGGCCTCAGCGCCTCTGCTCGCGCGGGTGGGCGTCTCCGCGTGGGCCTGCGTGTCTGTGTCTATGCCGTGTGTGGTGCGCTCACCAGTGAAAACGCTCTCCCCGAAGCAGTGGGACCAGATACAGCGACTCAATAAAAACGTTAATAACCAGGACGTGAGCGCCGTGCATAAAGCTGCCACCTCCGGGCCGCAGCGTGAAATATTCTAATGGAAAGTGTCATCTGGCCACTGAGTTACTCCCTCCAACGCCCCTGTCCCTTTGGCGCAGAGAACACGGAGGAGCCCAGGTGCCCGAGGGAGTCAGTCCAGGCCCCATCACACCTGATGATGGGTACCCCCCCCACACACACACGTGGAACATTTTAAGGCAATAAAGACAGTGGCTCTAAAAGAAGCCATTCAAGCCAGACATCGGCGCCACATGGTTTGCCAGGAGCTCTTTGCACAATAACTGAGGCAGGGTTACTCAGGCAAAGCCGCGGAAAGCAGAAATTAAACACCAGGTAGCAGGACAGAACCTCAACGTTGTCCAAAATGTGGTCTTGCCCTGGCTGGTCTGGCTCAGTGGGTAGAGCGTCGGCCTGCGGACTGGAAGGTCCCAGGTTCGATTCTCAGTCAGGGCACATGCTCAGGTTGTGGGCTCGATCCCCAGTGGGGGGCGTGCAGAAGGCAGCCGATCCATGATTCTCTCTCATCCTTGATGTTTCTCTCTCTCTCTCTCTCTCTCCCTCTCCCTTCCTCTCTGACATCAATAAAAATATACTTTAAAAAACGTGACGTCTGTGCAACGATTTTAAAAGCTAAAACTTCAGTCCCTGAACCCGGTTCGCAGGCAGCACCTGGACCAGGGCGTGAAGCCGGGTCCCAGCAGCAGGCCCCGTGCCTGGGTGTCTCCTTGTCCCACGCACACCAGCCCAGCGATGCCACGGACACCACATCCCAGGACATGGGCGTGCGCGCCCGCCCGGTGGCGACCCTCACCTGTCTTCTGTGGCCCGATGACGAGGAACCGGGGCAAGTGCTCGCAGGTCTTCTCTCGGGACCAGATGTCCTTATGCCGCTTGTCATCACAGGGGTTCTGCAAAGAGGACGCACCATGAGTTCCGGGGCCACGGCACCCAGCCCGGCTGCAGCGCAGGACCGGGGAGAGGACGGGGTCAGATGCGTGCCCGACCTCTGACCCTGGATCAGACCCTGTTCTGTCCTGGCCCTGTGACGTCCAGGGTCACCCTCTTCGGACGGGCGTGGTCCCAGCTGCCGGGGCCCCGCCCTTCTTTCCTGCCTTCTGTCTGTGTGCCTGCGTCACCGCCTGAACTTGGTTTGTAAAATAACTGGACCCAGGAGTTACTCAGGCAAAGCCACACAAAGCAGAAATCAAGCACCGGGCAGCAGAACATAAACTCGACGTCGTCAAGAAGTTGACGTCTGTGCGGTGGTTTTCAGATCTCTCGCTAAACCTCAGTCCCTGAGTCCAATTCCCAGGTGGAACCGGACCACGGCGCTCGGGCCTGTTCTCCGCAGTCCCCCTGGAGGCTGGGAGGCCGGCCTTGAATGCCAGCCGAGGCCGTGGCCTCCTTCCCTCTCCTCCCACTCTGTGTACCGGCTGCCAACCCTGCCAAACCCCAGTGTGGCCCCGCCGATGAGTCGGTGGCAGGTAGGGTCATACCTGTGGCCGCCTCTTGTCCCTCCTCCCCCCGGGTCACTGCTGGATGGCAGAGGCGAGGGAATCCAGACCCAACCCTACGCCCAGCTTTGCCTGATCCCCACCTTCCCCTCCTGTCCTGCCTGCCCTGCCCCTTTCTGTGGCTGGGACCAGGGTTCTGACCCAAACCAGGACGCTTCTGAGAATTCCCGAGCCCTGCAACGGGAAGGATGCACTTCTGAAACGTTAACTGGCTGGCAATTGGCTTTATGATGTCACCAATTCAAAAGCAAAGATAAACATCGCGCTCATGACATTCTCTCTGAACAGCACGTCGGGCAGGAAAACAATGATGTTTCTACCCGAGTATGGAAAGTGACACAGGTGACCAGTCACGGACGTGCACACCGACGCCCCCTCGGTCCTCGGCCACACGGCCCCTCCCCAAGGCCCTTCCTGGTTCAGGACCCGTCCTGCTCGCTGCCAGCCCCACCTTCTCTACTGGCCACTGCGTCTTCGTTGTTTTCTGTTTCAATCCTCACCCAGCGACATGTTGTCTTTGTGTTTCTTTTTTCTTTTCTTTTTAAAAAAATATGTTTTTATTGATTTCAGAGAGGAAAGGAGAGGAAGAGAGAGATGGAAACATCAATGATGAGAGAGAATCATGGATCGACTGCCTCCTGCACACCCCACATGGGGATCGAACCCACAACCCAGGCATGTGCCCTGACCGGGAATTGAACTGTGACCTCCTGGTTCATAGGTCAACGCTCAGCCACTGAGCCACGCTGGCCAGGCCGAGGATATGTTTTTATTGATTATATAGAGAGGGAGGGAGAGAGAGAGAGAAACATTAATCAGCTGCCTCCTGTACACACCTTGACAGTAATCGAACCCACAACCTAGGCACAGGCCCTGACTGGGATTTGAACAAGCCACCAATGATATATAGGGCGACTCTCCAGCCAATGGAGCCACTCGTCCAGGGCTTGGCCGCTATGCTTTTGATTGGGGAAGTGTTTTCTCTATCAGGTTGAGGTAAGCTCAGAGTAAATTCTGTTAAAGGAAAATCCTTTCATTCAATTTTTTTTTTTTCATACTGAAATGTTTAAATATTAGAGACCAAATATTTTTACAGTGATTTTCATTTAGAGGGTCCTTTATTTGACAGATATTTTTCCAAGGTAAAACCTGTCAGATAAGTTGTCTGTAATTATGATTCTTTTGACCATGTTGTCCAACACAGCTTCTGCAAAACCAGACTTCGCAACCCCACTTCATTCCAGCTCTGAGTACAATTTCATTAATTAAAGTTAGGAGAGCCCGGTTGGCATGGCTCAGTGGTTGAGCATCGACCGACCTATGAACCAGGAAGTCATGGTTTGATTCCCGTTCAAGGCACATGCCTGGGTTGCTAGCTCAATCCCCAGTAGGGGGCATGCAGGAGGCAGTTGATCAATGATTTTCTCTCATCACTAATGTTTCTCTCTCTTTCCCCCTTCCTCTCTGAAATCAATAAAAATATCTATAATAATAA
The DNA here is from genome assembly GCA_035771395.1 of Myotis vivesi. Lineage (NCBI taxonomy): Eukaryota > Metazoa > Chordata > Mammalia > Chiroptera > Vespertilionidae > Myotis > Myotis vivesi. Next base: position 102,835,657 of record JAWPEG010000011.1, read on the forward strand.
AAGCATAATATGCTAATTAGACCCGATGTCCTTCTAGACCACTGATTGCAAACCTTTTGAGCTCGGCGTGTCAGCATTTTGAAAAACCCTAACTTAACTCTGGTGCCGTGTCACATATAGAAATTTTTTTGATATTTGCAACCATAGTAAAACAAAGACATATTTTTGATATTTATTTTATATATTTAAATGCCATTTAACAAAGAAAAATCAACCAAAAAATGAGTTTGCGTGTCACCTCTGACACGCGTGTCATAGGTTCGCCATCACTGTTCTAGACGAAGCCGGGGCTGTGAGGGAAGCCCAGGTTCTGGGTGCCAGAGGGAAGCAGGTGCCGGCAGCCGGGGTAAGGAAGGCCTACTCTTGCATGAATTTTGTGCATTGGGCCTCTAGTATTTTAATAAAAGGTAGGAGATATGTCAAGAAATGCTAACCACAGTTGAACTTCCAGAGTTTAATGAAAGAATGCCCTGTTAAACCCTCAATTTCACTCCAATTCTCATTATGTAATTTGCTCAGTCCCTCTCCTTCTTGTTTTAAAGCTTTGTTTCGTTTTTAAAGAAGGCGAATAACACTGAAGGCAAAAACGTTCAATATGTCTTTTCCTCAAAAGAATAGTTTTCTCAGAAATAAGTTTCAAAGCTCATTCTTGTCGGTGTCATTACAGAGCCTGGAGGCCCTGGATCATTGTTACATCCCTGGGTGCCGGAGGCCGGTCCATCCTTGCTGCTTGGCGCAGTCGCTGCAGGAAAGAGGCATCTGCACAGCATGTGTTTCCGTGGACCTGGCGTGTGTAGCATACTGTTTTTAATATGTTTGCTCCCTTTAGCGCCATGTGTTTTAACCAAGGTCACCTCTCCGAGAAAGGTTGTTTCCCCAGGTGGGGATCTTTCCCTGAGGTTAGGGAGGGGATACAACCCCTTAATGAAGTGCCAGGCGGGTAGTTAAGCTACATGGTCTTTACTCCCTGGAATGGAGATGAGAAACACCTTACCCCTTGTAATAGAAATTGACAGGATTAAAATCGGCTGGTATAAATACGGATGTAATAAGACAATAAACGTCAGATCCTCATCAGTTCCTAACCAGAACTCCGACCAGAACTTTGGCTGGAGATCCTGGCTATAGGTCCTGACTAGGCTGCTGACCAACTGAAGGCTGTCTTTGTGTCATTCCTTCTTCGCCGACTCCGTCCACACCTTTGGGGACCCCTGGACCTGCTGGGATTGGACCCCAGCACCTGGGGTCTTGCCAGCCTGCTGAGCTGGTGGCCAATGCTAGTCGGACCCAGCAGGTCCAGGTGGTCACTCTACCTGCTGCGGTGGATGCGAGCTCAGAAGGGAGGCCCCCTGGCAGGTTCCAGGCCCCGGACGTCAGGGTCTCTGAGGTCCAGTGTCTGGCAAGGCCAGGACACGCTCTCACAGAGAGGGTAGTGTCCCTGTGCTTTGCAGCTGAGAAAGTGCATCGGGCTGCATGGCCTCTGGGTTTGGAGCGGCACCTCCTTGCTCCAGGGGATGCTTCAGTGTCGCTGGCCGGACGTACACAGGGCCACTGGTTCTGAGTGGCCCCAGAATAAGGACCTGCCCACAGGAGGCAGGCAGAGGGACAAAGCGCCCTCCCGGCACACCACTCAGTGGACCGTGGACTCCGGTGGAAGAGGGTGTCTAGCAGAATTCCAGTCAATCCCCAGGGCAGACACAGCAGGCGCCCCAGGGTGCTGAGCCGGGTGCCCTCAGGCCACCTGGCGCACTCCTGGCCCCAGAAGAGAAGTCGCCTGTGCGCTGGGCACCGGCCACCTGGGGCCCTGGGTGACCACGTGGAGCGGAGCCGACCTCCTGCCGGTCTGTACACAGTTGTGAGGAGGCAGACATTGCTTACTCTGTATTTGCAGAGCGTCCTCGTCATGGTGACCTGGCCTGTGCCCTGACTCACTGCGCTTAATGGAGCTTCTCTGGAGAAGGCGAGGGCTGGGGTCAGGCTGAGAATCACCACACCGCTCGCCGGGACATCCTGCCATGAGGGACATGCAACTCCAGCAGGCGCAGGCGGCCTGCGCAGGGTGTGGCTGCTGGGCATGTCCGGGCAGCTCCAGGGTCACGGACGGTCAGTGAGGAGCCTGTTCTGCCCATTAGCTGTGCCTGCGGTCACGCTGTGGCCACCATCACGCTGTGGCCACCATCACGCTGTGGCCACCATCACGCTGTGGCCACCATCACGCTGTGGCCACCATCATGCTGTGGCCACCGTCACGCTGTGGCCACCATCACGCTGTACCCACCGCTGCAGACACATGCACACCTGCTCTACAGCCTGGAAATAACCTACTGTTCTGGGCAATGCCCTATGTTTTTCCAATTTGATCAAAATGCTGCCAATTCTTCTAGCATAAGCTAAAACCTACCCTAAACCTTCCTTATTTATTTAGTTTTTAAGAGTCTGAGCTCAGGGGGAGACTGCCCGGGTGTTAAGCAATTTTCCTAAATTCTCTGGGATCCAGTTTCCTTGTTCACAAAGTAAGGTTGGTGTATCTGCCTCACGTGGGTATTGAGGGCATTCGATGTGTCTCTGTGTTTAAAATGAGGACATTGAGCTCTGGGAGAGCGAGTGCTCACTATGAGACCCACAAAGCCCAGCCCTTTCTCTATCCAGGTGAGTTAGGCCATTGGCGGAGCAGAGACCTCACCTTCGCTGAGGATGGGTTTGTGGCCAATGTCTGTCCCGAGGGCAGATGTCCTGGTCCCTTGTCAGAAAGCATGCACCTTAGGTGGTGGCTGCCCCACCACGAGGAATTTTCTGTCACCATCTGATGGCTAGACGTGTGGGATGTGAGTGCCTGGAGGACTAGACGGCTGGGATTTGGGTTCCTGGACAGGGAGAGAGCTGGGGCTTCTTCAGATGCCTCAAGGGTAGAGGATGCCCTAGGCCAGTGGTCGGCAAACTCATTAGTCAACAGAGCCAAAAATCAACAGTACTTCTTCAATATAGACTCGCCCAGGCCGAAAACCGACTTCTGCGCATGGGCCACGAAGTTTCAATCGAACTGTACGTGCGCACCCGCACGTGGTATTTTGTGGAAGAGCCACACTCAAGGGGCCAAAGAGCCACATGTGGCTCGAGAGCCGCAGTTTGCCAACCAGGGCCCTACGCTGACCCAAGACCCTATATGGACCCTGCTGGTCCATTCATTTATGGATACACTTGCTGTCTGGCTCCTGCCACTCGCCCACTAACGGATGTAGCACTTATCCTCAGGTGTCAACTCCAATGTTCCCCGTGAGGGCCGTCCCGGCTCCTGTCTCTATGGCACTTCCTGTCCTAGCCTCCTCCCCGCATTTCTGTGCCGGCACAGTCTTACTCAGGACAGGTTGGTAGTGTTTTACATGGTTTACATAATGGTGCTGGGATATTGGTAACACTTCTGTGTCCACTGGAGTGAGCTCTCGGACCAGCAGACCCTTGTTGCTGCAATGAAACTGGTGAAACGCAGGACAGGGCTTGAGAGCGAGGGCGCTGATGGCTCAGCTGCCAGGACGGGAGGGAGCAGTGCTGACAGGGCAGGGGGCGCTGCCTCCTGCTCCAAAGCTGACCTCACGGGGACTGCGTGGGCCTGTCCCTCCATGGCTCCTGCAGAAAACCGGCCCCAGCGGCTCTCCGGTGGCCCCAGCGCTGGCTCCCGTGGCTCACCCAGCACTTCGGACTCACACCTGCTCCTCACACTGCTGCTCACATTGCTCCTTTGTGAAGAGCTTTCTTCCTCGGTGGATGTTACTATTATTTTGTGGCTCTGGGTCTATTTTTTCATCAATAATTCTGTATTGTTGAAAGCACTACATGTGATTCCTCGCTGTGTTTTGACGTCAGGCAATAGAAACGTAGCTACCACCGCCTCCACTTGCTGAGTTTCTTCGCAGAGAACGCGACGAAGACGGCGTCGCGGTGATGGTGGTGCCAGGCACTTGCTCAGGTGGCTTCGTTCCCCTTCCCCAAGGCAGGAGGGCAAGTGCGGGAGCCGGGACCCAGGAAAGCCAGGCTTCTGTGGGCTCGTTCTTGGCCGCACTCGCACAGCAGGCCACACCCTCCTCTCCCACGGAGAGGCGTTTATGTTTTTTAAAATATGATTTTATTGACTTTAGAGAGAAAGGAAGGGAGAGGGAGAGATAGAAACATCAATGAAAGAGACACATCTTCGCCATTCAAACCCGTGCTTTTGGCCCTGGCTGGTTGGCTCAGTGGATAGAGCGTCAGCCTGCAGACTGAAGGATCCCAGGTTTGATTCCCGGTCAGGGCACATGCCCAGGTTGTGGGCTCGAGCCCCAGTGTGGGGCGTGTAGGAGGCAGACGGTCAATAATTCTCTCATCATTGATGTTTCTCTCTCTCACTCCCTTCCTCTCTGAGATCAATAAAAATATATTTTACAAAAAGAGGAACCCTCCTTCATGCTTCCTCAGGATTATTCCATCAAAACAAAGGGGACATGAATTTCCAGAAACCTGTGAACATAATTTTTAGGGACCCCCATCCCAGGGGTACGTGGGGAGGGCACACTTGGGGCCAGATTTCTGCCTGCTGTGGGCACACGTCCCAAGCGACAGCTTTGAGAGACTCAGCCCCCCTCCGAGGAGCTCAGGGCACTGGTGGCCCTGCCGCTGTCCGTGGGCGGACACTCACGTGGCACTTTTTAATGAGAACATACACGGCAGTCAGGCCACAGGCCCGGGTGCTAATGAAAATGGACATAAGGAGCCAGAGGAGATGAACTACATGCAAAGGCTGTCAACGATAAGAATAAAGTTAAAAAAACAGATGCAAAGATTATCTCTGTGAACGTTTTCTTTTTATTTGTGGTAATAGAAAAAGTGTGAATTAAAAATCTAATGGAAAATGACCGTTGACTGAGTTTTTAAGAGTGAACCACGCTACGTAGGAATGCACGCTTAGCAATACGAACACGTCCCCACACACGGAATCTGAGACTGTACACAGCGACAGACACTGTAGACCGCTCTACCCCGACTCTAGGGCTGTGGCAAATGGGCTAGAAAATGTTTAATTGGTGCCAGTTAGGCGTTTATGTTTTTTAAAATATGATTTTATTGACTTTATAGAGAAAGGAAGTGAGAGGGAGAGATAGAAACATCAATGAGAGAGACACATCTGTGAGCTGCCTCCTGCACGCCCCCTACTGGGGTTCGAGCCTGCAACCCCGGCACGTGCCCTGACTGGGAATTGAACCCCCAAACCTCTTGGTCCCTGGGACGATGCTCAACCCCTGAGCCACACCAGCCAGGCTGTGTTTATGTTTTTGACGAAATGGAACCCTGTATAAAGGCCCAGCTGCTGATGCCCACAGCTGGGCGTGTTGTTACCGTAACTACGAGTAGGCGAGGAGAGACTCGCCGGGAAGGAGCTGGGCAGCATTTGTGCTTTAACTTTCCGGAGCCTCCCGCAGCCTCGGACGCTGCTCGTGGTCCACAGAGTCTGTCAGGTTTTCTTCAACTCGGCAGCTCCTGCCAACAGCTGTGGGCCCGAGTGATCCCCTGACCCACACCGCCGTCCGCTCCCCTCCCTCGTCTGCTTCTGAGATCCATCTGAGAAGGTGTGGCTTTGGTTCATGTGAAATGTTTGCAACGTCACCTCCTGTCTGAAGGAGCCACATAAACCATGCACCTCCCAGAATGCAATGGGAGTCTCTTACTTAGATGCTCTTACAGCAGCTCTGTTTCGATGACACATCTGAAGATTTCTAAACTTATATGAATGGCAGCAACGGTAACAGAACTGCTCGAACTCTCTAGCCTTTTCTGGCGAATTCTGTCATTTCGTAAGAGTGTCCCAGAAACGGACCTCTGTGCTGTTTTTCAAACGAGAACCGTCAGGCCCTGCCAGTGCTTCCTGTGTCTGTAGATGTTCTGCCTCCTCCACAGCGACGAGGTCCCTGAAACACAGTTCTATGTCCCGTTTCTAATGTTCATCGATCTCCCCAAACCAGCCCTGTGTTTCACCCTGAACAAACACTCAATATTTAGAATCCTCATGGTGCCCCAATCCTATGCCATTCACTCCTCAGCAAATAAATAGTGTCCCTGATATGAAAACAAAACCAAACATAATTAGCTAGCCTAAAAAAAACCTCACAGTGTTAACGATACACATTCTTCATGAAAACAACACTTTTGCCTAAAGCGGAAGAAAGAGTAGTGCGTGGGAGCATTGCCTCATTTTTCATGTCAGCTGTCAGCACCCTTCTTTACGTTGCTGCTTTTTCTGGTTATTGTGCCATGAATTATAGATATCGCATAAGCAAATGTGTGTGAGAACAGGAGCGGCTTACTCCCAATGATTTATCAACGTCACAGGCGTGTGGGACACGCTGCTTTGCCTTTGTTCAGCACGGACGGGGTGTGACTGGAGGCACCTTATTAAGGACTAGAGGCCTGGTGCATGAAATTCCTGCACAGGTAGGGTCCCTAGGCCTGGCCGGAGATCAGGGCCAATCGGGCCTTTGGGCTGCGGCTGGGACCTTCCTTCATTCCGTGCTGTCCCCTGATGGTCGGCGCACATCATAGCGAGTGATTGAACTCCCGGTCTCCAGTCGAATTCTAAGGGGACACTTTGCATATTAGGCTTTTATATATATATATATATATATATAGATGTCTGTACCTATTCATCGGCCTCTTGGGTTATCATCTCACACAGGTGGTCAGGCCGCTTACTGGGAGTGTGAGACTCCCACCTTGTTAACCTGCTGAGAGCGGCACCAGAATGGGCTGGGCTCGTGGTTGCGGTTGTCTCCACGTGCCTGTGAAACACGTCCCCTCGAGCCAGACCCACAGGGACCCTCCACGGCTCTGGGAGGAAACCCTGTCCTCTGCTCCCTGTTTTCTCTCCAGCAGTGGCCTAGCCTCACACCTGGGGATGCTCAGTGGACACGCGTTGGGTGGATCCCGCCGCCCAGACTGCAACACACAGCAGGGATCCTGGAGGAGAGCACAGCACAGGCCGGAGGAGAGGGGAGAGGATGCTGAGTCTGTCCCGCAGGGATTTCTCCTGAGTGATGCTGCTTCCACCTCCTGCTCGGCGGGCCCTCCCACCTGCTCTGCAGCCAGCTCACCGGCCCCGTGGTTGGTGCATTGGGAAGAGCCAGCAGGGAGGTGGCTTTTCCAGCTGAGGCTGCAGAGCAGAGGATTTGTGTCCCAGGAATTGAGGATACGAGGCTCCCACTGTCTATAAAAGCAATCCTCACGCTGGTGATTCCTTTATTATTATTATATTTTATTTTTAAATATATTTTTATTGATTTCAAAGAGGAAGGGAGAGGGAGAGAGAGAAACATCAATGATGACAGAGAATCATGGATCCGCTGCCTGCTGCACGCCCCACCCTGGGGATCGAGCCCAAAACCAGAATTGAACTGTGACCTCCTGGTTCATAGGCCAATGCTTAACAACTGAGCCATGCTGGCTGGGCAGGGATTCTTTTATTAATAGATCAGATCCTAGCAAAGGGTTGGTTAGATCTAAAGCAGTGGTTCCCAAACTGTGGGTAGCCAATTTGTGGGTCACGACCCCTTTGGGGGTCGAACGACCCTTTCACAGGGGTTGGTCTCCTAAGACCATCGGAAAACACATATATAATTACATATTGTTTTTGTGATTAATCACTATGCTTTCATTATGTTCAATTTGTAACAATGAAAATACATCCTGCATATCAGATATTTACATGACGATTCATAACAGTAGCAACATTACAGTTATGAAGTAGCAAAGAAAATAATTTTATGGTTGGGGGTCACCACAACATGAGGAACTGTATTAAAGGGTCGAGGCATTAGGAAGGTTGAGAACCACTGATCTAAAGGAACGTAGCGACATGTTAAAGACGGACTGTGTTAAGCACGTGGTGAAGAAAGGCTCTTCGCTTTTTATTTTCACCCCCGCCCCCGCCCCGGGTTGTACACACCCATGTCAGAGTCTAGTCGTGGGGCCTTAGATGATGGCTCTTGGCTGT
>JAWPEG010000011.1:102854052-102878606 GCA_035771395.1 Myotis vivesi
CAGTGGTTCTCAACCTTCCTAATGCCGCGACCCTTTAATACAGTTCCTCATGTTGTGGTGACCCCCAATTTCATTGTTACAGATTGAACATAATTAAAGCATAGTGATTAATCACAAAAACAATATGTAATTATAGATGTGTTTTCCGATGGTCTTAGGCGACCCCTGCGAAAGGGTCGTTCGACCCCCAAAGGGGTTGTGACCCACAGGTTGAGAACCACTGGACTAGAGGCTTCTTCAAGAATTGGTAGAATTGGATTTTATCTGTTCCTGCAAATTCTCCAGCATATTTATATTTATCACAAAATTACCATTAATTCACTAAACTTAAGAGTTGGTAATTAAAACACACTGCGGACCAGTAGTTTTATTGCTAGTGTTACCCAGTGGCCAGATAAGTTTCTACTGAATAAATGCAAAAAATGTTTTATATAAGTGTTAAAGGCACACCTTAAAATGAAATACCCCTTGCATTTTGAAGTTATTTATTACATGTTCTTACAAGCTAATATCTTTCTAAAGTATGAGACTTTGTAAAACACTGTGTCATATGAAGCAAGAATTCTCGTCCGTCCGCAATGTGTTAAGTCATGCACATCACTGATTGCTGGATGTATTGTGAACGATGGCAACTTGGCTCTGCCAACCAGCTCATGACGTTCTACCCGTTTATTCCGGCATCTTGTGCTTTGAAATAAAACACTGAGACAGCCAGGGGCATAGGGCCTGTTTATGCTGTGTCCTGGCATCTGGCTGGGGGGTTGCGCACTTGCTTCTTCTTCGAGAGCCATGGAATGCCGTCCGTCTTTGTATAAGAACTGTGCCCGAGTGACCGGTGCGTTCAATGGCCAGGCAAGCTCTACTTCATACCCACATCGGGTAAGACTTTGCCATGACACAGGCACATGCATTTCACGTTCATTATGCCTCTCGCAACAAATTCTGTTATGATTAGAAGAGTGTGTGCACCCGGGCATGTGTGTGTGTGTGTGTGTGTGTGTGTGTGTGCATGTGCTGTGATCGGGAAAGGGACGCTAATAGATCTGACAAGTTCACTGATGGAAGGTGACCTCACAGGGTGATCTGATAGTAAATTCCTACCTGGGCAGGTCATGGTGAGTGTTCACACCCCAAGCCTATAACTTCTTTGGTAAAAGTTTTCTTTTTTTGTTGTTGTTGTTGTTGTTAATCCTCACCTGAGGATATTTTTCCATTGATGTTTAGGGAGAGTGGAAGAGAGAGGGAAAGACAGAGAGAAACACATTGATTGGTTGCCTCCTGCACAAGCCTTGACCAGGGTCCAGGCTGGGGAGAAGCCTGCAACCGAGGTCCGTGACCTTGATCGGAATTGAAACCGAACTGGGACCCTTTGGTCCACAGGCCGGTCCGCTATCCACTGAACCACACTGGCAAGGCTGGTACAAGTTTTACCTTTGCCTTGAGCCAGCCCTGCCCGCTGTTCTTGGCCTCTAGGTTACTCCACCTCTGAAAGCCTCTTTTCCAGACCCCCAGAGGCGTGACCACCCTCACGGGAGCAGGTGATCCATCGCCTTACCTACCTGCCCTCCTGTCACGGACGGTCCCACCTTGTGCTCTCCCCCTCTGACTCCTCTTTCGGTTCCCTCCTGAACCCAAAGGCACAGAGGAGCTGCCAGCTGCCAGGCTCCAGCGCATCTGAGCTCTCGCTCCAGGCATGTTGTTGGTTTGGCTCCAATAAACTCTTCGGGAAATTCCGTTCCGGTCTGGATGTTCTTTCTTGGTCAACAGTAGAGAGAACGAGGGGTGGCTGAGAGAGACCTGAGCAGGCCGAGCCAGGAGTGCGGAGCGGGGTCAGGTGCAAACCTCCTCCCTCGTTTTTAAAGGGCCAAACCTCCTAACAGACATTCACGGAGAAGCCAGCTCTGGCGTTTCATCCAACAAAGCCGTGGACGTAGGTCAGGCTGGTGCCCAAGAATAACTGAACGGTATTGACACATTTCAGTGCCATAGGAACGGCGTCTGAGTAACAGGACTCGTGACTATGAAGCGGGGGTGGGGACCTTTCTCTGCCCGGGGCCACTGGATGTTTATAACCTCATTCGCGGGCCACACAAAATCATCCACTTAAAAACAAGCCTGTTGTGTGTGGTCAGACGTTCAATTAACTCTCCCCCAACGCCTGGGCAGGGCCAGACCCAATGGCTTTGTAGGACGTTCCCCACCCTGCAGCGTAAAGCAGTCTCCATTTCCCCTCAAGTAACACGCTTTTACCCTAAAGCTTACCACCCATTTCTCGTCTATTTTCTCTCTCACAACTAACACTTCATTAATTATTTACTAAAATATAAAGGAACCTGAAACACCAGGCTGGTAACCAAGGGGTAGGAAACAGGAAACTTTATAGCAGCGGTTCTCAACCTGTGGGTCGAGACCCCTTTGGGGGTCGAACGACCCTTTCACAGGGGTTGGTCGCCTAAGGCCATCGGAAAACACATCTATAATTACATATTGTTTTTGTGATGAATCACTATGCTTTAATGATGTTCAATGTGTGACAATGAAAATCCATCCTGCATATCTTATATTTACATGACGGTTCCTAACAGTAGCAAAATTACAGTTATGAAGTAGCCACGAAAATAATGTTATGGTTGGGGGTCACCACAGCATGAGGCGCTGTATTGAAGGGCTGCGGCATCTGGAAGGTTGAGAACCGCTGCCTTATAGAATTTTCTTGTTGATGTATCCTGTAACCACACAGGTCATTGCACGTAGTAATTATTGCTATTCCTTTCGTCTAACAAGATAATGTTGGTATCCATGATCCAAGTTTACTTACCTGCTTATGATGCCAAACTGCTAAAAAATCACAAAAATATAAAGAAAATAGAAATGCATCTAAATATTGGCAGTATTTATTCATCTGCTTTCTTGCATAGATGTTAGAAATGGATGAATGTTAAAATAAAAAGTTTTAGAATAACGATGTCGATAATTATGAGATTTGTGACAAAAAGGATGTGTGCCATTTTGGTAATCTGTAGTGATTTTTTTTTTAAAGGAACTAAATATAAAAAAGTAATAGCAAAAATATGAACTATCATCCCAGGTAGCCTGATGGGTCTTACACAACATTCCCTTTACTGTGAGTGCAGGCCACACATGTAGCCTAGACCTGTGGTTGGCAAACTGCGGCTTGCAAGCCACATGCGGCTCTTTGGCCCCTTCAGTGTGGCCACGAAGTTTCAATTGCACTGTACGTGTGCGCCCGCACATGATATTTTGTGGAAAAGCCACACTCAAGGGGCTATAGTTTGCCGACCACTGGCCTAGACATTTGCAGATACTCAAACAATTTGGAGACTTTGCTACCCTTGCCCATCTGTATAATTAACAGTTAATTAAAGGCTAACTGAAGACAGGTCTGAAAAGGAGCATTTTCCCTCTTTGGTCATCAACTGTAGAGTTGGAAACGTCCATGTGCTGCCCTGGCTGGTGTGGCTCAGTGGATGGGGCGTCATCCGTGCACTGAAAGGCTGCTGGTTCCATTCCCGGTCGGGGGCACATGCCAGTGGAGGGCTTGATCCCAGGTAGGAGGCGTGTGGTGAAGCATAGTAACCTCCATCTTGTATAAATTCTCTGCTATTGTGAGATAGTCCCTTGTTCTGTAAACTCTGTCACTTTTAGAGTCTCTTATTCTGTAAAATTACTTTGTTTTTGTTTGAAATATAGAAAAAGATAAACTTAACTGTCTGACCTTGCAATCTAGCCATCTAACGTAATGGACTAATACCGATAATAATTCCCATGTTCTTATGCCAAATGTTTGTTCTTTACGTATTCAAGGTTACAAACTGTCTGTAACAACAACTCACACAGAGCTCTTCGTAATATCTGCAAAGAAGCTCGAAAGGTATAAATACGGGAAGCGTCCTGTGTGTCTTTGCTCAGAGATTTGGAAGAGACACCTCCCTCGGGGCCGCGTGCAATAAATGACTCCTAATTAATGGGCTCATGAAGGCGTCTTGTGTCTCACTCGCTGATTTACGACACAACAACGGGAGGCAGCTGATCAATGTTTGGTTCTCGAGTTGATGTTTCTCTCTCTCTCTCCTCCCTCTCCCTCTAAAAAGCAATTTAATATCTTTAAAAAAATCCCCACCTACTCTGCACGCTGCTCTACCTGCACCATCACAGCTGGGACGTCAAGGGACCAGCCAGACAAAGGTACGGGCGGCCAGGTTTCGCCGGAGGCCCGTGCTTTCTCTACGGCACTGCCCAGCTGCAGGGCACAGCGCACGGTGGCAACGGCTTCCTGTTCTCCTCTCTGCAAATCTGCCTGTGGTTCACGCACAGCCTCCACCTGCCCCTGTGCCTCCCACGATGCTAACTCCTGGGAGCGAAGCCTGTTCAGGGGCGTGCACATCCTGGAAAAACGACAGGAACAACACTGCCCTTCACAAAGCCGCCGCCGGGCGGTCACACAAGCGGAATCTATTGTGTGTTAGGATGGATTTCTGATCAGCTTCTCAGAGGCGACCCGAGGACATGAGAGCTGACTTTTTAATCAGAAATGTCCGTATAAATGGGATAAAGGGTCCCGCTGGGCTCTGCCTTCGACGAGGGCTGCTTTAAGAGCAATCACGAAGCCCTGTGAAGGACGAGTGAAACTGAGGCATAAAGAGATGAGTTGTTTGTCCTCAGGGCTTCCTCTTTGTTTTCTTTTCTCTCTGATTTCATGCAGTTTTCGTTTGTTTGTTTGTTTTTAAAGATAACATGACTCCCTTTGCTTGGAAATGACCATCACCCCTCATTTCTGGAGCCCCACTATGTGCAACAAACCATGGAATGACTCCTGTTCCCTCTCCGGTCAGTTCATTAGAGGATATCGGATTTTCAAACCAACCGTTTCCCAATTAACTGAAACGGTGAGTAGCCCGCTCCCCCCTCTGTGCTTCCCCGTTGACGGACATGAAAGGTTCATTTGGGCGATCAGGGAAGTCCCTGTCAGCTCTTTTTCACCTGAAAGAGTTGCTCCTGACAGGCTCATGCGTTTCCCTGTCGTCTGCGCTCACAGGGACTCAGTTGGGCTCAGCAGCCCCCTCCCCACACACACTCATTCATTACCAAGTCCCCAGCGGCCTTGCTCGCTCGGGCTGATGCTGACGGAGTGCTTGCCAGCACCGGGCCCATCAGTTCACATGAACGAGGAAATGGGGGAAGGCAGCTCGCGGACAGAGAAATTAGAAAGAGAAAAATGATGAAGTCTGGGGTCGATCTTTCCGGGAGCCATAACATAATAAACTATAAAACATGGAGCTGAAGAGCGTCCTCCGTCGGCTGATGTGTTGTGTCATTTAGAAACATGGGATTAAGAAGGAAGAGGATGGAGGACCGAGCCAGAAGATGGCAGATCACACCCAGTGGGGAGAGAGATTGTGCAGGCGGCTCAGGTTGGGGAGAAACATGGAATCGTGGGTCTGCATTTGGGTGAGGAGCGTCTCATCCATGTCCCTGTCTGGACTGTAATACTTCTATCCTATTATCGCCTCCAGCAGCAGTTCCTGTTGTAAAAGGAGATATTTGGCCTCAGCTGGCGGGGCTCAGTGGCTGAGCATCAACCTATGAACCAGGAGGTCACGGTTCGATTCCCTGTCAGGGCACATGCCTGGGTTTCGGGCTTGATCCCCAGTAGGGGGCGTGCAGGAGGCAGGCAGTCCATGATTCTCTCTCATCAGTGATGTTTCTCTCCCTCCCTTCTTCTCTGAAATCAATAAAAATATATATGTTTTACAAAGGAGCAATTTGGGGGAGCATTCTTCAGGAACATAGCTCTCAAGGAAAACGTGCTCCCTGAGCCTCCCACTGCAAAGACACCTGTGAATAACCCACTCCACGCGCCCACACGGATGGAGACACGGAAAATGGCTTCATTGGTAGGCCGTCCCATCCGTACTGAAGCCCGGAGAAGTCCCCTTATCCATCTTGCTTGAGGCCTTATGACTGAAGCGTGGAGGAGACGGATACATCCCTCCAGCCCTTGCGCAGCGACCACCGTGCATGTATTTTTCAGAATTAGGCTTGTGTGTCAGGACTGGAGCCTCTGCATATTTTATGAAGACTGGGCTTTCGATAAATGAAAGGAATGACTCTTTATGCTCCTGGGAGAGTCATGCTTCTATTTTCTTTGCTACCGTGTCTTAATTTCACAGGAAGAAGCACTTGGGGCCACTTAGTCGAGGGGAGGGCGTTAGGATGAGGAGCAGGGAAGCCAGTGTTCCCCACCGCGGAGCTCGGCTAAGAAAGATTGTGTTTAACGTACGATCTATCTTGGCAGGTGAGTAGTGGGTGAAGGAAGGGAGAAGCACTGGTAAGAGACATACAGTGATGGGAGAATGGTCATGGGAACAGCGAACGCCCAAGTCATATCCCAGGGTACAATACAAACACTCACAGTGCTTCCAACATGTCTGGCACCAGCGGGAGAGCCTCATGATGAAATACGAAGTAAAAAGACAGGACCGAAACACTGTTCTATGGTGATACATATTTTTCAAACTTCTAAAAAAAATAATAAAATTTTATACCCTGTTCATGGATTGGTAGAATCAACATCATTAAAATGGCCATATTACCCAAAGCAATCTGTTCATGGATTGGTAGAATCAACATCATTAAAATGGCCATATTACCCAAAGCAATCTATAGATTCAATGCAATCCCTATTAAAATACCAACAGCATATTTCACGGATCTAGAACAAACACTTCAAAAATTTATATAGGACCAAAAAGACTCCAAATAGCCACAGCGATCTTGAGAAAAAAGAACAATGTTGTAGGAATCACAATACCAGATTTCAAGCCATGCTATAAAGCCATTGTTCTCAAAACAGCCTGGTACTGGCACAAGAACAGGCATATAGACCAATGGAACAGAACAGAGACGCCAAAAATAGACCCAAGCCACTATGCTCAATAAATATTTGACAAAGGAGGCAAGGGCATACAATGGAGTCCAGGCAGTCCCTTCAATAAATGGTGTTGGGAAAATTGGACAGATACATGCAAAAAATGAAACTGGACCACCAACTTACATCATACACAAAAATAAACTCAAAATGGAAAAAGACTTAAATGTAAGTCATGAAGCCCTAAAAATCTTAGAAGCAACCATAGGCAGCAAAATCTCAGACATCTCTTGTAGCAATATGTTTACCGATACAGCTCCTAGGGCAAAGGAAACTAAGAAGAAAATAAACCAACGGGACCACATCAAAATAAAAAGCTTTTGCACAGCAAAAGAAACCATCAACAAAACGAAAAGGGAGCCCACTGCATGGGAGAACATATTTGCCAATGTTCTCTCCAATAAGGGTTTAATCTCCAACATTTATAGGGAACTCATACAACTTAACAAAAGGAAGATAAACAATCCAATTAAAAAATGGGCAAAGGACTTATATAGACACTTTTCAAAAGAGGACATTCAGAAAGCCAAGAGACATATGAAAACATGCTCAAAGTCACTAATCATCCGAGAGATGCAAATCAAAACAACATTGAGATACCATCTCACACCTGTCAGAATGGCCATCATCAACAAATCCACAAATGACAAGTGCTGGAGAGGATGTGGAGAAAAAGGAACACTTGTGCACTGCTGGTGGGAATGCAGACTGGTGCAGCCACTATGAAGACAGTATGGAGTTTCCTCAAAAAAACTAAAAATGGAACTCCCATTTGACCCAGTGATCCCACTTCTAGGAATATATCCTAAGAAACCAGAAACACTAATCAGAAAGGCTATATGCACCCCTGTGTTCATAGCAGCACAATTTACAATAGCTAAGATTTGGAAATAGCCTAAGTGCCCATCAGTAGATGAATGGATTAGAAAACTGTGGTACATCTACACAATGAAATACTATGCTGCTGTAAAAAAGAAGGAACTCTTACCCTTTGGGACAGCATGGAGGGACCTGGAGATTATTATGCTAAGAGAAATAAGCCAGTCAGAGAAAGACAAGTATCACATGACCTCACTCATATGTGGAATCTAATGAACAAAATAAACTGATGAACAAAATAGATCCAGATACATAGAAGCATGGAACAGACTGATGATTCTCAGAGGAAAGGCAGGAGTGAGGGGGAAGAAGGAGGGTGATTAACCAGGGAGCTCATATGCGTATATGCATAACCCAAGGACACAGACAATAGAGTGGTGAAGCCCTAGGAGGGGCAGGTGCAGGGTGGATGGGGTCGGGGGGGGGACCCCAAGCAAACATTGGGGACAACTGTAATACTTCTTTCAACAATAAAGGTAAATAAGTAAGTAAATCCTATATAATAAAGAGCTAATATGCAAATGGTCGTCACGCCCTCACTCCCTCACACACTTGCGCCCTTGCACCAGGGTTGGGGAACCTGAGGTCAGGCTGTGGGACCTGAGGCTGCGCCCCCTGCCCTGAGGGGCTTGACAGGAGGGAGATTTTCATACACATTTTACTAATTTTTTTTCATCTCTGACACTTCTATTATAGAGAAAGGGCAAATAGCAATATTAAAATATTTCCTCTAATTAATCCCCTGTGCACAGATTTAGTGCACCGGGCCACTAGTAAATAAATAAAAAGCGATATTAGAAACCAGAAGAGAAAATGCGAGGCTGTTCCTGGCAACCACTAACGAGGAAGGCAGCGTCCGGGTAATGTCTGCACATTTTGTGGAAATGGAATGGGTCTCTGTATTGCATCTCTTCTGCTCTGTTGGCAGGTCTGTCAGACCCACGACTTTGTTTGCCATCTCGATGCCACCACGTCCCAGCTTGGGGCCGATTCGTGGACTCACACAGCCCATGACGATGAATGCTATGGGTGTCGGAAATGCACCTAAAATCAAGTCACCGGTACGTGCACTCGGGGTAGCCCCTTCCCCAGCCTGCTTCTCCCAGCACTCTGAAACTTTTTTATAATTTAAAATATTTTATTTTTCGTTAATCCTCACCTGAGGATATATTTTTTTTTCTCCATTGATTTTTGAAGAGAGTGGATGCGAGGGAGGGAGGGAGGGAGGGAGGGAAAGAGAGAGAGAAACATTGATGTGAGAGAGATATATCGATTGGTTGCCTCCTGCATGCTAGCCAACTGGTGTCAGGGATCGAGCCTGCACCCCATGTACATGCCCTTGGCCAGGAATTGAACCTGTGACCCTTTGGTGCTAAGGCCAATGCTCTAACCACTGAGCCACCAACCATGGCGACACTCCACATCTTAGTCAATGCTGCCATCCATCCACCTCTTCAAGCTAAACCTCTGGGGACATCACCAGCCCCTTCTCCTCCCACACGTCACATGTGAATCCCTCACTAAATAAATACGTGCACAGTGTGGGGTCTCGCCATGGCTGGCACTGCAGGTCCCGCTCACCCCGAGTCCTAGCACCGCCTCCCCGGCTCCGGACGTGTCTCCATACTGCAGTCAGACTGGTTCCTCCCAAACCGAATCTTCCTGCCTCGGCTCCCAGTCAAACCTCCCAGGGCTCCCACCCAGGTGTATAAATACAGAGTCTTTATAAAAACATAAACACACACTCACACCCAGGGCCCGGCCGGTGTGGCTCAGTGGGTGAGCCTCGACCTGTGACCCAGGAGTTCACGGTTTGATTCCCGGTCAGGGCACAGGCCTGGGTTGTGGGCTCGATCCCCAGTGGGGGGCGTGCAGGAGGCAGCCGAGCCA
Organism: Myotis vivesi; assembly: GCA_035771395.1. Taxonomy (NCBI): domain Eukaryota; kingdom Metazoa; phylum Chordata; class Mammalia; order Chiroptera; family Vespertilionidae; genus Myotis; species Myotis vivesi. The sequence continues at coordinate 102,863,771 of JAWPEG010000011.1, forward strand.
TGATTCTCTCTCATCTCTAAGGTATCTATCTCCCTCTCTCTCTCCCTTCCTCTCTGAAATCAATAAAAACAGATTTAAAAAATTATGCAGAACACAGTGCAAAGTCAGTCCGTGGCTTACAAGGCATGGCCCGCTCTGGTCCTGCGACTCCGCCTGTGGTCCCTCACCCACTTCCTCTGCTCGCGGACCCCAGGGACCCCAGGACTCCGAACGGTCCTTACAGCTGCCCAGCGAGCTCTGCCAGGCCTCTCCACCAGCGCCCTCTTCCCTGGGGGTCCAGGTCACTGACCATCAGCGCCCCCCTGACCAGCGCCCCCCTCCCACGTTGCTCTCCGAGTGCTGAGTGCCGTGCTGTCTCCCCGTCTCCCTAGGGGACATCCCCGCATCCAGCGCCGGCGGCGTTTCTCATTCCCCCAGAGTGCGGCCGGAACGGTGACACCGCACAGGAAGCGTGTGAGGTGAACGGACAGCGTGCGGGAGGGAAGGATCGAGTGCCCCGTTCCTCTTGCACAGGAAATGGGGGACATTTATAAAATATGGTCCGTATCGGACTCTTTCCCCTTTGCAGCCTCAGCACTGTTTCCCCTAAGAGGCCAGTTAGTGAAGATTTTAAATAATGTGATTATTATTTCACCGCGTCCTGGTGTCCTGACCTCTTTTCATCATCAAATTCATTACAATCAGGAGGGAATTGCTCTCGTACTTAAGAGACTGCACTGAAGTCATGGCTAACTCCCTGCCCCTTTCATAATAGTAACCAACTCCCTGGTGCTGTTTGCCTCATCCTGGGAGGGACTGGGGAGAGGCGAGACACACAACAGGCACTGCGGGGGGAGGGGGGGCAGGTCCTGTCCAGTGGCCAAGCCGGGCAGGGAGTGAAGCCCGGTGGTGAGCCAGCTGCGGCCAGCGGCGTGGACTGGCTCTGAGCTGATGACGGGGAGCCGGTCAGCGGTGCGGGCCCCATGGGTGAGGGTCACAGAGCCTCTGCTCAGGGGGGCAGACTTATTTCTGATACTGAACTTTTTTCAGGAATTTCTTCCAAGATCTTCAAAGAGGTGGCTCTCCCCTCTGATGACAAGGGATGAGACCCACGGCGCCGCGTCTGAGCAAGTCCACGGTGATACGCACACAAGTGGGTGTGGAAACAGCTGTGGAGAGGACGGGCCGGGGGAGGTCTCACTGGGACCAGTGGCTGCAGAGGGAGGTGTTGCCGGGACCAGTGGCTGCAGGGGGAGGTGTCGCTGGGACCAGTGGCCGCAGGGGGAAGAGTCACTGAGGACCAGTGGCCACAGGGGGAGGTCTCACTGGGACCAGTGGCCGCAGGGGGAGGTGTCACTGGGACCAGTGGCCGCAGGGGGAGGTGTCACTGGGACCAGTGGCTGCAGCGGGAGGTGTCACTGGGACCAGTGGCTGCAGGGGGAGGAGTCACTGAGGACCAGTGGCCGCAGGGGGAGGTGTCGCTGGGACCAGTGGCCGGAACACGGCTCTCATCGCACCTCCTGGACCCCGGGCAGCTGTCACTGCACCTGGGGACACAGGCAGACGTCCTGGGACAGAGCCTCAGAAGCGGGGGCCACCCCAGGGACCAGTGAGCCACGTGCATGTGGATTTGGTTTTATTTCTCATGGTTCTGTCTCCTCCCCATGGACAGCAGGTCGGATGCCATGAGGTGAATGCTTCTCATGAGAAGCGCAGATAAACATGCGGGGCAGTAAATTAATTCCTCCTCCGTAAACTTCTATCTGTTACCAGGGAGAATGGGCAGCGAATCGGTGGCCCCTGTCTCGGCTGGGAGAACCGGTGAACGGCGGCTTTTCTCGGGTGAGGGAGCCCCTTGGGAAGGGGTTTCTGTTTTTCTCTGATGCAGAAAACACTTCATTAAACACACTACACGGAGTGGGACAAAGCCGCTGTGTTTTCCCAAAAGTTCATTTAAAAAGCTTCATTGGTTGTCATTAAAAGTCTGTGATTATTATTTTTAACAATATTTTTATTGACTTCAGAGAGGAAGGGAGAGAGCTAGAAGCATCTATGATGAGAGAGACTCATGGATCGGCTGTCTCCTGCACGCCCCACACGGGGGATCGAGCCCGAAACCCAGGCCTGTGCCCTGAGCGGGAATCGAACCCTGACCTCCTGGTTCCTAGGTCGCACTCAACCACTGAGCCACACTGGCCAGCCGTGCCGTTGATTTTTATGTCCTGAACACGGAGACCGCTCTAACTCTATTCATTCATGTTTGCAGCAGAACGAAACGCACACAGCGGCCGTGCTGACCGTTAGGCACTGAGGACGCGCGGACCTTCTGTGCCCAGCAAACCTCACTGTTCATAACAAAATACAAATAAAAGCCTTAAAGCCAGCAGCACCCGCAACAGAAACACAGGCCTTTGCCAGCAACACCTGGGCACAAAGTGCGGCAACACGAGCACGTTGACAAGGCAGCCGCGTCCGTGGCTCCATTTGCTCCCGGAGGAAACGATTTTAAGTGATGGAGTTGCCATCAGTTAACAACAGCTCAGACAGCAGAGGACGTGCCCGACCGGCCCGGCCGAGAACGTCCCCAGAAGCAAACACGCTGCGCGGAAACCTGTGAGGGGACCGTGTCTCCCCGCGAGGCTCCTGTTCGGAGGCAGGAACCGTCCCGCAAACCCAAGCTCACCCCCGGGGCAGGGGCAGGGGCAGGGGCAGGGGCAGGGGGGCAGGGACAGGGACAGGGACAGGGGCAGGGGCAGGGGCAGGGGGGCAGGGGCAGGGACAGGGGCAGGGGCAGGGGCTGCGAACTCTCCCCAAATACTAAAAACGACACGTGATTCTTCTCTTTGCAAATGAGAGTTACGTGCAAGTTACCTTTTTTCATCTCTCGCTCTTCCCCCCTCACAGGCGGGTCCTGAGCGGGGAAATGGCCTGACTGTCCCTCCAGCCCCACTCAGGCAGGAACTCTGCAGGGAAGGGTGATTCTGAGTCTGGTTCCCCGATAATGTCCCCTCCTCCTGCCCGCCTGGCTGCTGAGGGGGGCTGACCGGCTCCCCTGCCCTCCTCCTGCCTCCCCTCTGACTCCTGTCCCTTTCTCTTCCCTTTCCCGCCTTCTTTTCCCCACAGTTTGATGACTCGCATGACACAGCGTGTGGGGGACAGGCCGCCTTGAAGCCAGAGTTTTCACATCCTCAGCGAGGACCCACTGAGCCACCGGGAGGCTGAGGTGTGCATGGCTGGGCGAGCTAGACCTGCTCCCCAAATCAAAGATGCCCCCGGGGACAGTGCTGGGGGGAGCGGAGCAACCTGTGGGCCCAGTGTGGGAGGAGGTGGAAGAGGTGGAGGTGACACGGAGGGACCGCAGGGAGGAGCAGGGGCATCAGGAAAGGAGGGGCCTGGTGAGCGCCGGGCACAGAGGGGCCCCAAGGTGTCAGCGGGAAGGACAGTAACCGGAGATGGATGTACGCACCTGCTTGGACTCCTCCCTGCGAAGGCAGGTAACAGCTGTCAGCCTGCCCTGCGGCCTCGCCCTGAGCCTCCCCACCTGCTCCCACAGCTTCCTCCTCACCGGACTCTGCCAAAGCCAGGCCTCCCAGGGCCCAGGCTGCGGGGCCACCTGCCCTGGGTGCTTGGACACCTCTCCTCCTGCCAGGCCTCCCCCTCCACCAGCTCCCGCCCCCCAACCTGGCCTGCCCCCCCCCATCGGCTGCCCCATTTGCCTGTGACCCTCACCGTGGCTCAGGCCCCCTGGTCAGTGTCCCCTGCATCCGGCTCAGCCAGGCCCACATCCCAAGAGCTCTCTGATGACAAACAAAACCCACGAAGAAATAAAAGGACTGAGATGCAAGCAGTAATGAGCGTTGCACTCCAAGCAGCAGGCGACAATGCAACAATTCATCACACATTAAGCACCAGATTCCAATTCTTTTTTAAATGTTTAAAATTTTTTAAAAATATATTTTTATTGATTTCAGAGAGGAAGGGAGAGGGAGAGAGAGATAGAAACATCAACGATGAGAGGGAATCATTGATTGGTTGCCTCCTGCATGGACTGAGCCGGCAACCCGGGCATGTGCCCTGACCAGGAATTGAACCCGGGACCCTTGAGTCCGCAGGTCGATGCTCTATCCACTGAGCCAAACCGGCTAGGGCACAATTCTTTTTATCAATTATTTTTACACTTAAGATTAGAGAGCCTGGCTGGTAGCTCAATGGTTAGAGTGCCGGCCAGTGCACTGAAAGGTCAGGGGGTCCATTCAAGGTCAAGGGCACGTACCTGGATTCCAGGCTCGATCCCCGGCCCAGTCAGGGAGTGTACAGAAGACAACCAATCAATGTGTCTCTCTCACATCAATGTTTCTCTTTCTTATCTCTCTCTCCCCTTCCTCCCTCCCTTTTACTTTACCTCTATAAAATATCAATGGGAAAATATATCCTGAGGTGAAGATTAACAACAACAACAAAAAAACAGATTAGATAAATCTCAGAAAAAAACTATAATAATAAAAATGTAATATGCTAATTAGACCAGACAGCCGAATGACCTTCTGGACGTCATTCCGGATGAAGCCACTATGGTGGGGCCGAGGAAGAGGTGGTTAGGGGCGATCAGGCAGGCAGGTGAATGGTTAGGGGTGATCAGGCAGGCGAGTGGTTAGGGGCGATCAGGCAGGCGAGTGGTTAGGGGTGATCAGGCAGGCGAGTGGTTAGGGGCGATCAGGCAGGCGAGTGGTTAGGGGTGATCAGGCAGGCGAGTGGTTAGGGGCGATCAGGCAGCAGGCAGGCCAGCAGTTAGGAGCCAGTGGTCCCAGATTGTGAGAGAGTGCAGGCCAGGCTGAGGGAATCCCCCATCCCTTCCTGTGCATGAATTTCATGCACCAGGCCTCTAGTGTAATAAATAAACATCAACGCAAGCTAACTTCAGTGACAGGACCCTGTGACAGCTCCTGATGAGACTGTGTGGGTGGAAATGGTAAGACTTAAAAACAAGCAAACTTCTCAGTGTGCCCTGGGCTGTGTGGCTCAGGGGGTTGGAGCATCATCCTGAGCCCCTGAAGGTTGTGAATTCGAGTCCTGGTCAGGGCACATGCCTGGGGAGTGGGTTCGATCCATGGCCTGGGTGAGTACGGGAGGCAACCAATCGATGTTTCTCTCTCACATTGATGTTTCTCTCTCTTTTCCCCCTCTCCCTTCCTCTCTCAAAAACCAATAAAAACATATCCTCAGGTTAGGATTAAAAACAATTCCTCAACGAATGCCAACAACTTAGCAATTAGATGAATACACCTTATCCTATCAGTACACAAGCCACTCAGGCAAACTGAGACAAGTAATTTGATTTCCTGAAATATAAAAATACATATCTACCAACATGTTTTAGAAAAAAGTTCAGCCCGTCTGGTGTGGCTCAGTGGTTGAGTGTCGACCTGTGAACCAGGAGGTCACGGTTCGATTCCTGGTCAGGGCACATGCCCGGGCTGTGGGCTTGATCCCCAGTGGGGTGTGCAGGAGGCAGCGGACTCATAATTCTCTTCCTCATTGATGTTCCTATATCTTTCTCCCTCTTCCTTCCTCTCTGAAATCAATAAAAATACATTAAAAAAAGAAGAGAGTTCATATTTTTTTTAAAAATATATTTTATTGATTTTTTACAGAGAGGAGGGGAGAGAGATAGAGAGTTAGAAACATCGATGAGAGAGAAACATCGACCAGCTGCCTCCTGCACATCTCCCACTGGGGATGTGCCCGCAACCCAGGTACATGCCCTTGACCGGAATCGAACTCGGGACCTTTCCGTCCGCAGGCCGACGCTCTATCCACTGAGCCAAACCGGTTTCGGCGAGAGTTCATATTTTTGCCTTTGAAATATCTGACTCTGAGGAGAGGCAGGGAAAGAGAAGCAGTAAAAACCCAAGTGGGTCCTAACCGGTTTGGCTCAGTGGATAGAGCGTCGGCCTGCGGACGGAAAGGTCCCAGGTTCAAGGGCACGTACCTGGGTTGTGGGCACATCCCCAGTGGGAGTGTGCAGGAGGCAGCTAATCGATGTTTCTCTCTCATCGATGTTTCTAACTCTCTATTCTTCTCCCTTCCTCTCTGTAAAAAATGAATAAAATATATTTAAAAACAACAACAACAAAAAAAACCCAAGTGGGACCCAGAGAAGTGACCCAGAAGGCCTCGTCTGTGACCGCACCTCAGAATGGAAACGAGACGCGGGCCCTCGGGCAGGAAGCAGGACGCATGGGGACGCTCCGATGTTGCATGGTCAGCAGAAGGGAGAATACAGTCGGGGATTTTACTCTGTGGGGGTGGGGGGGTGTGGGACTCATCGACAAAGCACACTCCTTCCACTTCCACCTGGTGACCTCAGCCCCTGCCTCGCTGCTGCCCCACCCACCGTCCAGGTCGCGCCGACGGAGGAAATGTTCTCATTGCCACCAATTCACTGTTTCACTTCCAAACGACCCCCGAGACCCAGGGCACTGTGCCCCTAACATCTGTACATCACATCACATCATATCACATCATCACTCAAAGCAGCGAAAAGCCTCATCTAGCGACGAACATGAACACAAGCAGGACGCTGCGTCCTGCTGCTGAAAGTGCACTCCCGCTGAGGCGCCGCGCCCGCCCCCACGCGCTCCGGGAAGAGAAATGACGCCGTCATGCTCCATGAAACAGACTCCCCCGCGCAGTGCTGCTGCTCTCACTTATTTTCCCAGGGAAATGAAGTGGAAAAAACAACGTAATTTCACAGCTTGTTCTGGGTTTGGGTGTGTAGGGTGCAGGTGCCTGCCTGCAGCACCTGGGAGAGCGGGCGGGAGGAGGGCATCCACGCGTCTGTGGGACAGGGTGGCTCCTTCCTCCCGCTGGACAGGGGGACAGGGCGGGTTTGCAGACAGGCACGTCCTGCTCTGAGGCCTTGGTGCCCTTTCCCCTCTGAAGTTCTCATTTCCAGGATCCCGCGGTGGGAATCCCACAGAACCCGCCCAAGCCGACTGGGAGGCAGCACGGCTTCCCCCCCCCCCCCACCCTGGAGCTGCTGGTCTCGCCTTTCAGGGTCCCGNTCCCCCCCCCCCCCCCCACCCTGGAGCTGCTGGTCTCGCCTTTCAGGGTCCCGGGACCCCAGAGAGTGGGGTGCAGGCCCAGCTGGGACTGTGAGTCACGAGACTGGTGACTCATGTGCTTTTGTAGAGGAGAGGCCAGCAAATCTTGAAGAGAAGTTTAAACAGCAGATCCAGGTAAAAGAAGGGGTGCATGTGGTCTTCCTGTGAATGGAAATAGGATTTCCCACAGTTTCCACCCCTGCAGGGCTGTGCTGGCCCCGAGGGAGGCGGCTCTCAGGCGCAGAGCCTCCAGCCCTGAGCCCCCGGTTCCCAGAAGGCTCACTGCCTCCATGACCCTGACCAGGCCCGGAGCTTGGCTGGGAGAGCAGCTGGACCTGAATTTATCCTATATAATAAAAGGGTAATATGCAAATAGACCAAACGGCAGAACAACCAAACAACCAATCAAAGCATAATACACTAATGATATGCTAAGACTGCCCAACTGCTTGCTATGAAGAGCACTGGCCACCAGGGGGCAGATGCTCCAACCAGCAGGTTAGTTGCTGCTGGGGTCCAGCCTATCCGGACTGAGCAAGTTGAGCAGGACATGCCCTGGAGCCCTCCCATGGTCCCTCCCTAGCCCGATCGTGCACTGGTGGGGTCCATCAGCCTGGCCTGCACCCTCTTGCAATTTGGGACTCCTCAGGGGATGTCGGAGAGCCGATTTCAGTCCGATCCCGCAGGCCACTCCCTTGGGAGCTCCCAGATGAACAGACACAGAGCAGGGAGCTCCTTGTGCCGCCCAGATGTGCGCATCCAGGTGAGTGCATCCTAGGTGTATACGTCCCAGGTGTGTGCAGGCCAGGTGTGTGTAGTCAGGTGTGTGCAGTCAGGTGTGTGCAGGCCAGGTGTGTGCAGCCTGGTGTGTGCAGTCAGGTGTGTGCAGTCAGGTGTGTGCAGCCTGGTGTGTGCAGTCAGGTGTGTGCAGTCAGGTGTGTGCAGCCTGGTGTGTGCAGCTTGGTGCTTGCTCCCCAGGAGTGTGCGGCCCAGCGGCAGCACGTGGAGAAGTATGTCACTGCTGCCCCACTGTGCTCCAGGGTCAGCTTCAAGTTCACCAGAGTTTGCAATTGGCCCCCACACAGGCCAGTGGTGGGGACTGTAGGCACCGCTTTGCTCTTGGGAAGACGTAGTAGGTTTTCTGCTCCAGCGTCGCCACTGGAGAGAATTCTAGAGTCTGAGCCTCTTTAAACATATTCATTAAGGAAACTTGGGAAATTCCATTTTCACACTGTTCTTGTGCAGCAGGAAAATAAAATGAGGCGAGAGGGAAAACTACACCCGGGAGGGCACATTCATCTCCTGCCTGCCAGCCGTGGGGACACCTCGGCTAAGCCGCCCCCTCCTTCGCGCTGTCCGCCTGCGCATTTCACAGGGACGTGTCTGGGCCTGAGCGATGCGGCTCACCTGGCACACGCCGCTTCAGCTCACCCCTGATTAAAGTATATTTCTTCCTGTCGGAACAAAGATTGCATTGAAAATCCAGGGAGGATTTGGCACCAGGGAAATACAGGCGAGCATTTGACAGTGCAGAGCGGGCAGGGAAATGCCAATATGTGAGGAGGTCGTGCGGGCACCTGAGAAGAGGCGGGAGCCGTCTAAATGTGAAGTGGCAGCTGCCCGGCTGCTCTTGGAAAATGTCAGTCAGAGAGGCCTCCTTGCCGTTAATTTTCAATATCCCGATGCGTTTGGGCAGAGCGAGTTGGCACTGAGGAACTCAGGCAGCCCCCCTCCTGGTGGTGCCCCCGCGAGCCAGGATGCCGGCCGAGCCCCAGTGTGCGTGGCCCGTCTCAGGGTCTGTTAGGAACGGAAGGCATCTCAGCATGCGTGAGGAAACAGGATACAGCAAGAGGCAACATTAAAAACGTGGAAGATGCACACGCACAAAAAACGTATCCCATACTTTCGGGCACAGAAAGGGTGTGGGTCTGGTTTGGGTGCGACGCCCAGGAATGTGGACCCAGAGTTGAGAGCAGGAGGGACGCGCTGGGGTTGGCACCACGTGGGCCCCTGACGGCAGGGTGGCCGCTGGACATTGCAGGTTACAGAGTCCAGCCCCTTCTCAGGCGGCGAGAACTGCGTGCTGCTGATTCCACTGTCACGCACCCTGGAGAGGGACATGGGTACATTCCCCCGCAGACTGTCCCAGCTGCAATTGGCCTCCGAGGGTGTGTCCCTACAAATGACTCCAGAAAGTACCCGGACTCACATGGCCTGTGCAGTCTGACGGCCACAGTGTGGCCAGCACCCCCCTCGCTCATCCCATCCTCTCATTGTCTGCATGCTAACTTCGCCCTCTCCTACCACCTTACACTCACAGAGCAAAACCAAATGTATACTGTTGGCCTGCGGTATTTAAAATTGAAACCACTTTGGCCCTAGCCGGTTCGGCTCAGTGGATAGAGCGCCAGCCTGCAGACCCAAGGGGATCAGATTCGATTCCGGTTAAGGGCACATATTTTAGTCACAGGCTCCTCCCCTGCCTGGGCCCTGGTGGGACTCGTGCAGGAGGCAACCAATCGATGTGTCTCTCTCACACGGATATTTCTCTCTGTCTTTCCCTCTCTCTTCCACTCTCTCTAAAAAGCAATGGGAAGCCCTAACCAGTTTGGCTCAGTGGATAGAACATCAGCCTTCGGACTCAAGAGTCCGGGGTTCGATTCTGATCAAGGGCATGTACCTTGGTTGCTGGCACATCCCCAGTGGGGAGTGTGCAGGAGGCAGCTGATCGATGTTTCTCTCTCATCGATGTTTCTAACTCTCTATCCCTCTCCTTTCCTCTCTGTAAAAAATCAATAAAATATATTTTTAAAAAAAAGCAGTGGGAAAATATCCTCGGGTGAGGATTAAAAAAATAAAAAGGAAAGAAAAACAAAACTGAATCCCCTTTGCATTTTGTACGTTTTACAATGAAAGGATGTATGTACCAGGTCTCCCTGGATCGGAATAGAATCACAGACTCTTCGCATCGGAGGAGACGCTAAAAGCGACAGGTTCCACATCACCACAAAACAGACACTCTTAAACAAAACAAAACAAAACAAAACAAACAAAACAACAAGAACAAAAAACCCCCAGACACTCTTCAGTTGTCTGGACCAGCGGTCGCCAACCTTTCAGACCTCAAGGACCACCAGTGGTTGATGACCGCTGGTCCGGACAACCTCAGTTCAACAAGGCACGTGCATCGCGATGCAGCCCGTACTATTCCCTGGCCGATTTCATCTGTCCTTACAGGATGTTTATCCCTATTTAAAGCTGAAATGATACCACTGTTTTTTAAGAGAGCAACTTGGGGGCCTTCCCATCATTCCCTGTCACCTCCTATCTCGCTGGCTTTGGCCTATCGTTGCAAGGCGCCCGGCGAAGCTGCGTGTTAACATTATCGTCTGCGTAGGTACTATCGCCGCCTCCTTCATCCTTTCACCCACATCGTAAAGCCAGCCTTAGGGACAGACATCTGTAGATGAGAGGAGCCCACAGAGAGAACCGCCGGACGGAGAGGTGCCAGCTTTCCGAGGGCCTACAGTACTGCCAGGGCACGGGAATGCCGACCACCAACGAGAGGAAGAAGGGAAGTTCGAACGGTCACTCGTCCTCGGAGTTTGCACCAACCCGAGTATCACGCATCCTACGCGCAAGGCCCAGACCTCGCTTTCCCACGTGCGATCGGTCTGGATGGTGGGTGGAGAACTTGCTCATCTGTCTGGGATCTCGAGTGCTTCCCGCTACAAACACACGTCCCCCCGAAACGCCGACGGGTGCCTCCCCTAGTGCACCCAAGGCCTCTCCTCTGGGAGTGGGCTCGGTTAGAACACAAATGCTCTTTTTTGAGAAATCTTTCTTGTTGAAAGTATTACATATGTCCCTTTTCCCCCTATTGCCGTGGTTCTCAACCTGTGGGTCGCCAACCTGTGGGTCGTGATCGCTTTGGGGGTCGAACGACCCTTTCACAGGGGTTGGTCGCCTAAGACCATCGGAAAACACATATATAATTACATATTGTTTTTGTGATGAATCACTATGCTTTAATGGTGTTCAGTTTGTAACAATAAAAATACATCCTGCATATCAGATATTTATGTGATGATTCATAACAGTAGCAACATTACAGTTATGAAGTAGCAACGAAAATAATGTTATGGTTGGGGGTCACCACAACATGAGGAACTGTATGAAAGGGTCGCGGCATTAGNCCCCCCCCCCCCCCCCCCCCCATCGCAGCCCAGGCCTTCACCACCCTATTGTCCGTGTCCAATGGAGTCAGTCTCTTCAGGAAATGGTGCTGGAAAATGGGGCAGGTTCAGGCAAAACAATGAAACTAGGCCACCAACGTGCACCACAAGCAAGAATAAACTCGCGAAATGGATAAAGGGCTTAAGCGTAAGACAGGAAGCCATGAAAACGCACAGGCAGAAAAGAAACGCTCCTCAGGGTTTGCACATGACCTAACTGAGGCGGATGCCACACCTTCACACCAGCGGGCTCGCAGGTGGTTCCCTCAGTGTCCTTTGGAGAAACGCTAAGGAGATGCCGTTTACGCTGACAAAGCTGTAAGCCACGCTGGACCGAACCACTAGGCCCAGGTGAAGGCCGGGTCCTGTGATTGTTCCTCTTCCCCTCTCCTCCCCCCTCGCCTCCCCTCCCCTCCTCTCCCTCCCCTTCCTCCCCTCCTCTCCTCCCCTCCCTCCCCTCCTCTCCTCCCCTGCAGCCCATTCCCTGCAGACTTGCTGGAAGCATCCCACGTGGAACAGGAGTCAGTCCAGCAGCTTCAATGCTCGCTTCTTCCCGTCCGTCTGTCTGTGGGCTGAGCTCCCTCCCAGCTGTCACCTCGGAGGCTCAAGTCCTGCCTGGCCCACAGACCAAAGCGCTAGGTTCCCGTGGTCATTCCTGCCTTCAAACTTGACCTGAAACACGGGCTCCCCTGGGTCTCCTGCCCACTGGCCCTCGGACCGCATCTCCCCCATCACCCAAGAGTCCCCCGCTGGCGGCCTGCAGATCCCGGGACTGTCCGCCTCCATCAGCACAGGAGCTCACCCCTGACCCCTCTGCCCATCTGGGCCACTGCGTCCCTGCGGAGAGCTGACCTGGGCTGGGGTGACCTCCCATGAGGGCTGGACGGGCCATGCTGACGTCACACCAGCGGGTGCTGTCCGCACCCCTCGCCTGGAGACCAGAGTCCCCAAATAAAATGGGTGGAGCTTTTTAAAGAGGCCTCAGCGGACCCTCATTCACAGGACACATGCGGCCACGTGTGTGCAGCCGGTTTGCTTGGAGAGCACTTCCTGGGCAGGAAGGAAGGCAGGGTGTCCCCTGAGGCCACCAGCCAAATGCAAACTCAGCTTTCTAGCACCTGGCGACAGGGTGAGGACGGGTCCTGGCTGCAGAGCGGGCTCATGTGTCTCCACTGCAGCTCGGCCAGGAGCCACCCGAGGGGCTGCAGGAATCCGGGGTGCTCTGCTCAGCACTGTCTTTTAATTATTGTATTTTTATTTTTTTAATTATTTGTATTGATTTCAGAGAGGGAGATAGAAACATCAATGATGAGAGAGAATCATGGATCGGCTGCCCCCTGCACACCCTCTACTGGGGACCGAGCCCACAACCCGGGCATGTGCCCTGACAGGGAATCGAACCCGGGACCCTTCAGTCTGCAGGCCGATGCTCTATCCACTGAGCCACACCAGCTCGGGCCAACACTGTCTTTGGAACAAATCTGAGCTTGCCTGGCTCTAAGACAACCAGGGAGGTGCCAACTCGGACATGTGGTCTGATTTCTCTCTGGCCGGGCTGACTTCATCCAAGGATGGCTGAGGAAGGGCTGAGGACAGACACAAGATGGGGCGCATGTTCGCGAATCCCGATGTTACCGGGGGCAGGGGGTGCGTCAGGAGGTACATACTGGGTTCAGCAGGACCGTGAGGAAGAGCTCGCCTCCCTGGATGCTCTTGTCCAGCTCCTGGGGTCCCCCGGGGTACTCCTTGTAGAAGATGGTGTGGGTGAACAGCCCGCAGGTCTGCCGGGGGAGGACCTGAGGGGGGAACGGGGACAGGGCGTTACCCAGCGCCACTGATAGGCCCCGGCCGCACGCCGCGTGCCCACGACGCTGACGCCCAGATCTACAGGAATCGAGAGCTGACGATGGCGTGATTGGGTAAATATGAAGGGAGTTGTCACTTCAAAGCTAACGGTGTGTGTTACGTGCCACTGAGTCGGCTCTGACTATGAGGGACCCTGGAATGGTGCCGTCCAATGTCCATCCTCACCGCCCTGCGCAGCCTGTGGCTCTTGCGTGAGCCCCTCCACCTCCTGTTTGGGCTCCTCTTCTCCTGCTGCCTCTGTTCCCAGCATCGTTGTCTTTTCCAAAGCCCCGCCTCCTCACGAGGTGTCTGAGGTAGGACAGCGTCCGTGTGTCACCTGCCCCAGCCGTGTTTCAGCCTGAATTTGCTGAGACTCACGTGTCCGTCTCTCTGGCGTCCATGTGCTAAAGCCTTTACACTCAGGCCTATAAATCCCCCCACACCCCCTCCTGAGCTCACTAGGTGAGAGGATTCGCCAAATTCAGGACTTCTTAGGGTTAAGTTAACTCAAAGGAGGGGTCCCCCAGGTTCCACTTCCGGGGCATTGGGCGTCGTCTCCTTGCCTCTGAGTTACGGTAGGACAGGGCTCTGGGCTCTGGGACTCGGTGGGTTCTCGTCACGCCCCCACCTCGCCTGGTGCTGTTCTCACTGTATTCGGAATGGAACTGTCAATCACACAAGTGGCCACGTGACCTGGTGATCGCTTCGGGCATATTCTGTGGTGAATTCTGTTGTAAATCTGAATGTGCCACAGAGAAGGCAAGGAAATGATTTTATTCTGAGAACTTATTTGGAATAATAAGCTACTCCTGATCTAACGGGAAAATGCATCCAGTTGTACAGAGTAGCTGTGATTTTATTTATTCTTTGCTTAATTTCCATAATAGCTTGTAAGAAAAGTCAAGGTCAACAGATGCCGGTAATATTGGTTAAAAGGAATGTTTTTATTTCAGAACTAGAGGCCCGGTGCATGAGATTTGTGCACTGTTGGTTGGGGGGGGGGGGTCTCTCAGCCCGGCCTGTGCCCTCCCACTATCCAGGACCCCTCAGGGCTGTCCGCCTAAGCCGGCAGTCAGACATCCCCCTCACAGTCCGGGGCTTTCACAGTCTGGGACCCCTCACTCTTTACCGCCTGCCTGCAGTGGAGGTGGAAGAGGCTCTGGCCTCCGATTCTGCGCTCACCACCCGTGAGCCCAGCTTCTGGCTGAGCAGTGCGCCCCCTGCAGGGACTTGCCGCCGTGGGAAACCCTTTCTAGGATGTGGAGCTTGTCTTGCACTTGCCAAGCCCCCCCCCCCCCCCCCCCCCCCCCCCCCCCCAGCTTCAGGGCCCAGTGTGCGGCCTGCGCAGCCCATGTGGCCTGTCACCGACATGTACGGCAGGAGCTGGGCTGCTGTGTGAGGGATCTGGGTGCTGTGAGGGAGTTGGGTGCTGTGTGAGGGAGATGGGTGCTGTGAGGGAGCTGGGTGCTGTGTGAGGGAGCTGGGTGCTGTGTGAGGGAGCTGGGTGCTGTGTGAGGGATCTGGGTGCTGTGAGGGAGCTGGGTGCTGTGTGAGGGAGATGGGTGCTGTGTGAGGGATCTGGGTGCTGTGAGGGAGATGGGTGCTGTGTGAGGGAGTTGGGTGCTATGAGGGAGATGGGTGCTGTGTGAGGGAGCTGGGTGCTGTGTGAGGGAG
>JAWPEG010000011.1:102883978-102903701 GCA_035771395.1 Myotis vivesi
GGTGTGTGGGGAGGGGCAGGTGTGTGAGAAGGGGGCAGGTGTGTGAGGAGGAGGCAGATGTGTGAGAAGGGGGCAGGTGTGTGAGGAGGGGCAGGTGTGTGGGGATGGGCAAGTATGTGAGGAGGGGCAGGTGTGTGAGCAGGGGCAGGTGTGTGAGGAAGGGCAAGTGTGTGGCGTGGGGGCAGGTGTGTGAGTTCTGTGCAGTGTTAGGCCCTTGTAGGTCAGCTTCACCACTTTCAAGTGAAGACGCTGAGAGCGGGTCTGGCCACGTTCAGACTGAGGGGCACCGGCTGGACGAGGAGAGACTTGGGTGCCAGTGGGGTTGCGGCTTCCCAGGGACTAGGACGAACCAGTAAGTGCCCAGATGGCAGGCGTATCCCAGGAAGGCTCTGGCGAGGGGCCCGTGCAGAGCTGATGAGGAGGGAAGCAGGACTGAAGAGAGGGAGCGGCACAGGGGACACGTCCACACCTGCCCCCTCGTCGCCTCAGCTGCATGGAAAGGTTGACGTCAGCAACAAGGGGAACGGCACCAGGTAGTAAGTGTTCAGAGCTTCTCACAGTGTCTGACCCGGGAGAGGTGATGACATTCAAGATTCTTAAGTGGCTGAAGAGTCGGGTGGAAAGAGGAATAGCATTGCCCACCCCCCTGCGACCTCAGAACAACTCCCCTTCACACACATCACACCATTTTCACAACAGATTCATGTGGAGTTTAGTTTCCGGCAAGCACAACACCTGCTTTATCTTATCTCCATCCTTAGTGCCTGAGCGTTTACACACAACACACATGGAATGGTTTGTTTTTAAAAAATCTTCAACCTGATGGCCTAAGTTCATGGAATAAAGCCCTGATGTGGGTACAAGGTGAGGTGTGTGCATGTGTGCGCGCCTGCTGCTCCCAAAGTAGAGAGATGGAAGAGGAAGACTTGTCCTTGGTGATGCTGGCTGAAGTGCTCTTCATTCTCTACTTTAGAGAAATCTCAAACGTTTGGGATGTTCCCATGATTACACAGAGGATGGTTCAGAATCACTAATTTAAACACATCCCTTTGCAGACATAGATTTGCATGAACTATGACTCTCTCTGAGCGACGGAACCTCTTCCCAATATTATTTTTGCGCCAAGATGAGATTCCCCTTCGGTGTCAGTTTCCCCCTTTAATGTCAGCTCAATGCATTTACGGAAAAGTGCCTTAAGCGTTTGGGGTGGGTAGGAGCCATCCTTCTCGTTGACTGTCCCTCCCCGTCTCCCATATTCAGCTACATTCAGGGTATTATTACATCTGACTCCCAGGATGGCCTAGGCCTCTCTAAGACTTAAATTAATTCATGTCTGTGGTTGTCTTCAATCTTATGGAACCTTGACTACCATGTCAAATAGGTTACATTTCATCAAACGAAAGGTACTTTTATGTTAATAAATGGTACCTACATGTTTAAAAATCCAAATAAATGATGGTCACTTAACTAACTTCTTATAAAGATGACTCAATTACTATACTTTTCTGTAGACATGTTGACATGTTTCAAGCAAAAATCAGACCAAAATAGTACGTTTCCATTTTATCACCATCATGTGAAAGTGGCATCATGTTTGGATATCAAACTGTAGGTACTGCTCTCATCTCAAAATGACGTCATGCCCAGCACCACCCCACCTCCCACATCATTAACCAGCTCTCCCCCCTTCCACTGGCTCGTGCCCGGAAACAACTTCTCACACCTCATAGTGCTCAGGTTACCGTGGGAACGGCTGTGGGGGACTGAGGTGTCCACTGGAAAGAGGTACCAGTGGAGTGAGGGAAATGTCCACCCAGGATAGACGAGCGTAAGACAAACAGTCAGGCTGAAAGACTTTTCCAAACTGAAAAATGCAAAAGTGAAAAAAAAAGGAAAATGAAAAGAAGACCATGGTAACTAATGTGTTTGATGGATTATCTAATTTGAACGTGTACGCCCAGTACGGCAGGAGTTAGATAACGATAAAATCTCTTAAGAATCTTGGCTCTTGACTGGGTCACAGTCATTTAAGCATTGAAAGCAAGTTTGGTCATTGAAATAATCACATTAAAACAAGTCAGGGAAAGCTCATTATGCTGTTATTGACTATTTTAAAATCTGCTCACAAAACTGCTATGTAATAATTGATTGATGAATAGGCATAAAATCTCACTGTCAGCACTCCTTAAAGAGTGTTGGGTCATCACGTTCAGGTATTCTATATAAATATGCCTTTTATGAGTCTACAAATTTTAGAGAACAGGGCAATTCGAGAAAAAAAAAAAGCAAACGCTATGTGCCCATCACGCGGGGCTCCAACCGGGTGTCAGAAAAACAAAACTGAAAGCAGAAACAGTAGATTACAAAAAAGAGCTTGTTTTTCTTGAGTTAGTCTGGAGCTCGGCAGTCGGTTCAGAAGTCTGCGTGCCAGGCGTGGCATTTCTGAGCCCTTCTGTCTTTCTTCCATAGTCGTGCGATGAATCCCTTAGTTCCAGCCAGTCAGGCTGTAAACAGGGCAAGAGACAGAAACCAAGGCCAAGGGCAGAGAGCAGAGTCAGTATATCAAACCCCCTTTTCTGGAAGTCCTGTGACTTACACTTCCATCTCATTGGCCAGAACTATGTTAAATGCCCTGACCTAAAACAAAAGCCGAGAAGTCAGTCCTTTAGCTAGACACTGTGGCTCCACAAACAAACTCTGGATTCATCCAAAAGCAAGGATACGAAAATGGGTGCAGTAGTTCCCCCTTATTCTTGGGGACAGGATCTAAGACCCTCTGCGGATGACTGAGACTATGGGTAGCACCAAACCCTTATCGCCTATTAGTGATCGCATTCCATGTTGAATTAGGCAGAGGTGGAGGACTGCAAGGCAGATGCAAATGTCTTGTGTCTGTCCCCAACTTGCATGTCAAATATGGGAAAAGTCACCTGGTGGCTACATCCTCCTCCTCCTCCTCCTCCTCCTCCTGTTTCAAAAGGAATGATCGTGTACTTCTTGAAGAAATATGTTGAAAGTGATGGCAGCCATGAAGATGATTGACGGTAAAGATGATGACAGTGATGATGATGATGATGGTGATGATGCTGCTGATGTTGGTGGTGATGATGGTGATGATGTTGATTGTGATGATAATGATGGTGATGATTGTGATGGTGATGATGTTGATGATGATGGTGATGATTATAATGGTGGTGTTGATGGTGATGATTGTGATGATGATGATGGTGATGATGCTGCTGATGTTGGTGGTGATGATGGTGATGATGTTGATTGTGATGATGATGATGGTGATGATTGTGATGGTGATGATGGTGATGATGTTGATGATGATGGTGATGATTATAATGGTGGTGTTGATGGTGATGATAATGCTGGTGGTGTTGATGGTGATGATTATGATGATGATGATGGTGATGATGATAATGATGGTGGTGATGGTAATGGTGATGATGATAATGATGGTGATGATTATAATGATAATGGTGATAATGACAAAAGCTTTTTGAAACACTATGTTCCAAAGTTTGCTAAAAGTCACACATACACAGACACATCGCATCCAACCCTCACAAAACTCTGCATGGTAGGAACTCCTATCATCCCCATTTTACATATTTAAAAATCAAGCACAGGAATTGTAAATCATTGGCTAAGGTCATCCACCTAGTAATTGGCAAGAATGAAATCTGAACCAAGAGTGGTCTGAGGCCAAACACGTGAGCTTACCTACTACTGACAATTAGCTAGCAGCCCTCATGGGGTAAGCACATGTCACACAAGACTTTTACGTGGAAAAATCGCTAAGGTTTTGTTTTATTCAGAGGAATGCGACTTTCTCTTTTGCATTTTGAGATCAGTTCATTGTTCTGTACAATATAAACAAAACTTAATGCTTAGAGGAAATATTTATTCATGTTTAACAATTCCATTAGACATGCACAACTGCTTTAAGCAGTCACTAGCTTGTCTCTGGGGGAAATCTCTGCTACGACTGCCCCCAGCATCAGCCTCGAGAAGAACTGGAGCTGCTCTGGTGACTCCTAGGAGACGACGTAAACTCATGAACACTGAGAAGTGGGAAGAACGTCTTTCCAGGCTTTGCCCTGAACCAGAGGAATGGCCACAGGTGCCCAGAACAGAGCTGTGGCCCCGATAGGCTCACAGCCATGTGTTTTGAAGGATATAAATAGTTCACTTCCTCCCATTACTGATGCCCAATATGAAAGTGCATTTTGTAGGTGGCATTTATTCATTTGAGGTTAGACATGTTCAGAAATAAAATAGCTGATGGACAGAACAAAGCTGCTGCAGTTAAAATAGAAAGTTGGGGGATGGGATGTGATGCTGCTCTCCGCTAGGAAAATCAAATAGATAAATACGTATTGTAGAGATTTTCTGTCTAAGGGGAATTTTTTCATTTACCTGCCCATACAAGACCAGCAAGTCAAGGACTTTCCATGACACAACCCATGATGAGAAAAGGAATTTTTTCTCTAAATCCAGTGCTAAGCAATATGAATGTTAATAGCTAATGAAATACCGATTCTAATTTGCAGGCAGAAAGGGGTCCCAGATTGGAAAGGGTGCAGGCTGGGCTGAGGGACACCTCCCCCTCAACCCCTAGTGCACAAATTTTGTGCACTGGGCCTCTAATAATCTAATAAGAAAGAAGGCATTCTTGGCTCTCGAGGGACCCATGGACTGGGTCCTGGGAACAGTGAAAGGGAAGGTTCAGAGTGTCCCCATGTCCCGCCCGGATGGTCCAGGCTCCAGAACCATGTCATGCCAGTGCCTGTGTTGAATGGACTTCATTTCACTTGTAACCTTTTGACGATGCAACAGATTATCCAATATTTTTGTATAAAACCTATTTCTGGGTTCCCACCTAGCTCTTGGCCACACTGACCTAACTGATGCAATTGTTCTGAATGGACTTTAAACGGCCATCAACGTTTAATTACAGAGCAATTACACCGGGGCCTCCCCAGTGCTCCGCTTGGCTTCAAAAAGAAATGGCCCACACAGGTGGGAAGGGCCATTGTGAGAGGTAATTCACCTGCCCAGGAGCGAGGCTGCGGGGGGCAGGGCCGGGGAGGGACTGGCTGAGGAGAAACAGTTTATCTCCAAGGCGACTGGCTGCCAAGTGACCGGCTGCGAGTTCAGCGTGTTTCCAGGCAAGCTCGTTTTTGGGAAAGGGAGTATTTCCTTAATTGCACAATGTTCAGGAGCACTACCAGCTGTCTTCCACTCCCCCAAGAGGAGTTAGTCTAAACATTCTTACAAATCCACATTTCAAAAAATATTGGGCTTTTAAAAATTGATTTCAGAGAGGAAGGGACAGGGAGAAAGAGAGAAACATCAAGCATGAGAGAGAATCATGGACCAGCTGCCTCCTGCATGCCTAACATTGGGGATCCAGGCCGAACCCAGGCATGTGCTCTGACCGGGACTCGAACTGTCACCTCCTAGTTCATAGGTGGACGCTCTACCACTGAGCCATGCCAGCGGGGCAAATATTGGGCTTTTTAAAGTGAGACACACCGAGTATTCCTCTGGGCTTAGGACGGTCATCATTGGCCAATTAGCACCTGCTGAATTCTTGGAGGTGGGCCCTGCTCTGAGCACAGTAGTCACATCCTCAGAACGACCCTTGTGGTAGTCACTATCATTCTCATTTTACACTCAGGGAAACTGAGGCACAGCCACACTTGTTGAGTTGTGTTTGTTTAAGATCAAGCATCTGAGGATGGGAGTCAGGACCCAAAACCTGGCATCATGGTGCCACATCCATGATGAGAACCCCTGGGTGCGCTGCTCATACCACAGTGAGGACCCCACGGGCGGTGTAACCCAGGCCGGGGACTTGGCGACGGGGACCGTGGTGTCCGCTCACGTCCTCGTAGGCGGAGCTTTATAACCCCGGGGTCCCATGGCCTGAGGTCTGCACCTCCTGAGACGCCTTCAGCACCCCCACAGTGCACGAGCGGCTTGTGTTCACTGAGCACCGCCGATGGGGTGTCCCAGGGGCTGGTCCCGGCGGGCTCTCCCCTCTCCCCCTTCCCGGCCACATGAAAACCCAAGGACGTGCATCCGGGCCTCCTCCTGGGGAAAGGTTTCTTTCCTCAGGTTGTTCGAGGGACCCGTGCTTTAGTTGATTCCAGAGCAGTGGTGGTCGAACCTTCGGGGTAAAGGTGTGGATGTTAACGACTTCAGATTTTGGGGCCAGATGGTCCCTTTGAGGACCCAGCTCTGCTGTTGCAGGAGCAGCTGCCGACCACAGAGGTGAGTACCACAGAGGTGGGTGCCACAGAGGAGGGTAACACAGAGGCGAGTACCACAGAGGTGGGTGCCACAGAGGCGGGAGCCACAGAGGCAGGTCCCACAGAGGCAGATCCCACAGAGGTGGGTACCACAGAGGCAGGTCCCACAGAGGCGGGTGCCACAGAGGCGGGTCCCACAGAGGCGGGTGCCACAGAGGCAGGTCCCACAGAGGCGGGTCCCACTGAGGCAGGAACCACAGAGAAGGGTCCCACTGAGGCAGGAACCACAGAGGTGGGTCTCACAGAGGCAGGTACAACAGAGGCGGGTCCTACAGAGGCAGGAACCACAGAGGCGGGTGCCACAGAGACAGGTAACACAGAGGCGGGTGCCACAGAGGCGGGTGCCACAGAGGCAGGTGCCACAGAGGCGGGTGCCACAGAGGCAGGTGCCACAGAGGTGGGTGTGGCCAGGTCCACAGCACTCGTTCTGGACACTGACATTCGGATTGGACATGACTCTGTCACAAAGCCTGGCTGGGCCTGTGACTGTTTTTCAATCAATTAAAAAAGAAAACAAAGAACAGAACTATCTCACTGAGCACAACACAGAGTGCCTGGCGGGCCAGCGTTGGCCCCGGGGTCCCAGACTGCCACCGCCCGCGCCAGCAGCCCTTGCAGTCCCAGCTGCAGGCACATCTCAGCTGTGGCGTACAAGGAGCCACTTTAAAATGCAAGGAGCTGCCGCGCCCGAGGGACTGCCATGCACGGCTTATGCCTCAAGCCCCTGGTGTTAAATCAGGGGGACATAACCTGTGCACGGGGCCCAAAGCAGCCTGTGTCCCAGAGAACTTGCAAAGATAATCAGAAAGTAGACATGATGACTATAGGGCGGATGACTGTGAACCCCGACAAAGAAGATGCCTCAAGAAAGAAGGGGCCCCGGTGGCTAAAGGGCTCAAATACAGCAGCAGAGCCTCACAGCCATTTTTACACACTGACCCCTTGTGCAACCTGCCCTTCGGGGAGCAGTGGCCCTGGACCACTGGCCTGCACTGCCCGCCTGCCTGCCTGGCCCTGCATCTGAGCCAGCCCTTAGGAAGTTCTTCCTGGCATCCTAGGTCAAACAATAGGACTGAGGCTCTCCCCATCCAATCAGAGCTAAGCAGCTCTGACCCACCAGTGTGGCTCTACCCTGACCCATCAGGACAGTGCCTCTTGGACCAATCACACTTTGAGCACTTGGAGTCCTCATTTGCATGAGAACGAATCAATCAGGGGCCGGGGTGGGGGTTCTGTCCAGGAAGTCACTTTCCCTCTGGCTCTGGGAGCCCCTTTCCCTTTCCACCCAGCGCTGACCAGCGGCCCTGGCTGAGCCGAACTAGAAGATGTCGCAGGGAGCAGAGCAGCCGCGCCGAGGGCCTGGCCCAGGGCTGCCTTAGGGTCACTGTCCTCACAGCCGAGCGGTATCGCCATGGAGCTGTTTTCCCCTAAGAAAGTCTCCTTCTCCCTCGCACCCCAAAGTGGGGATTCCTGTTGGCACTGAATTGACACCAATGACCACTGCTTGACATGAAGACTGGACTGAGAATGCACCCGGAATGACCACCTAAGGGGGGCCTTAGACGGAGCCCCACGTGTCAGCTTCGCTGCACCGATGCTGATGTAACAGTCCCTTCCATTTCTCAACCACCCCTCACCTTTGTCGCCACGGGAACCCTGTTTAGGCTTCTGCCCGAATCAGAGTTTACCCAAGAGCTATTCCCTTTGGACCTCAAATAAACGCTCGCTGCCTCTCACTTTGGCCCTTTCTTTTCAGGGACACATATCGTCTCACAAGGCTTTGCAAACACACGCGCGTGCTGTCTGCCGATGGCCGAGCCGGAGATGCAGGTGTGTTGTGGGAAGGCCGCCAGGTGGAAGGGGAGCTGCTAAGCTCTGGGCACCATGGTCCGGGGCACCTCTCCAGTGACTCCTCCCACCAGCCATTGACCTGCAACAATGCTTCTAAAGATTTTCTAAAATGGATTTTTAGACAAGGAGGAAGAGAGAGAAGCATCGATGTGAGAGGGAAGCATCGATGTGATTGGCTGCCTCCTGCACGCCCCCCACTGGGGATCAAGCCTGCAACCCGGGCATGTGTCCTGACTGGGAATCGAACCAGGGACCTTTAGGTGCATGGGATGAAGCTCAACCCACTGAGAAACACCAGCCAGGTTAAAGCATTGCTTTTAGAGGCTAATTATAATGCACAGCCAGGAATGCAATGGAGAAAGTGCCACTGTTCTTCAGATGCCGGACGAACCCTTCCATGAAACAGGAGAGGGGAGCTTTCTGACAATGGCCTGCTTTCCCAAGTATATTTGATATCACATCATGGCCCAACACACAAACACACACCACACACTACACACACAGGCCTGAAACAAAAGAATGCGATGTAACGTGTACCCTTAGCACATGAGACGCACTCTGATGTTTCCTGCTCTGTTTCTGCTGGATTCAACCCAGTACATTGATGCTGTGGTCCTCGGAGAGACAGCCACCTTGGCCCAGCAGCCGCAGCAGCAGGTGCACTCACCAGGGCGAACTCCTTGTTGAGGGCCATCTGCTCCACCAGCGAGGACTCGTTGTGGAAGAGGTGGGGTTGCATGTGGCTCCACATGTGGGGGAACCACCAGAACTCGTCCACCGACCTGAGCAGCAGGTCGTCGCCCGCGTCCTCCTCCTCGGTCCCTGGAAAACACCCGGTGAAAGAGGCATCGGTGAAATTTCCCATCGGCTCAAAGGTCATGATTGTCAGAGTTTTGCTGTTCTTCTCACTACAGACACATAAATCCAAGTGCATGTTGTTCTAATAAAAAAGAATAAAATTCATGGTCTACATTACAACAGAAGTTAAGGTTTGGGTTGGCGTGAGGTAGGGTAGGTTTGGTGGCCCCTGGGACAGTCCATGGTCCACATTTCTCCTGTCTGTCACTGTCCTAAGTCCCTATCACCCACAGTTCTGTCTGTCACTGTTCCCAGGACTGTCCATCACCCACAGTTCTCCTATCTGTCACCCGTCCAGGGACTGTCCATCACCCACAGTTCTCCTGTCTGTCACTGTTCCCAGGACTGTCCATCACCCACAGTTCTCCTGTCTGTCACTGTTCCCGGGGATGTCCATCACCCACAGTTCTGTCTGTCACTGTTCCCAGGACTGTCCATCACCCACAGTTCTCCTGTCTGTCACCTGTCCAGGGACTGTCCATCACCCACAGTTCTCCTGTCTGTCACTGTCCTGGGACTGTTCATCACCCACAGTTCTCCTGTCTGTCACCCTTCATTGGACTGTCCCTAGCCCACAGTTCTGTCTGT
This sequence comes from Myotis vivesi, assembly GCA_035771395.1. NCBI lineage: Eukaryota > Metazoa > Chordata > Mammalia > Chiroptera > Vespertilionidae > Myotis > Myotis vivesi. The sequence continues at coordinate 102,893,599 of JAWPEG010000011.1, forward strand.
CACTGTTCCCAGGACTGTCCATCACCCACAGTTCTCCTGTCTGTCACTGTCCTGGGACTGTCCATCACCCACAGTTCTCCTGTCTGTCACTGTTCCCAGGACTATCCATCACCCACAGTTCTCCTGTCTGTCACTGTCCTGGGAAGTCCATCACCCACAGTTTTTCTGTCTGTTGACCTACACAGACACTTTGCCATATAAAATCCTATAAGTTTTATGTAGAGATTGTGTTAGTTTATAAACTCTGCCCAGGAGGCTGAGAGGCATGGGTGGAGCCTCTGTTTCACCTGGTGGAGCAACTTCCCATCAGCCCGCTCTCACTTCATCCGCGTCCACAATTCAGAGGCCTGTGAGGAGAGCTCCTGCCACAGAGACAGCTCAAGGCCTCGTGGTGCTGCAGGACTTGCCATGCGGAGCGGAATCTCAGACGTTATCAAGTCCAACTGACTGAAGCCACTGGATTTTCCTTCGCTGCCAGCAGGCCGCTGTGCACATCATTGGTGCCCAGGGACACGGGCAAGCACATGAGTCCACACAGCTCCTACTTAACACACGTCTGACCAGTGGTGTCTGGTCCCACCGAGCCTTTCCTTTCTCACAGGGCCTGGATTCAAGCCTACGTCGTCATCAGTGAGAAACAGGTCACTTTGTCCTCAGGAAAAAGTCAGTTCCAGTTACTTGGTTGGTTTCCCAGAAAATAAAAGGTGCTTCAAGTCAGAAGTAAACTATTGACACATTCACTTCTCTTTACCACTTTTGGAGGATCTGTGTTATAATAGTTTGTTCCTACAATTCTTCAAGTCTGCAGAAATAAGAGTCGTTTTAGACCAATCTGGGGTGTGGGTTAATTCCCAGAAGGCACTGCTGCAACGTTAAAAGAAGATGTAACTTCCCAGGGTCTGCACTGTCGCTTTGGTACAAATGTCCACCTCGTATTCACTCATTGCGCATGAATACTGTAACTCCCAGATATTCACAAGATGTTTCTAACTTTCTTTTTTCATTGACCCTGGCAAGGTTTCATACAGTTGGATATAGAAAACACTAACTTTAATATTATACTAAATAGCCCTAGCCGATTTGGCTCAGTGGATAGATCATCGGCCTGCGGATTGAAGGGTCCTGGGTTCGATTCTGGTCAAGGGCACATACCTTGGTTGCAGGCTTCTCCCTGGCCCTGGCCCTGGTTGGGGCACAGGCAGGAGGCAACCAATCGATGTGTTTCTTCACAGTGATATTTCTCTCTGTCTCTCCCTCTCTCTTGCACTCTCTCTAAAAATCAAAGGAAAAATATCCTCGGGTGAGGATTAAAAAATAAATTTAAAAATATACTACATAAAAACAACAACAACAGTTTTGTGATAAGATTAATGAACAGCATAGAGACATGAATTATTCACTGTTCCCTTTGGGTAATGTTTGACTGACATACAAAAATACTTTAAAAAGTCCTGCTGTTACACCCTCTCCTGGCACGCTCAGGGCGGGTGGGCACGCTGTCACTCTCCCCTTCTGGAGGTGCAGACACGGAGGCACAGAGAGGGTGAGTGACCTGCCCAGTTCACACAGCCCGTGAGCGTCCGAGCCCGGATGGGAGCAAAAGCTCTCTGCTCCCCATACCTGGCCCTGGAGCCAATACTTTACACAGAAAAGCAAACACAGAGGAGAAGGAATGTAACTCTTGTTTTTACTTTCACGTTTGAAAGTTAATAGCTTTATATAAAAGGTATTTTCTTTTGTCAAATGAACTCTAATGGAAAAGACCCGTATCAACCCAATTTGCACATATTCATGAAGTCATTAACCGAGTCCTCGCCGATGGATTAAGGAGGAAGAGCAGCAACAATCACCCCAGAAGCGGTGTCACACGGAAACCCTGCAGCCCCTCACCCCCCTTCCCACTGCAGCGTCTCCCCTTCTCCATCCAGCGCCACCGGGCCCTTCCAATCCAGCCTTAAACATTCCCACACCCCACATTTTCCTCCGAACCCCCTGCTTTTTACTTCCACCTTTTAACCGGTGGTGTGTCCTTCCTGCTTCTGCAGGGCTCCCTGAGTGGCTGGCGTCTAGGGGGGCCTGGCGACATGCCCTGTTGCGGGAGATGGTTTTCAGCATTTGAAGGACAGGGAACGAGCAGGAAAGGACTCGGGGGAGCACCTGGGGCATCGGGGAATCCTATCGGCCGGGGGGAGGACGGAGACAGCCCTGTGACAAGGTCCCCTCCCCCTGGGCACACAGCATGGCCCGGCCACAGCTCCACACGGGAAAGGGGCGGGAGGGGGTACCCTCTGCTGGGACAGCGCCCATACCTCACGCCGCTCCGGTGAGTGAGTATGAAGTCCGTGTGGTTTAAGGGCCCCGGAAACAGGTAACGGTGCACTGTGTCATGCTGATGGGGAGGAACTTAACCTTCTAGGACTCACACACACGTGTATCTGTCGCTATCCCACAGCTTTGCGGAGCAGGGCTTCTTCCGTGTTGTCGTTAACACCAGCACCCAGAGGTAACGCGGTCTGCTCACGGGATAGAACTGAACTGTCTTCTCTGTCTCTTCCTCGAGGAACTGACCCTGTGTGTGACGTGCACCGTGTGCCGTGGGCTCCCCGGAGGGGACACGTCCAGGCTACAAAGGAGAAACGAGGAGCGAGAGCCTCGATGGGCATTACCGCCTGGGCTATCGGGGCTCAACGGGCCTGAATAGGAAAAGTGAGTGAAAGCAGCGGCTCCGATCCAGACACTTTTCAGCCCAAAGAGCAGACTCGCCTGCATGCTCCGGCCGACAGAGGAGCTGTGCGCACTGAAATCCTCCCAGTTTCCCGCCGGGAGTGGAGGCGGCTTGCAGACCCGAGTGCTTTCTGCCTGCACAGCCAGCGCTCCGTGGGCGGACGCGGCTCCTGGGAGCTCTGGAGAAGGTTTGGGAAACCAGGTCTGTTTTCCAGCGGGGACCTGGGGTCCTTTTCCTGCGTGGACATGCGACACCCCGACTCTCTCTCTGCAAAATGCCCTTGAACATGAGCCATCACCGGGTTCATCAGCTGCTCTAAGCACCCACTTCCTCCATCCCTGGGCACAGATGGCGTGTTCCAAAGCAGGAGGGCACGAGCGTTAAAGAAAAGCCATGAGGTGTCGCTACCTCCATACCCCGATAAATCATGGGGGCTCTCCGGAGACACAGGTAAGGCCGCTTTGGGTAGAGGAGCTGTGGTTGTGAGACTTAAAGACACCTTTGCCTGGGATATTTTAACGCGGCAGCGACCCCACGGAGGCACATGCTGCGGGGAGTCCAGGAAGATGGGGTCCCCTCACTCCCCTCGGGGCGCGGAGAGCGGCGGACAGCAGGGGTTCCCCTGAGACAGGCTGGGACACACCACCGGGCTGCCTCTGTCCCTACGATGAGATAGTCGCTTTCCTGCACCCCGCTTTCTCTATGCCAGTGGTCGGCAAACTGCGGCTCCGCAAACCGAGGCTCGCGAGCCACATGCGGTTCTTTGGCCCCTTGAGTGCGGCTCTTTCACAAAATACCAACTTCTGCGCATGGGCCACGAAGTTTCAATCGCACTGTACGTGATCGCCCGCACGTGGTATTTTGTGGAAGAGCCACACTCAAGGGGCCAAAGAGTCACACGTGGCTTGCGAGCCGCAGTTTGCCGACCACGGCTCTATGCGATGCTACGCATGTCAATGCTGATGTTCAGACCATAAGCGGCTGTTTCCGGGGGTGAAGCGGGCAGAGTGGAGACGCATTGTCACCTCCTGAGAACCTAGGGGGCAGCTGAGACGTGAGCGCCCAGGACCGCCGTGGCTGAATGGAGACGGAGAGAAGCCCGGCCTGGCATCAGGGTTGGGAGGCATGTGGGGCCGAATGAGCGATGGCATCGTCAAGGACATGTTTCCAGTCACTAGGCAGACAAGTCCTCTATTTGTTGCTAAGAAACAGGAGGATGACTTTTGCTTGAGCTGCAATTGAGTGTTTTATTGACCTGTGCTCCCCCCATAGCCCACCCACATCACTTTAAAGGCATAACCATCGAGTTTAAAGCTTTAGCTCTTACTTTACAAACTAAAGGAATGGGAGGGAATTAGAAAGGATGCCCGTTCCAATCGACCAAATAGCATTGAGGCTACACAATCACTCACTATCGAGCATTTCCCAAAGGAAAATGATATTTATAAACTGTGACCTCAACTACCTGACAGTTTAAGAACAGTGTCCGCTCTGATTACCCTTCCCACGCCCCCCCTCCCACCATCCCTGTCACTGTGCCCTGCATGCCAGACGCAGTCACCCCCAGCGGAGAGGGCTCCTCCACTGGTTCGAGGAAGCCCCTTCTCTCTCTCTGGCCCTGGACGCTAGACGTCTTTGCCACAGCGAAGCAGCATAGTGATCCTGGGCTCGGCTGCCCAGCTCTCGCACCCCCGTCTCCCCCAGAATGGGTACGGATCGTCCGTCCGTCCATCTGCCTGCTTCTGACCCTGACCATCGCTCTCCCCAGTGTGAACTGCTGCCGGCAGCCACGCCCCCTCTTACCTGTGTGGTAAAACTTCCCTGAAAATCCAAGGTTGAAGGTAAAATTGGCAACCTGAGTGCGCAGTAAGGTTTGAGTCTCTAGTAAGGCCTGAAATAAACAAGAAATTAACACGGTTTTAGAAAAATCAGTAGGCAGCTCAGGGATGCCTCTTTTTCAAAGGCGTCAGCACGAGGAAAACAAAACACAAACTTTGGGGTTTTCGAAGGGACAGTCACATGGGGTCCTCGTTTCAGGCACGGGAACCCTGCTGGCTGTTGCTATGCTGACGGAAGGTCCCCAAACTCAGAAGCAGTTCAAGCAATTCTCGCACACACAGCCTTGACGTCTGCGTTCCCTTCGGGGTGAGATTTCTCCAACTCCAGATTATTACTAGGGGCCCAGTGCATGAAATTCATGCAATGGGGGAGGGGGGGTTCCCTCAGCCCGACCTGCACCCTCTCCAATCTGGGAACCCTCAGGGGATGTCCTACTGACGGCTTAGGCCAGCTTCCCGTGGTTCTCTGCTCTCTGTGGACCTGCCTGCTTGACACGCAGGCCCTGGTGTCTGCTTTCTGTGGGGGCCCTGTGAGGGACTGCTTGCCCTCACTGCCATGACCAGGGGCAAGCAGGGCCCTGCTGTCTGCTTGCATGCTGTAGGGGACATTCCTGCCCTGCCCCTGGACACTCATCACCTGCGAGCGTAGGCCTGGAGTGGCCAGGGGTGTTCCAGGACCCCGGCCGCTCTGGGTCTACGCATGGGCCTACAGGCTCAGAGCAGCCTGGGTCCCAAGGATGCCTGTCCCTGGGACCCAGACCACTTAGCGCTGGCACGCATGCAAGCAGCCACCCCACCCCCCGGCCGCTAGATGCCTGTGTATGCAAATTAGCCCCCCATCTTTGTCAGGTTAATTTGCATACTCACTCCTGATTGGCTGGTGGGCATCGTGAAGTAATGGTCAATTTGCATCTTTCTCTTTTATTAGCGTAGATATGTATTTTCTTGGGGAAATTTTTACAGAATTAATCAATAGAGACAAGTCCTGTATTAGTTTCTAAAGGAATCGGAAGAGAACTTTTGTTTGAGTTGTGATTGAGCGTTTTATTTCAGTGTCCTACCTTCCTCGTCATTTTAAAGGCATAATTAGTGAGTTTAAAGCTTTAGATTTTACTTTACAAACTAAAGAGCAACATCAATGACTCAGGATGTTGATGGCAAATCTTGAGAGAGGACCAGAAGGGGACCCCCAGGAAACAGGTGGCCAATTTCAGAAACAAAAATCTGCAAACATGGCAAAAACTTCTCTACTTTCTCGGTGTGTCGTTAATCCATGTTAACTTCTTGAGGCGACAGGATCAGAGCTCACGGATGCGAGTCTTACAGTCTGACCGAGCGCTGTCAGTGGCCACCGCCCTCCCAAAGCCGTGGGGCTCAGACTCCCCCACCCCTGCCCCGGAAGGCTGTGAGTGTGCGTGTGGATCCAGATGCTGTTGCTGTGCTGTTATAGGTCTTTAACAAGGACCGCTTTGGTTCCGATGGTAATGAGACACGCATTTCAAACTCGGGATACAGACAGATCCCCGGTAGCTGCTCTTGGGGTGCAGGGGCGTGGGGGGACAAAGGGGGAGTAGAGGGTAGAGGGTGAAGTGAGCTGAGCGAGCACCTGAGGCACAGGCCTTTTCTGTGCAGCATCACTGTGGTGGCTGAGGACTTGCTTCACAATTTGTGAACCGAGCCCGGCCAGCGTGGCTCAGTGAGTGTTCACACATGAACCAGGAGGTTACTGTTGGATTCCTGGTCAGGGCATGTGCCCGGGTTGTGGACTCCACCCCCAGTAGGGGGCCTGCAGGAGGCAGCTGATCCATGATTCTCTCTCATCACTGATGTTTCTCTCTCTCCCTCTCCCTTCCTCTCTGAAATCATTGAGAAATGAAAAATAAAATAACAAACTTTTAATAAATGTTACTTCTTGGAGCATTTTTTTCCTTTTGAGAAATTACTTAAAACAACTATTAAGTTATTTTCATTTAAGAAATGACTCTTTACTTAAAAGTATAACATGTCCTGACGTCTGGTTCTCATTTTGTCTTTTAAGCCTTAAACAGCTGGAACCTCAAAGGCAGAACGGGCTTGATGAGGACACAGACCCCATTCTTCCCAGGGCGCCGCTCCTGTTCTGTGCTGGCTGAACCCCCAGTCCTGTCTCACAGCACTGGGCACAGCCCGCAGTTCACAGGACCCAGGGGTATCCATGCAACAGTGGTACCCAGATCATAAGGTTACCCAGACCACAGGTGTACTGAGACCACAGGGGTACCCAGGACCCAGGGGTACCCAGACCACAGGGGTACCTAGCCCCCAAGGGCACCTGGGCTCCCAGCCTGGCTCAACTCACTCCATCTCGGATGCCCTGGTCACAGGCTGGTGAGCAGCTCTTGGGGGCACAGGTGTCTACTATTAGCTGTACGGACTACAATCTCCTTAAATAGTGTGTTGTGGTCCCTGCCAAAGGTTTCTTGAGCACACGTTTCTATTCCGTGTCTACAACTCCGGCTCTTCCGTGGGCCTGGGGAGCATCTATCTGATTGGTCGGTTTCAGGGGCCTGGAGGCGGCAGAGGCACCTGGCACTGTGTGGGCAGCCGGGCTGGCCCTCCGGAAATTCTCTCTCAGGGAGAGACCGAGGAAGCCGTGCTGTCGAGGGCGGGAACTTGGGACTTCCCAGTCAGATTTCCCCTCTGCAGCCATTTCGTTCCAGATGAGAAAGAAAGAGTCTGTTCCGTGCCTCCCCGCTCCGGGTCTTATTTTGTTGGTCTGTTCATTCTGTTCGTTAGATTCCACAGGGGAGCGAGGTCAAGTGGTACTTGTCTTTCTCACAATGGCTTGTTTCACTCGGCACAATGCTCTCCAGGTCCCTCCATGCTGTCCCAAAGGGAAGAGATTCTCTTTTTTACAGCTGCATGGTGTTCCCTGGTGTAAACGTCCCACAGGCTGACATACCTCGATGTGGGGGTGGGCGGTGAGGAGAGATAAACCAAAGAACTTATATACTGATATGCACAGCCCATGGACACGGGCAATAGGGCAGAGAAGACCTGGGGGGTGGGGGGTGGGGGCTGGGAGGAGGGGGTTGGGGGAGGTGGGAGACATCTGTAATACTATCCGCAATAAAAAGTATATTTAAAAAGAAAAGGGCCTTGACCGGTTTGGCTCAGTGGATAGAGCGTCAGCCTTCGGACTCAAGGGTCCCAGGTTCAATTCCAGTCAAGGGCATGTACCTTCATTGTGGACACATCCCCAGTGGGGAGGGGTGTTTCTCTCTCGTCGATGTTTCTTACTCTCTATCCCTCTCCCTTCCTCTCTGTAAAAAATAAAAAAATATATTTAAAAAGAAAAGAAAAATAGCTCTTCCTGGTCAAGCCCACTTCCTGGCCCCCAGATCGATGCCGCACCCTGAGTATTGGGGGGCCTGCCGGCTTTTGCCCACTTTTTCTGGGCACAGCTTCTTCACTCTGTGAGATTTAATTCACGACTTCTCTCTTTTTTAAAAAAATATTTTTAATGATTTCAGAGAGGAAGGGAGAGGGAGAGAGAGATGACGAGAGAGGATCATTAATCGGCTGCCTCGTGCACTCCCCGCACTGGGGATCGAGCCCGCAACCCGAGCATGTGCCCTTGACTGGAATCGAACCCTGGACCCTTCAGTCTGCAGGCTGACCCCCTATCCACTGAGCCAAACCAGCCAGGGCCACGACTTCTCTTTACCCGAAATATAACCGGATTTCAGGTGAAAGTCCATAGGATGCCTCCAGCGGCCTGACTGCTCCGTCTATTGCAGACACATCACTTAGCCAGGCTTGGAAGTGACACCTGGATTCCCAGCGTCACTGCTGACTTCCTGTCCATGTGCGGCAGGCCCACGGCTGTGTGCCTTCCTGGCTCCCGGAGTGGAGGAGCCCACCGGCTTCAGTGCCATCCGGGCAGGGCGAGCGAAGGCAAGTCAGGAGAGCGGGTTCCGGCGCAGACACGCGTGTGCAGGATGAGTCCGCCCCTAGGATGGCGCGTGGGAAGTGACCACTGGGAGTGACACTGCCCGGACGTAGAGGACAGGCGGCACGCAGAGTGCGCCTCACGCCCCACAGGGCACGCATCTGTCTTCTGACAAGGAGGGCATCTCATTCTAAGTATATATCTGGGCGAATCCATGAATGAACGGGCTGCATCTCATAGCAAATTTATCATTTGTTACCGGGGTCTACTCCATTAGTGGGGTCCATGATAACTCAATTGTTTAGACTTTTAATTAATTAATTAATTATTTTTAAAATACATTATTATTTATTTCAGGGAGGGAGAGGGAGAGAGAGAGAGAAACATCAATGGTGAAAGAGAGTCATGGATCGGCAGCCTCCTGCACGCCCTCTACTGGGATCAGTCCACAACCCGGGCATGAACCCTGGCAGGGAATGGAACCGGGACCTCCTGGTTCATAGTTGAGGCTCAACTACTGAGCCACGCCAGCCGGGCTAATTATTTAGACTTCTTAAAAGTATTATTCTATTAGAAAATTGACATATTTGGGCAAAAAGACAGGAGTGAAAGGTAAAAAGTTCACAAATATCCCCTTGATGACTTAAAAAAAAACCCAGAAAAGAATTATTTCCCATCATAGAACTGAAGACACAATGATTCTTTTCCGTGTGGCCGTGGTCAGCAGCGTCCACTCAGTTTTTACAAAGATGAGCTCACTTAGAGGTGAAATGAAAAGGAAGTATTTGCCCATGAGCGCCTCTACCTGGAGCGACTCCCGAGGCCCAGGTGAGTCTCCGTAAGAAACGGCCCAGCAGCACTGATGGAGCCCCTGCTGTCCTGCAGGCTCCAGGCCCAGGTCCTGCTCACATACCCGGTCCCAGAGAGATTACATACATTTACATACATGCAGTCTGCATGTGAGAACGTTTCTGTTTGATTTTCATGCTATTTCACTATATCTGAATAAACCTGGATTAAATTGTTCGTGATCAACTTTATAAACCTTTGGGAATTTTTCGTGCGATGTGTAGTTGACCATTTTGCAAGCACAGATTCAGATACAGCTATCTTTTTTTTTATACAAATAACATTTATTTTATTTTTTTAATATATGTATTTTATTGTTGATAGCATTACAGATGTCACCCATTTCCCTCCCTTCTTCCAGCCCCTAGCCCCCCCCGCCCAGGTCTTCCCCCCTTATTGCTCGCGTCCATGGGCTATGCACATCTATATATATAAAAGCCTAAGCTACCAGACAAACAAACAACTGGTCGACTGGTCGCTATGACATGCACTGACCACCAGAGGACAGACGCTCAATACACAGGATCAGGCTCCCTCCTGTCTGTATCGGGCCTGCAGGGATCAGGCCGAAACTGGCTCTCTGACATCCCCCAATGGGTCCTGGATTGCAAGAGGGTGCAGGCCAGGCTGAGGGACCCACCCATGCATGAATCCATGCACAGGGCCTCTAGTAAGTATATAAGGTCTTTGGTTTATCTCTCCTCATCCCCCCAACACCACCTCGAGGTATGTCAGTCTGTCCTGTGCCTCCATGTATATA
>JAWPEG010000011.1:102929432-102954861 GCA_035771395.1 Myotis vivesi
GGTTCTGGGTCAGGGCACATGCCCGGGTTGCGGACTCCATCCCCAGTGGGGGCGGGGGGGGGACGTGCAGGAGGCAGCCATGATTCTCTCTCATCATGGATGTTTCTCTCTCTCTTCCTCTCTGAAATCAACACACATATATTTTTAAAAATCCGACGATGGCAATTTATCAAAATGAGGCAGGGAGCAGACAAAATGCAAAGGCTCATGCAGTAGCCTAGGATGTAAGAGCAGGGCTCCATCACTACGCCCCAGCCTCCAGGCCCCCGGGACTGGTCACAGGACCGAGGGAGAAGGGGTCTATGCGAGGGGCTCGCACCTCCTCAGGACACCCAGCCAGAGCAGCCCCAGAAGATGTGTGTCTTCCTCTCTCCCCCTCCTGCCGAGTCCGTGGGTCACGTGAACAGAACCCACCGGACGCTGAAGTGGGGGGGAGGATAGCTCGGAAACCATCGAGGAAAGTCATGTGGATCCAGATGTGACAGAAGGTATCATCTTCTTTTTGTTGTCCGTCTGCCTCAGGAACTGGAGAATGATATTAGACGGCCTGATGAAATGACACGGTGATGTAGGGTTTTTGGTTGGGATGCTTAATGACATCATCTTGGACATTTCTCTCTCTCTCTCTCTCTCTCTCTCTCTCTCTCTCTCTCTCTATATATATATATATATATATATATGAAAGGAAGTAATATGCAAATTAGGCCGGGATGCCGTAATGGTCACAACCAGCGGAGGAGGAGGGGCTGGGCATGGCCCGGAGCCTGAGAGAACAACACACAGGAGGGCGGCCTGGCCTCCAGCAGCCCTGGAGCAGAGACGGGGGTGTGCTCAAGCTGCAGCCGCAGAGGGAGGCCAGACTGCAGCCGTCAGTAGGACATCCCCTGAGGGCTCCCAGACTGTGAGAGGGGGCAGGCTGGGCTGAGCCCTCCCCCCCCCCCACCCAGTGCATGAATTTCGTGCACAGGGCCTCTAGTGTTACATATTGTCACAGGCACATGTGTTTGTAAGTCTCTGATCAAACTGCATGTCAGACAAGGGTTCTCATTGTTGTCCTTATAGGAGTTTGACCTTTGGCCCAAAGCAATCAAATTCACTAGTTGGAAGATGGATCTTTCCATCCATTTAGTCTCTCAAAGAGACGCTTTCTTCAGCTGCCAGGGCCCTGGTCCTGCAGTGCTGCTCATTCGTAAGTGACATGTTTCCTTTGACCTTCCGTTGCTTTGATTACTAGTAAGTGATTACATGTCATTTTCAAATGTCTACCATTTGTCTTTTACTTTCGTCTCAGGAGTATATCTTTCAGTTTTTCTGTGGGGATTTTAAGGGCCCTAATTTTGCTGACCAGTTAAGTTTATTTTTTAATGTAAAAATATTATGCATTTTAAGTAGTTAAATACATCTTTAATTTTTAATACATGTATTTCTTCTTCACATTGATGACTACCTGATATGTTTTATTCCACATTCTTTTAAAAAAGATTCAACTTTTGCCCTGGCTGGTTTGGCTCAGTGGATAGAGCACTGGCCTGCGGACTGAAGGGTCCTGGGTTTGATTCCGGTCAAGGACACGTACCTTGGTTGCAGACACCATCCCTGGCCCTGGTCTGGGCGTGTGTGGGAAGCAACCAATCAATGTGTCTCTCTCACATCGATGTCTCCTTCTCTGTGTCTCTCCCTCTCCCTCCCACTCTCTATAATAATCAATGGAAAAATATCCTCGAGTGAGGATTAACAAAAAACATATAATAATAAAAGTATAAAAAGTATTCAACTTTTCAATCTACTGATGAGCGATTTGGTACCTTGAGGAGGGTGGGGGTGCCCATTCTCCCCACAAATCAATTGCATTTATTTACTGACAGGATTTGCCCTGCGGTGAGGATGTCACTTGGTGACTATTTCATCATCGGCGATGATGGTACAGAAAGGCTGCTTGGCAGAAACACACAGGGCGTGATGACCGTCTGCCTGGTCTTAGGGTGGCATCTGGCCAACAGCAGGTGGTCACCAGAGGTAGGGGGTGGGGGCTAGAAAGGGTAATGGGTCAGCTATATGGTGACAGCAAGGTATTTGCTGGGCACACAATGCGGTATCCAGATGATGTATCACAGAATCATGCACATGAAACCTCTAGGGCAGCGGTTCTCAACCTGTGGGTCGCGACCCCTTTGGGGGTCGAACGACCCTTTCACAGGGGTCGCCTAAGACCATCGGAACACACATCTATAATTACATCTTGTTTTTGTGATTAATCACTCTGCGTTAATGATGTTCAATGTGTCACAATGACATTGGGGGTCACCACCACATGAGGAGCTGTGTTAGAGGGCCGCGGCGTCAGGAAGGCTGGGAACCGCTGCTGTACGGTCTGGTCTTATTAATCTACTAGAGCCCCGATGCACAAAATTTGTGCAAGGGGCTTGGCCCCGGCTGCCGTGGCCACCTCAGCCCCCACCTGCCACGGTGGTTGGGGGGTCCTCTGCCACCTCTGCCTTGGGCCCTGCTGCTACGGTGCCATCCGGAAGGACGTCGTCTGGTCTAATTAGCATATTACACTTTTATTATTATAGATGTCACCCCAATACACTTAATTTAAAGAAAGGAAAAAGGGGAAATCACAGCCAGCTGCTGGAAGGGGCGCCTCCCTGAGCTGTGGACGGACTGCAGGGCAGAGGTAAAGGCCAGACTCCCGCCACGACACCTGGCTGGTGAAGTTTACTTTGGAAGCAGCTAACAATCTGACGTCATTTTTTATAAAAGAATTCTATAAAAAGCCGACCGTAAACAGTGAACATAAACGAAAGAGAAGAAGAGACTTGGGTATCAGTGAGAGGGGCCGCCACCCAGCACCGTCCAGTGGCCTGTGAGCAGAGCAGTTGTGTGGGGTGGCTGTCAGTCATCCCAGCCGTAGGATGGCTCTGAGCACGTGGGCTGGACACGGGGCGTGCAGGCCCCTGGCCCTCCTGCTGTGCCCGGGGTCACTGGGCCCCGGAGACAGAGAGCAGCGAAGCCTGTGGGCCATCTGAGCCGGAAGCGAGCCCCTGAGGCTTAGACACATCCCATGCATCAGTGAGAGGAAGGAGCGTCCTGAGGGGCTTTGTGGCCGCGGCCCGATGGGGCCTTTCACAGGACAGGGCTCTGTTGCCATGGAACCGAGTCCCGTTCCTGGCCGGGCAACGGACAAGATGCTCCATGATCAATGAGCAGGTCCCCAGCAGTCACGTGGGCATCACTGGAGCATGAAACACAGATAATGACTTCTTTGATGGGCTCACATCTGCACATGCATCTGTGTGTGTTAGAATCCATAACCTGATAAGGACACCGAAAGGAGTGAAGAGCCATCCCCAGTGGGTGAACCCCAATTAACCAGCAGGCTCTGCTGACAGCTGTGCTGCCATAAGCACACAGCAGGGGGTAGTCTTATGGAGGCGCCCCAGCAACGAACAAGCAGGAGTTACAGCTGCCCCGTCTCACAGCCCCGAGAGTTAATGGATGAATAATGGTCCCAGGCAATGACCACTGAGAGCTGCTAAAGCCACACACACAGACAGCAGCGTCAACTGCCTCCTGGTAAGCCAGACAGCTCATCTTTTTGAAAAAATTGATTTTTAGAGAGAGAAGAAGGGAGATGGGGAGAGAGAGAGAAACATTGATGTGAGAGCGAAATATGAATTGGCTGTCCCTGCACGCCCCCTACTAGGGACCTAGCCTGCAACCTGGGCATGTGTCCTGACCGGGAATCAAACCTGCAACCTTTTGGTGCACAGGGTGGAGCTTAACAAATTGCACCACAATGTACAAGGCAAGAAGCCCCCCTTTAAAAGAACTCTTAGCCCAGCCGGTGTGTCTCAAAGGCTGAGCATCGACCCATGTGCCAGGAGGTCGCAGCTTGATTCTGGGTCCGGGCACATGCCATGTGTTGGGTTTGATCCCCAGCAGGGGGTGTTTCTCATCAGTGATTCTAACTATCTCTCCCTCTCCCCTTTTCTCTCTAAAATCAATAGAAACATTTTAAAAAATAAAAGGACTCTTACTTAAATACTGAACCCAACTCTCATCTAGGTTCTGGATCCAACTCTGAATTTATAGAAGAGGCAGAGTATGTTGAAGATAACTACTAGACAGATCATTTGGCAAATGATTGTTTTTCTCGGATTCCATTATCATTTACTAACTGTACCTCTTAAAACAGGGAATTATTTACTGAATGCCTGAGCCTGCCAGGAGAACTGTCCCAGTGGATTGGGGAGCTCTGAGCAGGTCTCATGTCGGAGTGAAGCAGCTGGGATGCAGCTCGCTCGACGGATGGCCGGCTCGCCACACTGACAGCTGGCTAATGACATCCAAGAAGGATCGCCTCAGAAGGAGAGCGCGCCGCTCCAATATGAACGCGGAGAAGAAAGATGGTGTGTCTTGTTTCGGAGTTAATTTAATCACAGCTCTGGTATCTATCCCCTTGCCTCTCCCAGAAGGTTGCTGCTCATTTAACCGGAATCCGCCGTTCCATTTATTTCTCCCTGACACAGCCCGTCACCGCCGGGTGAGGCGGCTGAGCTCCTGGCATTGCTCTGAATTCCCCACCTCATGCAGGGAGGTCGTGTCCCTCGGATGGTTGTGAGGGCGACGTGAGACATAAAACCCAGTGGCACCTTCTCCCAGGGGGCAACCGCTTCCGTGAGCGGCCTGGCCATTAGCCATTGATCACTCAGCCTTTCCACGTGCATCTAGTGTCCATACGTGTCCACTTCTAAGGGGGGATGCTGGCGAAGAATGGCCACAGACTACATTCATTTAACACTGTATAGTCCTCCTGCCAGGTGGGCTGGCAGAGCTGAGATTGACAGCAGAGGGGCTGTTGGATCTGAGATTGACAGCAGAGGGCTGGCAGAGCTGTGATTGAAAGCAGAGGGATCTGTGATTGACAGCAGAGGGGCAGTCAGAGCTGAGATTGACAGCAGAGGGGCAGTCAGAGTTGTGATTGACAGCAGAGGGACTGGGTCCAGAGGCTGTGGAGGTTCCCAAGGGGTCGCATGCACAGCGCATGCCGTGCCCGTCGTGGATCTCATGGTGCTCACAGGCCGGAGTCCGTCTCCTGGAGTTCCATCCGCGCGTACGCAGGTTCTAGGAGGGAACAGTGGGGGTGTATGTGGCAGCGGACAGAGGTGGCTCTGACCACCAGGAAACCAGAAATGCCCTATCGGTTGTAAAGCTTATTTTTTAAAATCAAGGCAATACATAAAGGGAGCTATAACTTTAAAAATCGAAATTCCAATAAAGCTAAGGACTTGGGAGCATTGCTCTCTGCCATTGTTTCCTACCGACGCACCGGCATGACTAACAGCTGGAGCACAGCTCCGACAGCAGGCGGAGCACGAGGTTGAAGGAGGATGAACTCAAAGCACAGTGTGAAGTCGATTCCAAGTCACCACAGCGCAGGCTCCAGGCCACGCACCGTGTGGCGCGGAGATGAGCTGTCATATCTTATCTGCCTGTCAGCCACTGTCCGTGCCTCTGTCCAAGAGACACACCCCGAGAGCAGGCGACGTGTGTGCCCCCCAGGTCATGTGTTTGCAGGAAAAACGAGGTTAGAACAACTGTTTCCAGAAACATAAAGGCAGCGTCAGGAAGGAGATTAACTGGGAAACAAGTTAATGCCCGGTGAGGGCAGAGCGGAGGACATTTGTCGGAGTTGGGGTAAGAGAGAGAGAACAAGAGGTTTTCTTCTACGAAGGACAGACGGGCTTTTAAAATGTCGGTTGCAGACACATGCTCGCCTCCCACAGGACCATCCCTGGAGGCTGGGCTCCCTCCGGCTGCCCAGGTGCGTCCCCCTCAGTCCATAGGTGAGGCGCTCCAACCCGCGACGTCTTGTGAAAGGGCTGCGGGCCAGGACCACAACCCGGGCTGAGTTTTGTGGTTATTGAGGCCGTCGTTTGCTTGGTTTTTGTCATTTCTCCCGAAGTGACTTTTTTCCCCCAACATCTCACTTTCCTGTCTTATTTTCTTACCAACTCCCCTGGATTTCTACGTTTTCCTATGAGGATACAAGTGAAATTATTTCTTACATTTTCGCAGGAAAGACCCTAATGATACCATTTCACATCTCTTCCATGTCAGTGCTGGGGATCACAGCCCTCCGACATGTCAGTATATCTCACCACTTTGAAGACTTCTCTAAAAGCATCAATTACAAACACTGCCAACTGACCTTCCAGAGCCTGTGAGCAGCTAAGAGCCTACGTAATCCATCATAAGCGATACCTCTACTTGGCACGTATTGCTTTGCAAGTGAAGCCACACACACACACTGTTCGGAACACAGGCCTGTTGGTTTTTAATGGAACGGGCTACTCTGGAGGCTGCCGAGATATTTATGGAGCTCAGGGTCGCGGCCAGGCTTCTCGCCCTCACATAATCATGATGTCATTTTACTGGAAACATTGCCTTCGTCTTGAGCGAATCTTGCAGAATTATAGTTTGTGAAATCCCAATCATGCCATTATTGTGCCCATGAATCCCAGCAGGTGCTCCTGGTGGTAGACATGCCCATTCTGTGGGTTTGTAAAGGCTCAGCCAGTGTTGGCATCTCTCCCCAAAAGGGCTGTTACCAGTCACGATCTTGAAATGGGAGATGGGAGGTGTCACACTACATTAGATCCTCACGGCTTCAGAAACAAGGAGGTGACGCACGCCTTGATGATAGCATTTCCTGGAAAATAGTTTGGTTTATAAGGCACAGGAGCAAATTCCAGAAGCAAGTCCCAAGTTAATCAGTGGGAAATGGTTTCCAAGAATGGCCTACGTACTGCATTTTATTTGGATTGTATGCATTTAGTAAGACGGTTCTACGGACCTCTAAGCTGATTGAAATAAAAAGGTGATTCTAAGTGAAAACGTTTTTACAGATAGAATTTGTTTTATTTATTTATTTATTTATTTATATATATTTTTTTTAATTGATTTTTTACAGAGAGGAAGGGAGAGAGATAGAGAGTTAGAAACATTGATGAGAGAGAAACATCAATCAGCTGCCTCCTGCACATCCCCCACTGGGGATGTGCCTGCAACCCAGGCACATGCCCTCGACCGGAATCGAACCTGGGACCCTTCAGTCCGTAGGCCGACGCTCTATCCACTGAGCCAAACCGGTTTCGGCGATAGAATTTGTTTTAAAATTGCAAAAGAGTTCACCGGACGAGGTGCTCACTGGCTTCCTATGTCCACTGTTTTCCCCACGACAATGGAGTGTTATGTATGTTTCCTGGTTTTATTGAATTCTTACTGCCTATGTGATTTTGTTTAGTTGTAAATGCATTCCCAGCAGTAGGTCCACTTTCAGCGCTCCCACACGCTGGGGCCCGAGCTCACATAAGGCCCGAGTTCCTGCCGGCGGTCTGTGACGGCCTCTGGCTTCCCGGACGCTTAGGATCAGCTTGACATTTACATGAACCTGCACCTGGACACCCTGGGTCTCCGGGTTTTCCTTCAAAATTACCAGGAGCCCGGTCTGCTCCACAAGCCAGCACTCTCATGGGGCTGTCAGATCTATAAGTTATCCCCTTCAAGTCTGAGGTTTCCTCAAGGCACATAGCAAAAGGCAGAGACAGACACGTCCACCCTGGCATTTTGCCAGAACACAATGTTTCACTCACTCATTCATTCATTCATTCATTCAAACAAATATCCAGTGAATCCCACACCTGCCCAGACAAAGGTATTCAAGAAGGAATGATAATCATTTAGAAAACTTTGCTGTGATTCTTTTTGTTGTTGTGTGAATCCTCCCCCGAGGATATTTTTCCATTGATTTTAGGGAGAGTGGAAGAGAAAGGGAAAGACAGAGAGAAACATCGATGAAGAGAAACACATCGATCGGTTGCCTCCTGAATGCGCCCCGACAAGGGCCCAGGCCAGGGAGGAGCCTGCAACCAAGGTATGTGCCCTTGCCCGGAATTGAACCCCAGACCCTTTGGCTAACACTGAGCAAGACTGGCTCGGATTGATTCTTTATGTAGAAAATCCAGACAATAAATGCCAATGTTAAATACAGTAAACCACATTAAAAGTCAAAGCAGAAATATTTTTACTTCAAAATGTCTCTGTATCACTGAAACAAAAGACAATTGTCTATGAGAAAATGAGGCCATCTCTTCAATATGAGAGCCCAGTGGGAAAGGCAGGGAGATGAATGTATCGAGTGAAATAAAAGTGAGTGAGAAACACGGTTCTCTCAGAAGCAGTGAGCAGAAGAGGTAGCTGAAACAGGCAATTAAAACAAAAACAAAATGCAGTTGCCTGATTTACAAAGAAATCTGCACAGCAAATATTGAAGAACATTCTAGGTGCCAGTGAAGCATTCGTAGTGGAGTTTGAGGAAAACATGCTCCATGTACTGGAATGGAATGAACTTATTCTTTAAAAATTATGAGAATGATGGTAATCACTTCACAACATACGTGGATCAAAGCAATACGTCGTACAACTTAGACTAACACAACGTGACTGCCCTTTATCTCTCAATAACCCCCGGGAAAATGATGAGCTAAAGTCTCAGTTGCCTGCGTTTTATTATTCAACTAGAGGCCTGGTGCATGAATTCATGCACAGGTGGGGTCTGGCTGGCCGCCCCGATCGGGGCTGGGGCCAGGTGGGGGGTGAGGAGGACCCGTGGGAGGTTGACCGGTTGTCTCCGCCTCTGATCGAGGTGGGGGGGCAATTGGGGGCAGTGCTGGCCGGGGGAAGGGGCCGCGGGAGGTTGGCTGGCCAGCCCCGCCCCCGATTGAGCTGGTTGGCAGGCTGCAGTGCATGTCATAGCGAACGGTCATTCCGGTTGTTCCGGTCATCCTGGTCGTTCCGGTCGCTTGGCTTTTATCTATGTAGATAGGACCTACGCTGTCTCCTCTCCCTGCCACACCCTTCTCTGGGCCAGTGTCTCTGACTATTAAATGCTGGTCCCCTGACCGCCTGGCAGACATTCCCATGTGCTTGCAAAGCTCTGACACTTGAGTGATGGACACAGTCACATGCAAAACGATGCTCTAGGATATAAATATTTTCCTGGGAATGCAAAATTCAGTGACTGCTGTCTTCACTGAACTGACCCTGTGAGGGAGAGTGGAGTCTGAGATGAGAGCGAGGGGGGGTAGACATGGGGAGTGTGGTCCTGGTCTGCCTCGAGCCTTCCCAGCTCCTTCATCAGCCCCCGTGGGTCTCCCGCTCCCCACTCCATGTCAGGACAACCACACTGCCCTTCTTACACGGAGGGGTGTCTATCTAAGCAACTAAATTCCTACCTGACTACATGATTTTGTTGAGTTTCCTCAGATCTAGAAACCTAATGGGTCCTAATCATATTGGTTCTTTTTTAAAAATATATATATTTTATTGATTTTTTACAGAGAGGAAGGGAGAGGGACAGAGAGTTAGAAACATCGATGAGAGAGAAACATCGATCAGCTGCCTCCTGCACACTCCCCACCAGGGTTGTGTCCACAACCAAGGTACATACCCTTGACTGGAATCGAACCTGGGACCCTTGAGTCTGCAGGCCAACACTCTATCCACTGAGCCAAACCAGTTAGGGCTCATATTGGTTCTTAGTAAAGAATCTTGTATCTACTAAATCTCTCTACCTGTTACTCAGTGAATTTCTCCAAAGGCTAATAAGTCACTCAGAGTTCCTTAAAAACAAAAACATAACAAAGATTATTAAGTTCAAAAATTTTGTGTTTAAAAATGAATAATCTTCTACATCCTTAAAGCTTGATTTGCTGGTAAGGTAAGACCTGACAGGTTTATGTTCAATGTAAGAATCACAGGAGAACCACACAAAGACACAACATCCTACATACATGTGAGGCAGGATGTCCCTGGGCCACCAGCCCGCACATGAGGGCACCGAGTATGCAGGGCAGCAGCATACAGCAGTTGGATTGAATCTCTGTTTTAGTGATTTGATGCACTCATCTAGGGAAGTATTTTTTCAAACTGGAATCAGACTTATTCTAGCAAGCATACAAGTTCCCTGCTACACACTCATAGGTAATACATACTTCTCTGTGTTATTTCAAGTATAATCTTTAAAAAGCATATGCATACTTCAGATCCAATAGAAACACGAGGCCCAGTTGGTGTGGCTCAGTGGTTGAGTGTCCACCTATGAACCAGGAGGTCATGGTTCAACTTCTGGTCAAGGGCACAGGCCCGGGTTGAGGGCTTGATCCCCAGTGTGGGGCGTGCAGGAGGCAGCCAATCAATGATTCTCTCTCATCACTGATGTTTTTCTCTCCCTCTCCCTCTCTCTTCTTCTCTGAAATAAATTTAAAAAAAAGAAACATGACCACTTGCCCTTTTGATTGTACGCAGACTTACACAGATCTACTACAATGACGTAAGTGATCATGGCCGTTCATAACTGTTTTTCCTTCTATAAAACATTAAAGTGTGAAAAACACTAAGAGGAACATGACTAACAATATAACGGATGGCCAATGCGTTAGAATTACAGAATATCCCTACCCAAGCCCACCGGCCTCTGACTCCGTGGCCATGGTGTGAGGCGGATGGTATCGCCTGAGCTAACTGTTTCAAAGACTCCTTTTTTTTTAAAAAATTGATGCTTGCATTTTTAAAAATTTTTTATTGATTAAGGTATTACAAATATGTCTTTATCCCCCTGTTGTCCCCTCATTCCCTCCCCTCATCTTAACCTCACCCTCACCCCCTGTTGTCTGCGTCCATCACTTATGCTTATCTGCATGCACAGAAGTCCTTTGGTTGATCTCTCCCCCTTACCCCCACCCTCCCTTACCTTCCCTCTGAGACTCTTGATTTTTCTTGAAGGTTCCTTCCAGTGGGAGTGTCTGAGCCGGTGAGCAGCTGGAATGATGTGTGGTTTCATAAAGCACCCAAAAGGCCATTTCATTGGCCGCCCGCCCGCCCACCGGCCCAACAGCTCGCCGCTCCCATGGCCGTGCCACCTTTCTTAGAGGCTGTGTGTCCCTGTGAAGCCAGGCTCTCCCCCAGGTTCAGGTCCTGCTCAGCCAATACATAATCTGGATTTAAGCATCGTTTACAGATTTGCTGAGGATCCTCATGTGAAAACAATGTCTTTATATCAAAGACCACTTGCTCTTCTTTCAAGAAATTTTAATTCTCGGCAAAGGCAGCCTTCCTGTCTCCGATGCCTGGTCAGAGCTTCGGCTCTGAGAGCTGTTCTGCAGGGAGTCCTCGCGACAACAGAGTGACCTGCTCCGGGGGGAAGCAGCAGCTGTGGGTGACTTTCCCACTTCTTTCCTGGCATTTTCTTTCTTCTTTTCTCTCAGACACACGTTCACACACACTCATGTTTCTAAATGACCTTCAGAAATTAAAAGTGTAACTGAACCGCAATCGGTGCACCTCACAGATCCCCTATCTCAGGCCAATCCATTTCCCTAAGTTCTGAACATGAATCAACACAGACGGGAATTAAATTTCCGTGTCAGCGTATGTGTGCCTACACATCATTCGGATGGTTTCAGCATAACACTCCTGGCTGACTATTTGTATGTCGTCTTTTTTCTTACCCCCGACCCCCGCTCCTACCGCCCCACACTTGTTCATAAAGAAGTGTCCTTAAGAAACTGGAGACAGGCAGGCCAGCGTGGCTCAGTGGTTGAGCGTCGACGTATGAACCAGGAGGTCACGGTTCGATTCCTAGTCAGGGCACATGCCCAGGTTTCGGGCTTGATCCCCAGTGTGGGGTGTGCAGGAGGCAGCCGATCAATGATTCCCTGTCATCACTGATGTTTCTATTTCTCTCTCCCGCTCCCTTCCTCTATAACAGTGGTCAGCAAACTGTGGCTCGGCAAACCGCAGCTCTCGAGCCACATGCGGCTCTTTGGCCCTTACAGTGTGGCTCTTCCACAAAATACCGGCTCTTCCACAAAATACTGACTTCTGCGCATGGGCCACGAAGTTTCAATTGCACTGTACGTGCGTGCCCCCACGTGGTATTTTGTGGAAGAGCCACATGTGGCTCGCGAGCCGCGGTTTGCCGACCACGGCTCTATAACATCAATTAAAATAAAACACAAAACCTGGGAATAAAATATATCATAAATGTGCCCCCATCGAGCACTAGTTTCGACTCAGACCTGGACTCAGACCTGGACTCAGACTTGGCCGCTGTCATTCTTGCAGGTGCTGGGAGGAGAATGGGCAGGTCAAGTCCCATGGTCACGGCAGTGGTGTCGGGGACCGAGCACCCAGCTGCGGGCCATCAGGCCTGAGGAGCACACAGTGGGAAGGGCAAGGCGGGCGCTGCCTTGTTGTGGGTGACCTACTCCGGATGGGAAGGTCCGTGGTCCGTGGAGTGTGTGTGAATGTGGGTTGCCAGGTTGGGAGGCCGTGGTTCCAGGGAGGACTTGGTGTGAATGCACTGGCAGATGCGTAAGAGCCGAGGGAACACACGGCAGGACAGCGCTGTCTCAGCCAATTTCATCTGTGACTCGGAGGCCTCCTGTGGGGAAGTCCCACTCAGCACCCCTCCTGCCCTGCCCACGCCTCCCCCATCCCCTGCTCCCGTGCTCTCCTGGGCCCTTCTTCTCCTCTCTCCTCTCACTTTTCCCGAACAGCCAGCTCAGTCCTGGGAATCTTCCTGAAACTGACCTTTTCCCAACATCATTTCCCTGCCTTTTCACTCATTTCACAGCAATGCAGTCCTCATTCTGTACTTGGCTTATTCCTCCAACTCTATGCCCAACGGCGCCCCCACTCCCCACAAATGTAGGCAGGATGTTTCTCTCTCTCCTGCCGGCATCCCCAGCATTTAAATGGCCCAGTTCAGACAGGAGGGTGATTTAAGGCGTGTCTTTTTCTCTCTTGCCCCTGGATGTCGCCATTGTCCCTGTCATCAAGACAGGAAGCAGGCCCCGGGGAGCGTCCGCTGTGGGTGCCCGTGTCCTCCTGTAGGCCAGTGCGGGTGACACAGCCAGCGCCAGGCAGCTCGTTCCCACCGCAAGGTGATGGCCACAGTTCCCCAAGCCACGCCTCCCACCTCCCATCACCCTCCACCCGTGTTTCTCGAAGACAGGACTCTGATTGGCCTACTGACGTCTTAAAGAAGAAAGACACCCGGTGATTCTTCGTTTACTGCAGAATGAAACCTAAACTCCAGAATACGCCCTTGGAGAAGGTTCATAAAATAATGCGACGGTAACGTTTCCGGGGGGGGGGCCCCCACCCCCACCGCCCGTCCTATTTCCTACATAGTGTGATCCCCAGCCACACCCAGGGCCGCCGAACCTCCATCTCAGGCCTGGGCTGAGTGTGTCTTCCTGCCTGGAGTGTCTGAGGGGCCCCCTGGCCCCTGGCCCAACACCCCCCTCACCATCGCATTTTCTTGCTCCTCTCGCCACAGTGGGTTCTCCGCCCAACCTTCCAGCTGCCACACTTCACCGTTGCTGACATCTGGCTCCGGTCCTATTTGATCACCCACTGAAGCTATCGGCCTCCGTGTTACTTCCCGGGGAGCAGAGGTCTCATCAGAACTTCCCGCAGCTTTTCAGGGTCCCATCCTCACCCCTGAAGCTGTGCCACCACACAGAGGGGAGCTCCCGGTGACATCTGAGTGGTTAGTGCTGCTCCTCCTACGGCTCCAGCCCAGCCAGTGCCGCCTGGAGAATCACTCTTACAGACTGTCCACCGCTACGGCCACCAGTTATTAGTGGACGTCAGATCCTTTTGATGTATTCCTGTGTTTTCCCTCACATTTATAGCCGACATGAGTGTATAGCCATTTACATTTTGATATTTACTGGAGATAAGTCAAAATTTATAGGTAAGCATAAGAAGGTATGACTTACTGATTATTTTAAAAAAACTATCAGAAACTCACTTTACGATACTAAACTTTCCTATGCCCCATGTATATTCTTAAAGGAGTTAAAAGACTGAGAGAACACATACACACACACACACACCTCACACATTCTTAATTAGGTAGTTTTAAATTTCTTTTTTAATGAAAATTAAAACTTCTATATGGAAATTATAAACCCACATGTAAGAGGAAAGCTGTCTTGGTTGAAGCTAGAAAAATATACTCCAGTTTCCATTAAAAAAAAAAAAATTAAACTTTGTGGGGTTCTTTTTTCAACCAAATAAAAAAAAAGAGTAAGTTGATATTTTAGAATAATCCATCTTCCCTACCATCTTTGACTTCTGTGCATACAGATCATTTGCCACAAATGCACACGTACACACTTTCAGTCCTGTTCGTTGTCACGGCCTGGTTTATGCTGGGACAATCGTGTTCAATGAAACTACGACTCCTGAGCTGGAGGAAGCGTGGCACAGGCAGCTATTGGCTGCAAAGTCCTCATCTCCTGACACCATTGAAAAACTCAATCTGTGCCCAGCTGCTGTGGCTCAGTGGTTGAGCGTTGACCCATGAACAAGGAGGTCGCCAGTTCCATTCCTGGTGGGGGCACATATCCAGGTTGTGGGCTTGATCCCCATCAGGGGGCATGCAGGAGGCAGCCGACTGATGTTTCTCTTTTATTGATGTTTCTGTCTCTCCCTCTCCCTTCCTCTCTCTCTAAAATAAGTTTTAAAAATTCAATTTATTATTATAGATGGAGTGGACAAAGATGTAAAATTTGAAAAATTAAAAGAATTAAAACCACTCCTAGAACGTCAATGAACATAATTCATTAAAATGCGTTTTTGAGACTCATGTCTTAGATTCTCTATTTATATCCAGCGCTGGTAAGAAGACTTGTATTCATCTCCTAGAGGCCCGATGCACGAAATTCATGCAAAGGGGCTTGGCCCTCGCAGCCTCACCCCCGCCCACTGATTGTTCCAGAAGGTTGTTCTGGAAGGCGGTTCCACCATCCGGTCTAATTAGCATATTAGCTCTTTATTATATAGGATTACTTGATCACCAGAGTAAAAATGTTTGCCCACAATAGCGCACCATGAATAGTTATACCTAAGCAGCATCCGATAACAGACTTGAGAGAAAAAAGACGTTTCTGAAAAGATTTCCTTCCAGCATCGCATGGCAGACCGGCTGTACAAGACACATTCTCAGGCCTTTGGAAAAAATCACTTTTATGACTGCGATTAAATATACAAACACGTATGCATATATAGTGTGCATGTTGGTATGGTTTACCAAAAGTCTATGCTTGTCATGGATGAGTTGGATAGATTAAACAATATCTACTTTTACATGTAAGCTTCACTTGTATTATGTTAAATACTAAAAAGGTACCCTAGCTGGTTTGACTCAGTGGATAGAGCATCAGCCTGTGGACTGAAGGGTCCTGGGTTTGACTCTGATCAAGGACACATGCCCAGGTTGTGGGCTTGATCCTCAGTAGTGGGCGTGCAGGAGGCAGCCGATCCATGATTCTCATCATTGATGTTTCTCTCTCTCCCTCTCCCTTCCTCTCTGAAATCAACAAAAACATATTTAAAATAAATAAATAAAAAGGCATTAGATGAGTTTGGCCAAACAACAAATTATGAATTATGCTTTCCATCTTACATTTCCATTTACTAGAAACATTTGTAAGGAGGACAGTTAAATGACAGGGATTTGTTCAAGTTACAACATATAGAGAGAAAAAATAGCAACCTGAAAACTCAGTGGTTAATGGAAAAGTTCAAGATTGAAAGGTCACCCTGAGAGGCGGAGGAGTCCGAGGAGGAGTTACAGCCCCGAAGCCAGACCTCCGGGGGGTTCAGGTGGCAGCTCACTCCCTGCTGCCCCCAGGCCTGGGGCAGGTCCTCCACCCTCAGGGCCTTTCTGGTGCTGTTTGTGAAATCAACTGCTGGCCGCACCTGTGATTCGATTGTTCCGAGGATTTGAGTTAAAATCTGTAGGACACTGAGCATCATGCTTGGCACAGAGAAGTCGTAAAATAAGTATCTTTTATTATTGCTGCTTTCGTACCTATTGTTCTGCCATTAAAAATGCTCATTCAACGCCTCGATCCCATGCATCACTATGGCATCCTTCCTATTTCACTTCTCTTTCAGTGTCCAACCAAGGTCATAGGTCAAAACACTAAAGCTATGTTTAAATTGTAAAATATCTGCCTTAGCGAGTTTGCTCAGTGGATAGAGCATTGGCTTGTGGACTAAAGGATCCCTGGTTAGATTCCTGCCAAGGGCACAAGCCAGGGTTTTGGGCTTGATCCCCAGCAGGAGGCAGCCGATCAATGATTCTCTCTCATCATTGATGTTTCTCTCTCTCCCTCTCCCTTCCTCTCTGAAAGCAATAAAAATATTTAACAAGTAAAATAAAACATCTGGCAAAAATTTAAAATCCAATCATTTTTGTTTCTGCAAACAGTTGTCTATAGGTCTGCAGTTGACATTTAGCAGATGCTGTTTCCATATTTCAAGCTAGTCTGGGGGGTGGTTGGGAGGGGCTGTGATTTTGGCTGACAGAATAAACATGAATTCAGCCACCGTGCTGAATGAATGACTTGGATGCACAGACACTGCTCTGTCAGTTGTGGCCAGAAGATGCTGCGTGTTACACGCATCACACACAGCGGAGACGGGCGCCGTCTAGCTGCATGGTGGCTACTGATCCAGCTGCTGGTGTCTCTCCCAGGGAAGCGCTGACACCAGTGCATCATGCTGCAAGGCTCGGAAGGACGTCCCGACTGTTAGTGACTAGTGAAACCAGCAAGCACACGCATGTGTGTCCACATGTGTCCATATATACACACGTATGGATTTACATACACACATACAGGGCCCCTTCTCAACTTTGTTTGTGTTTTTTTCCCCTCCTTGCTGGGCACAGGAAATCATGCTTTTATCTTTCACAGCTGTCCTTTCACTGGAGCCACATGGCCACTTTTGATAAGTGGGTGGTCAATGTCAATGATATTAAATTGTGTCATTGCCCTACGTGCTTGTTCGTGGACTTGGTTTGAATGGCAAAGCAACTCCAATTATACCACTGCAGAGGAAATGCAAAGTATTTGGCAAATTCTTGTATGAGCCTGATATCCAAGTAAAGCATTCGGTTTTCCTGTAACAGCGGGGAATTGTAACTCACCCCAGCATCCTTTTGGCCTTGTTTCTGCAAACGCTGACTCTAACATGTATAGAGAAGCAGAATTTTGTATGAGAACCCTAGGAACTAACTCTAAAAGGTACAGATGCCGACCTTCAGCCATCCCAGTTCAGGGAGACTTGCTGGCCTTCAACGAAGATGACACACCAGGATGACATACACTGAACCATCGTGTGACCAGTTTCAAGGTCTTGACCAGAATGGACTGTGCTGATCTGCTCCAGGACTTTCCAACCTCCTCCCCTTGGTGTTTTTGTTCTGCTCTGCCTCCCGCTCCTTATCAAAACACCTGCCTGCACGGAGATATTGATGTGGCTTTGGCTAAGAGTCCCCCATCTCTACGGGTGACTGGCACTTGAATAAACCTCTTTCCTTTTCACCAGCATTTGTCTCCTGAGTTCGGCTTGCATGGTGCCAGGCAGCCGGACCTTGGTTTCAGTTACATTCCCATGTCCCATTTTCCCATATGGGAATTGATTCTTTTTGTTTTCTGTATTAAATTTTACTACTTTGCCCTGAGATTTTTAAAGCAGTTTAACTTTACCTCCTTCCACCTATTTATTATTCATTCCTTCTCTTTCTCTCTCCCTTTGTTTCTGTACATTGAAATCCCGATGTGGTCTTATTCTGTAGCAGAATACACAGCTCTGACTTGATTTCTCCTGCCTTGAGGTAAAGGCAGCGATGTTTGAGGGAGCATTTTCAGAGCCTGTTTAGATTTCAAGATTTCTCTCAGTTCCCTTGTTTTCAGTAGGAATGGTACAAAGAGGAATTGTACTCCACGGGAGCTCTTTTTTTTAAGTAGAGCAGTAAGAAAGCCTTAGAATTAAATTATACAAACCTAGCAGGGAGCAAAAATTAATTGTGCCTTTTTATATTTAAAAATGAGTCAGAATTGATGAGTAGCTGACATGGAGGAAAAGTTCTGAGGTTGCACACACACACACACACACACTCACACACTCACACTCAGAGTTAGATTTTTTGAGACAAAGAATCAAGCACATTGTTGGCCATTTGCACACAGCACCGAATAGGAAATTACTAAAATTTTCCTGAGTGTGAATAGGAGGGACTATCCAAAATATAACAACTTCCTCCCAAATAACAAAATGAGACAAACCAATCAACGGCTTGCCCTGATTATAGCAGTGAGAACTGATCTTAGCGGAGGTGACGAAATCAGAAACTGACTGGGAGACGTTGGGTGGGTATGGAATGAGTGACGCAATCTTAGGGAATAAACAGAAGTTGCATTTGCCCCATTGCTCACAGAACCCAGCCTCATACCCACGGACATCACAGCGTCTCGTTCCCACCACGCTCCTCCCTTCGCTAGCGAAGGGGTTTCACAGGACACGTGTGATCATAGCCGCAGGTAGTGTTTCACAGGGAGAACTGCAGAGACACACCCGCCTTCCCATGAGCTGAGATGCTCACGGACCCAGGGCAGCCACAGGAAACCACCCACACTCCAGCCACCGCGAAAAGTCAACGCCTGCTCCTTCAGGCGTTCCTTGAAACGCTTCAAAGAAACCTCTCTGATTACTGGAGGAAAGTGATAGTCCTTATCGCTCTTTCGCCATTTTTCTCTGTTCTATCACCACCTTGTGTTTCCTGTTATCGTTGGGGTGACATTGGTCAATGTGAACACATAGGTTTCGGGTGTGGGTTTCCATGTTGTAAGATCTGCATGTTGCACTGCGTGCCCACCCCCCAAAGTCACATCCCCTCCTGTCACCATGTGTTTCCTCCAAGTGTCTGTCCTAAGCAGGGAATTGGTGGCCAGTCCACTCCGCCAGTCCAGAAATCCGTCACAGTCACTTCCGCTCTCTCCGATTTGGACTCCCAGTAACTAACGAGGACAGTTCCAAGCGGACACTCGGGATGTGCCACGGGAAATGCTCACCCTGTTGTGATGGGTCCTGGGGCCCCGTGTCCCCAGGGCGCCTATGCGCAGCGGCAGCTGAGAGGGCTCGGGGTCTGAACTTGAGTTCCTCCAACTAACCCTCCCGCAACCTCTTCCACCCGGCGCTTCCTCCGATGGGCCCCCCGCACCCCCAGCTTCCCCTGTCACACCTTCCTCATGTTGCTGTCCTCTTGGGAGAAGTGACACATGCCACCTGGGAACCAACAGCGCCCACCTGGGCAGCCAGTCATTCCGACGGAATTCACTTCCCGCCGGAGCCCTGCCTGGGGGTGCTGCCTGTCCGCCCCCCGCAGGACAGCTGGGCCTTGGGGCCTCAGGCCGACCACGCTCAGCAGGACTTGTCCAAAGGAACTGTCACAAGGGTCTCTGAGAGATACCTGCACTCCCATGTTATTGCAACATCGCTCATGGGAACGACCCACATGTCCATGGATGAATGAAAGGGTGTAGACGTGTGGTGCGTGCACACAATGAAATATTGCACAGACTTGAAGAAGAAGGAAATCCCGCCATTTGCAACAACACGGTGGGCCTGGAGGGTATTGTGTTATGTGAAATGGACACAGAAACACAAGCACTGTAGCTCTTGCTCACCTGTGGAATCCAAAATAGTCAAACTCACAGAAACTGAGTAGAATGGTGGTGGCCGGCACTGGGGGAGGGGGTGGGGGTGGAGAGGTGATGGCCAAAGGGTACGGCATTGTAGTTACGCAGGATAAGTCCGCTCTGAAGACCCATGACACAGCAGAGCGCTTATAGCTAACAACACGGTGTTGTCTGTTTAAACTTCGCTAAGAAGGTGTAACTATGTTACGTGTTCTTACTGACATGACAATAACACGGGACTAACACTAACTCTAATACTCACACTTGTGGTAAAGGAGGAGGGAGGAAACTTTGCCAAGCGATGGTCATGTTTAGGTCCTTTTGGTGAGATGGTTTCACAGGAATGTACTCATTCCCGAACTCTCGAGTTGGAGACATTAAATATGTACAGTCTTTCACATGCCAATCACACCTTAATAAAGTGGTGAAAAACTTAAATGTCATTGATGCCTTACATGGTACCAGGCAGGGACTGGAATTATTGGGGAGATCACTTCATAGATTATGTAATTGTCTAACCACCACGCTGCCCACTTGAAACTAACCTCTCTATATAAAACCCTAATATGCAAATAGAGCAAATGGTGGAACAACCAAACAACCGGTCGCTATGACGTGCACTGACCACCAGGGGGCGCACACGGAACATGGTGGGCGTCGGGCACAGTAGGATGGTGGAGCGGGTGAGCGGGGGCGCCAGACCAAGGCGGGGCACTGGTCACTGTCATCGGGGCGAGGCTCTGGTGGTTACTGAAAATTCTTTGCTCCCATGCACCACGGTCCCACCTGGCGCTCACACCCACTGCCAGTGCCAGAGCCGCCGCCTGCACCCGCTGTCAGTGCCAGAGCCACTGCCTGTACCTGGTGCCGGTGCCTGGCGCCAGCCCCGATGGCTCCATCAGTGGGTGCAAGTGGCAGCTGCTGGCCCAGATCACCCCTGAGGGCTTCTCCACCTCCCCCAGCTCCTGAGGGGTGATTGGGGCAGCAGCCTCCACTTGCACCTGCTGCTGGCGCTGGCCCCATTCACTCCATGCCTTCAGCGTGTGGGAGCAGTGGTGGCTAAAGCGGGGTTGCTGGCAGACAGGGGACTGGGGGTTTTGGTGGGAGGGGCCAGGTGGGGGCACGGAAGATGGGCTGAGACCCTCCCCTGTGCCCACCACAGCCTCAAGGCCCACAGTTCCTTTTAAGGTGCACGGATTTGTGCACTGGGCCCCTAGTATACAATAAAACTGAGTGTCATACAAACAAACACAAAATAAATAAATATCATTTGATGCCTTGATATTTTCAAATGTTAAATAAATAACTGACAGTTTTAACAATGGAATACAGACTCTAGAAACCGTTTTTATTTTCGTGCTGTAACATTTAAAGAGGCAGCGGATTTTCCCCTTGACGTGTGCGATGACGTGATGTCCTGTACCCTCATATTATGCATTTGCAACCGCAGTGGATCGCACAGTTACATTGAATGCACGCCCCTCCACTGAATAGCAAGTGACTAGAACAGCGGTTCTCAACCTTCTGGCCCTTTAAATACAGTTCCTCATGTTGTGACCCAACCATAAAACTATTTTCGTCGCTACTTCATAACTGTCACGTTGCTACTGTTAGGAATCGTAATGTAAATATCTGATATGCAGGATGGTCTTAGGCGACCCCTGTGAAAGGGTCGTTCGACTGCCAAAGGGGTCGCGACCCACAGGTTGAGAACTATTGGACTAGAAGAAACGCCCGTGTTTTCCATAGCACGTAGTCGCTCTCTGATGAGCAAAGGTTTATTTCTCAATACAAGGGGGCAAAACAGGGAACAATGGCAACTTTCAGATTTCGCCATGGGAACCTGTACCAGGCAAAAAGGCAGGCACATTAGGACCCACGGCCTCCGTTTAAACAAAATCGATTTAAGTTACGGCACCTCATTAAATGGAGACGCGATCAGTCAAAGACGCGCCCACACGTCTGAGATG
The DNA here is from genome assembly GCA_035771395.1 of Myotis vivesi. Taxonomy (NCBI): domain Eukaryota; kingdom Metazoa; phylum Chordata; class Mammalia; order Chiroptera; family Vespertilionidae; genus Myotis; species Myotis vivesi. The sequence continues at coordinate 102,951,031 of JAWPEG010000011.1, forward strand.
CTGAAACGCGAAACGGAGTCCTGGCTGAGCATCAGGGGGGTGTGGCCATCGCACTATTGACAAAGTCACGGGAATCTGTCTCCTTCGGCTCCCGGTTAGCGAGCGAGGCCGCTGATTTTCACAAAGTGCCAGGCTTTTCTCAGTGTCACTCACGGGCGCCCTCACTTAACCGCCCAGGAGCTGGTGAAGGTGAGTTCTTACCGGCTCCCCGGCCACTCGCCAGGAAAGTGAGATGCTGATGATGACCTTGCAGGAGATTATAGCTCATGACTAGTCAGCCTGGGCTCAGGCTGCTCCTCAGAGCTAATGTTTTCCAGTATTATTTCCCCCAAAGATAATGGCCTCACCACCACCACCCCCAATCCAGTTTCCTCTGGTGAAACATATGCTGGTGCCCCAAAACAAATAACTTGTGCCCTGGCCAGTTTGGCTCAGTGGATAGAGCGTCAGCCTGTGGATTGAAAGGTCCCAGGTTTGATTCAGTCCAGGGCACAGGCCCAGGTTGAAAGCTTGATCCCCAGTGGGGGGCGTGCAGGAGGCAGCCGATCCATGATTCTCTCTCATCATTGATGTTTCTATGTCTCTCTCCCTCTCCTTCCCTCCCTGAAATCAATAAAAATAGGTTTAAAACAAAAAAACAAGCAACTTGTATTCAACAGACCAGATCTGTGTGGAGCGGAGTTTTGAGGCTGGGATAAGCGCCTCCTCATCATTCAGCTTCTATGCCCAGAAGAGGACTGTGTCTCTGTTTTGCAAAGAAAAAGATAAATGAGGCCCCGAGAAGAGGACTTCCGTTCCCACTGGGCTTTGGAAAAACCAGTGGCTGGTCTCCCTTTCATTCCTTCTGCAGGATCATTGCCTTGCGTTGCCCTGAGTCATTCCCGTGCACCCAGGGCGGGATTTATTTGGGGTTTATTCTGCTGCAGACTCTGTGAGGAGGCGTTCTGAACTGGAGAACTGCCGTCAGCCGTCGATTCTCTCAATATGACATCTCTATCACCTTCTGCAGATTTTTATTTGTATTGACTTCAGAGAGGAAGGGAGAGGGGGAGAGAGAGAGAGAAACGTCAATGACAAGAGAGAATCATGGATCGGCTGCCTCCTGCACGCCCCTCACTGCGGATGGAGCCCGCAACCCGGGCCTGTGCGCTGACCAGGAATCGAACCGTGACCTCCTGGTTCATAGGCCGATGCTCAATCCCTGAGCCACGCCGGCCGGGCTGCCTTCTGCAGACTTGATGAGAGTCACTAGTAAGGACCAAGATGGTCAGGCTACGTGAACAACCAATGTCAGCCACATGAATGTACTTCTGTCATCAGAGACACAGGCTGCGGATAATGACATGCAACATGCTTTAGCAGGCAGAGCTAGAAGAGTGGAACCATCAGAGCATTAAACTAGTAAAAAGAAGCATTGTGGGGTGACCTGAGTTACTCGAAATGGCGATAATAAATGTGTAATTTACCAGGAAGATAAATGTCCCCGTGAGCATAGAATTGACCTCAGAACACACACATTTCTTTCTACAGGGAACAGGGAAAGGGCGGGGCTGTTTAGACGTGAAGCCCTATGGGGTCTCTTTTGCTGAGTGTCATAAACACGCGGTGGTCCTGCCCGGCCAGCACTGCTCAGTGGTTGAGCCTCGACCTATGAACCAGGAGGACAGGGTTTGATGCCAGGTCAGGGGACATGCCCTAACTTCCTGGTTGTGGGCTCCATCCTCAGTGTGGGGCATGCAGGAGGCAGCCAATCAATGGTTCTCTCTCATCATTGACGTTTCTCTCTCTCTCCCTCTCCCTTCTTCTCTGAAGTCAATAAACATATATTTAAAAAAATAAAACAAGTAAATAATTCGTGGATGCCCAGAAAACAGGTGTTCATGACAGCAGGACTCCAATACCCTTCTTTCCAACAAGGGACAGTCCTCTCCCCCATGAATGCACATCAGGAAAATGAATAGAAAACCGAAGTGGCGTCCCCTCAGCAGGACACAATTTCTGGGCACAATCACTGGAAACTGAGGCTTTCGCTTCCTTGTTCCCCGGAGACTGTGAGCTCTGCACATCCCTCCACATGCAGGAGTTTATGCCTTGGTCACTGGGAGCTGCCGGTCACCTCAGTGCAGGTCGGGCTGCGGGCCTCGTGTGTCAGGGTCGTAAGTGAGGAGAGAAGCAGCTGACAGGTCGCATCCCCGACGGATGGCTGTGCCTCCTGGTTGCAGGCACCTGCGGGCTCGGTGGGCGGCCTGGGCCTCGGTGTGGCCAAGACACAGTGCTCACTGCGGGCGGCCCCTCCTCGGGCCCAGGGGAGGCCGTCAGGTCCCCGCTGTGTCTTGGGACCTGAGACAGTATTCCTCTGTGGGACTCACTTGTCGTGACCCTGGGATTAGCACCGGAAATCCAAAATGGTGTTCCCAGCTGCCTTCCTGCTTGCCTGACGCACTCCCTTCAGGGACCGGCGCCGACAGGCAAGCAGGAACCTGGTGACGCCTAACCCAGCGGCCCCCTCGGCGGCGGTGTCTGCACACCAGGATTGCTCTGGCGGATGCCTGTGCCTGGATGCCACCCTAACGCAGGAGGACCCTGAACCACACTCCTGTCTCCTCACACCTCTCTCTGCCCATTCTGTGTCTTACGGGGCACCTCCAGGCTGACCCGCGGGGCCTCAATGCACCTCTGCCAGTTCCGTGTCCACCCGGCTCTGCCAATTGCCCCTTCCATCCGCTGCCCCCCAAGCTGAGCTGCACCCATGTCATAAACCCGTCTGTCCCTTCATCTTCCCAGCCCCTCTCGGCCGGGGCTCCCGCAACACTCGGAATGTGGCTGATTTCTGCTGCTGTTACAGACCCACAGTCTGAGGACTAGGAGGTCAATCAATAAACTCATCCGAGGTTAACTAGTAAGGGCTGGCGCCGAGACTCCAGCCCACATCCAAGCCGCTGTTCTCAAGACACACTGTCTGGGCTCCTTCTGCCCTCCGTCACTGCTTCGCTCCGCGGCCATTTGAATATGCTAAGCCGTGTTTTATTCATTCAGAAAATGTACACATATTTCCTCTGAGTGTTGTCCTTAATGATTAGCACTGTGCTTAGTGTACACTCATGTGCTAAACAAATACTATTTTTAAAAAACATATATAGCCCAGTCGGCGTGGCTCAGTGGTTGAGGTCACGGTTCAATTCCCAGTCAAGGGCACGTGCCCGGGTTTCGGGCTCGACCTCCAGTGTAGGGCATGCAGCAGGCAGCCGTTCCATGACTCCATCTCATCATTGATGTCTCTCTCTCCCTCTCCCTCTCCCTTCCTCTCTGAAATCATTCAAAACAAACAACAAAATGCATGTAATGACTCTTGTGCCCATCTTGTTGTAACAGGCTCTTGAACCATCTTCTCACAAACACCTCCCTGCTTCACATGCGTGGTCTTCTCCAAGCCCGGCTCCGACCCAGTCACTCTCTGGCTTAAACCGTGAGCGTGTGGCTGGTACCGTCTGTCCCCAGCGCTCGTGGTTATGGCCACAGCCACGTTCCAGCATCTCGTCCCACGACTGTTTCTGATGTTCTTCAGCATCCAACCGACACGGGACACTCAGCCTTCCCAGGCGGCCCTGATTTCCGGCCACACCTCACCTGGCTGAGCCTCCGACAGGGGACTTGCTCCCTGGACTGTGCACACACACAGGCCCGCACACTCACACAGGCCCCAAAACTCACACAGGCCCCGCACACTCACACAGGCGCCCACACTCACACAGGCCCCCCCCCCACAAAGGCCCGCACGCTCACACAGGCCCGCACACACACACAGGCCCTCCCCTCCACATAGGTCCCCAC
>JAWPEG010000011.1:102958528-102972608 GCA_035771395.1 Myotis vivesi
GGTGCCCACAGGAGGGTGTAGGTGCCCACAGGAGGGTGTAGGTGCACACAGGAGGGTGTAGGTGCACACAGGAGGGTGTAGGTGCCCACAGGAGGGGTGTAGTTGCACACAGGAGGGGTGTAGGTGCACACAGGAGGATGTAGGTGCACACAGGAGGGTGTAGGTGCCCACAGGAGGGGTGTAGTTGCACACAGGAGGGTGTAGGTGCACACAGGAGGGTGTAGGTGCCCACAGGAGGGGTGTAGGTGCACACAGGAGGGTGTAGGTGCCCACAGGAGGTTGTAGGTGCACATAGGAGGGTGTAGGTGCACACAGGATGGTGTAGGTGCCCACAGGAGGGTGTAGGTGCACACAGGAGGGATGTAGGTGCCCACAGGATAGGGGAGGCACACGGGAGGATGCTGAATCCAGACACAAAGGGAGGGGACTGTCCTCAGAACTGCCCACCCACCTGGTGTAACAGCGGCTCTGGCTCTAACAGGACACAGGTGAGTGTGTCACAGTCCGCCCTGGTCGGGATGCGTCCCTGCCCCTACTGTGCGACCTCCACGCAGGGTGCCCCTCCACCACCCCAGCGGGAGCTCAAGGGCCCGCCCATCACACGCCTGTCAGACTCAGACTCTGCTCCGCTCGTCTCTGCACCCACAGCGCACGGCGGTTCATGCACGAACGCCGGGCTTCCCTGGGGTCCAGCCAGGTCCAGGCTGTTTCTCCGTCTTGTGCTTCAACCACCATTGTCAGGCCGACGGGGCCGGGGAGTCGCCCAGGGTAGCTCTGGGGCATACTGGTGCCAGGGCACAGGTCAGCAGGGCCCAGAGAAGGGTGCCGGCCGGTGCCGCAGAGGGGAAGTGAGAGGCCAGGCAGCGATCAGCTCAAACAGATATTTCAGCTCTAGCCCCGCAGCAGCATCCCGGTGTAGGGGGTGTGGATGGAAAGAGGGGCCACAGGCCAACCTGACAAGCGCAGGGGAGGCCCGCGTGGCGGCCTCGCAAACTCAGAGACCTACCGTGACCACAAAGGACGGCCTGAAATTAAACTTGAACTAAAAGCAGTGATGGGGGGTAGTCCCCTCCTAGGCAGGTATCTTCCCTGACACGGTCAACCTTGTCCTTAACTGAGCCTGTCTATGGTCTTTTTGCATCTAAGATAACCGCCCTGTGAAATGTCAGGGTCGCTTGTAACTCCCCTCACTGTGGCCATCATGGTAATTGCTGACTGTTAACTATTCTGCACCCACCTAAGTTAAAGAAGCGTGTGTCCAACAACTTACCTTTTACCCTATCCCAGAGGTTCCTCGCTTGGCTTCCTCCCGCCTCCCTAGTCTATCACCAATGGATTTCATGTGACGCACCTACATCTCCTACTTTGATTGTGATGTATGAAACAAGGTGAAAAGCCGCTGTTCTCCAGAAAACTATCCCAATCCATTGAGATTCTGCTTCCTATCAACTGCCGACCATTTGGCTCAAATCAACTCACGCACATTCTTTACGGGTTTGACTGTTTCTACGTGAACCTTAGTTCAAGATTTTGCTAAATGACTTGTTTATTTCAAACCTGCTGCGCTTTAACCTTCCCGGGTAACGAGGAGCCTAAAGAATTCACATCACACTTTGCCTGGACCGAGTTAGAGAAACAGACCAGTGTTCTTACCTTCACGTCTCTGACGTTCATCCGAGTGCCCTCCTTCCCCACGAAGATGTCGTCGATGTCCACCAGCAGGTACCGATCCAGGGACAGGCTCAGCCGCCGTCCCGACAGGAAGGACACGGCGTCCACGAAGATGAGCTTGTGCAGCCAGAAGCTCAGGTTGTTGCCGAAGAGCACCCGCCGGATGCCATCGTGCAGCCCCAGGTCCTGGACCACCGTGGCGTGGAGCGGGGCGCCGGGCGCGGCCGGGGGGCCCTCCCCGCCCTGCGGCGCGGCCAGCAGCACGGGCTGGTAGGTGGAGTGGTTGGAGCGGAAGGCCGTCCAGTCCCGGCCGGGCAGCGGGCCCTGCTGCACGCGGGGCGCCCGGGTGAGGCGCAGCAGCGGGGCGCGCGGGTCCACCAGGCAGTCCCGCAGCGCCAGGTTGTTCAGGAGGCTGAGCGGCAGGCCCCGCAGCGGCGCGCCGGGCGGGCTGTTCTCCGTGGCCTTGTGGAAGCCGATGATGCCCACGCTGTACTCCACGCAGTACTTCTCCAGCAGCTCGCGGTTCCACGCGTCCATGCCCGCGTACTTGAGGACGTTCTCGTAGATGACCAGGACGTACTTGCCCCGGCCGCCCTCGGTCAGCGGCGGGATGTCGCCCTTCCCGGGCGCGATGACCATGTGGTAGGCGAAGCGGCCGGACTCCAGGATGGCGGCGATGTCCTGGCCCAGCTGGGAGTACTGGCTCTCCACCAGCAGCAGCACCGTGGGGTCCGTGCGCGACGTGTCCATGGGCCTGGCTGTCCGGGGCTCCGCAGCCCGCAAGGGCAGGAGCCTGAGGTCGGCGCACTCGGCCTTGGCGGTGGCTTCCAGGAGCACCACCTCCTGCCGGGAGCCCGCATAGAGGAAGTAGGCGGAGAAGGCGATGCTGGCCAGGCAGAAGGCAGCCAGGAGCGCGATGAGGGCGCGGAAGCTCCTCCGCAGCCTCAGGAGCAGGTTCATGGTCTGTGGTCCCCCCGGGAAGCTTTTCCCAGCGTCTCCCCTAACGGGCCATTCTGGGCACAGCCGGAGAGGGTGCGCGTGCCGCTGCCCACGAGTTCATGTAACCATCGCAGAGCATGTGAGGGCTGGAGGGGTCCCGCGGGGCAAGCTGGGAGGCGGGGCCAGGGCAGGAGCTGGAGAGAGTGTCCAACCGAAGATGGTGGCCCGGTCCGTCAAGCACTACCTGGAAAAGGGAGCATCGCAGTGACCGGAACAATCAGAAGAAACATGTATGTGCCCATGCAGGCTGACAGCTATGTAGCTCACAGGCCCCAGATCATGTCAGGACAGCTGCGGCACTAAAACACGAGGAGCCTGCTGTGTGCAGTCGAGATTTTACTACTTAGAATACTGTGGATTTCTTTCATATTCTCAGGAAGACAGAACCCTATTTGTTTTATGTATATATTTTGTCTTATATTATAGCCATTGCCACACTTCTCCTAACTCATGTATTGGGTTTAAAATTCTATTTAAACAAACATGAGACCATCCCCACCTGGCTCCCCCCTGCACTGTGCCCACCTGGCCTGCCCACACTGTGCCCACCTGACCCCCCCTTCCCTGTGCCCACCTGGCCCCCCACTGCACTGTGCCCCCTGGCCCTCCCTCCTTGTGCCCACCTGGCCCCCCCTGCATGGCCCCACCCTACAGGGACCCACAGGAGCAGCAGTCTGTCCAGTCCACCTGCTGTGGGTTTGCTTGGTATTTCAAAAATAAATTAAATCAGGAGTTTGAAAAGAAACAGTGCATGACAAGTTAATACTTTGCTAGGTCCTTATCTAATCTGACATCAAAAATGTGACTTTTATGTTTGAATATACAAAGGATTAGATGTCAGTTTTGCATATTAGAACAGCACAGGGTAATAAAAAAGCATATGGGATTAGAATCTGTCAACCAAAAGAATAAATAAAATTTAAATGTGACATTTATTTAACATTAATATGTTCAGAGTTAGAATGATACATACATATTATTACCATTGTAGATAGCTGGTTTGAATGTGTGTGTGTGTGTGTGTGTGTGTGTGTGTGTGTTAATCTAAGGAGTTATCATTTCTTCCATTCAATCCTCCAATTTCTGCTTCCCTAACAAAACTTAGCCAGTGGAGGGGAGGCGTCTGGAAGAGTATAAAATGGGCACAAGGAGATTTACTTCTGTGCCTGAGGAAAGAGATGGGTTGGCACTGTCTGCGCCAGCGAGATGCAGTCTCTGACGTGCCTGAGCCACTTAATAATCCTATATAATAAAAGGCTAATATGCAAGTTAACCGAACAGCAGAAGGACCGGTGGCTATGAAGCACACTGACCACCAGAGGGCAGACACTCAATGCAGGAGCTGCCCCCTGATGGTCAGTGCGCTCCCACAGGGGGAGTGCCGCTCAGCCAGAAGCTGGGCTCTCGGCTGGTGAATGTAGGGGTGGTGGTGGAAGCCTCTCCTACCTTAGTGGCAGTCGGACATCCCCTGAGGGCTCCTGGACTGCAAGAGGGCGCAGGCCGGGCTGAGGGTCCCTCCCCCCCGCCCCCCAGCCCAGTGCACGATTTTCATGCACTGGGCCTCTAGTTTATATATATATCTGCCCCCAGTTCCTGTCACAGACTCCCAAACTTTCAGAATTTCTGGGTGAGAGCCATGTCCTCTGTTCCCAGGAGCCACGCCTGGTGGGGCCCAGGTGGGGCTGGTCCCTGGGAAGCTTGGACTCTCAGCCCCACCCCCATCCTATGGGAAGGGGAGGGCTGGGATAGAGCTAAGGATGGATGGTGCCCTCATGGGAAGGGGAGGGGCTGAGATGGAGGGGAGGGTGGAGGTGCCCCCATGGGAGGGGGCAGGGGCTGAGATGGATGGAAGGGTGGAGGTGCCCCCATGGCAAGGGCTGAGATGGAGGGAAGGGTGCCCTAACAGGCCTACTATTAAATGTGGACAGGGGGGCCTCCTCATTATTTTGGGGGACACGCTGTCTCCAAATGTGGGCTGTGTGACCCTCGCCGGCCCCCCTCATCCTCACCGTCGGTTTCCTTTATCTTTCTTACTTCCAGCCTCCAGGCGAGGCTGCCCCTCAGCGGCACCGGTAAGTGTGGCCTGGATCCTGCACTCCCTCCGGACGAGCTCACGGGCAGTCCTGACGGCCTGGCCGCTCCGTTGGAATGGTTCTCGGACTCATTTCCCAGGTGTTTGTAGAGCCTCTGGAACACAGGCCGGAGTCCCTTCCCCGAGGGTCCAGGCCGCAGAGGATTCAGCAGGCAGTGCCCGTCTTTGGAACCAGAGGCGACAGTGGAGATCGAGGGCGGAGTCCCCGTGGACGCACCGCAGCCGCTTCTGTCCCCAGGGTCTGAGGGGACACGGGTCACCACTGGAGTTCAGCTGCAACGGAAAAGAAAGGGACCTTCACCCACGTGGCCCCGGGTGGCTGCTTCCCGACACGGAGCGGCCTCCTGCCCCCCGTCCGGCGGCATCAGCCCCGGTGCCCTTAGCAGACACGGGGACAGAGGGTCCAGGAGAGGGGCGGACAGTCGGCTAGTGTCTGTGAGCCTGGCCCAGGGTCCCGTCCCCCGGGGGGAAACCAGGGTGAAGTCAGATGAACAAGTCCCAGCAACTGGGCGGATTAAGTAATTTCACTCCCACATCAGCAAGTCTCATTTCAGATAGTCAAAGTTAGAGGGGTCGCCAAACCATGGAAAACTCTAGAGGTGACCTGGAGCTGCTCTGGGAGTTGCAATATTTCAACACGGGTTGCCTGTCAGGGGCAGCCCACCTGTGTGTTCCCGGGAAAGTGGGCCGCCCAGCCAGCACCTGAAACCTCGTCATCTTGTGAGTAAGCCGTCCCCAGTCACGGAGCCCTGGTCTTCTCTCCTCCTCGACGCATTGGAAGATGTGGTCAGACCTATTTTTGTGCCTTGCTTACATTTTTATTTCGCTGATTTATGTGTCCACAGTCCAGTCTGTATATTGTTTCTCCTTCCACACGAAGCAATTTCCCCTTCGCCCAAGCGCAACCCGACTGAGACAGACACACAGAGAACCTTCCTGAGCCTCCCCCCACCCCCCACCCCCCGAGTCAGGTGAACGGACGGTACCATCACCACGTTCGTAGTAGTTTCATTGGAACAGGAACCTCAGACTTCCAGGCCGAGGGTTTAAGAATCTGAAAATCGGTTGCACGAGAACATCTCTACTTCCTTAGAACGTGGGCATCATCTGGCCTCCACCGTTCCTGACGAGTCTAAACCTGTCGGGAGGTATGACACACATGCACATCACTCTTTAAAACACCACAGGCATGTTTATCTGCCACTGAAAATATAATCGGAGTAAAAAGTGTCTGGATCCCCCAGAGCAGAAGTTGCGTCTGCCTGTGAGAGAGGTCCTGGCACCCTGCTCACACCTCCCCCCACCTGCCTGTGAGACGGGCTTGGCATCTCGGCTCACTTGGGCCTCCTGGGAGAGGCGGGCACATCTCCCTCCACCTGCCTGTGAGACGGGTCCTGGCATCCCTGCTCACCTGGGCCTCCTGGGCGAGGCAGCACACCTTCCCTCACCTGCCTGTGAGACGGGTCCTGGCATCCCTGCTCACTTGGGCCTCCTGGGAGAGGCGGGCACACCTCCCTCCACCTGCCTGTGAGACGGGTCCTGGCATCCCTGCTCACCTGGGCCTCCTGGGCGAGGCAGCACACCTCCCCCCACCTGCCTGTGAGATGGGTCCTGGCATCTCTGCTCACCTGGGCCTCCTGGGAGAGGCGGGCACACCTCCCCCAACCTGCCTACACGGGTTTCAACATCTGCTCCAGACCCCGGCACACCTGCCACTAGGATGCAGCAGGTACCGCTGGATGCACACCTGTGCGCCCACAACCACGTCTGCAGCAGGGCCGCCAGGCATCGTCACTGCTTGCTGGGCAGGGAGCCGGGGGCAGGGAGCAGCCAGCCCGACCTACCAACGGGCAGCTGCAGATGGGGGCACGGAGGGCACAGTGCGCATGAGAGGAAGAGCCAGTGTCACGCGGCTGTTCCACCCAGACCCACGCCGCACCCACGGACGGGTCACCTGGAGAAACGTGGATTGTGTCAGTGCCGCTACCTTTGGCCCAGAACTGACTTAGTTTCCAACTGTAATGTTACGACGACAGTGATCAACAGGTTGTTCTTTCTAACTCGGTCACTCACTTTCTACTCATGTTATTTTGTAGATTTTTTTCTAAGGAACCTTTACTCAGGCCTGGGGCTTGCCTGTCAGAGGAGGGCATGTTTCTCACCAGCCACGGAAGCTGGCTCCCCGGGACCGACACAGTCACCCCAGCCCGGGGAGTGGCCTCGCTTCCGAATTGTGCTCTCTCCTTCTGTAACAATTAGAACAATATTTAGAGCTAATTTTTATAATGAAAGCAAAGCCATAAGAATATTGGAAGATAAAGTGTTGTAACTAATTCAGCTTTCCTCAATTTTTAAAATACCCAAAACGATCATAAAAATAATGTAACTGAAATGACAAGAAGTAAACTCTTTTTAAAAATTTCTTTTCAATCCAGTTAACATTTTTTTTTTATCACAAAAACAAGTTAATCATGCCTGACACACGTTTCCCTAGGAGCCTGGCTTTTTATCAAGTGAATTATTTCTGTTATTTCTGAACACTCTCCGGATTTCCCAGCCTTTTCAACACTAGGGGGCGATATGTTCCCGCTTTTACTGCAAAAATAGGCCCAGAGCACCTGCTCTCCACTGCTGGCTCCCAGACAAAGGCCGGTGCTCAGGGGGAGAGTGCACAGCTCACAGGCCACTAAATGCTCGGGGAACGAGGTCCCCCTGTGATGTCAGAGACACAGCAGGGTTCACACCGTCCAAACCCCACTGACGCCTCAACCCACACCAGTGTGTTCAGTCACTACTCTTCCTCGGGTTGGTAACAGTCAATGTTGCTTGTATGTTTTTATCCTTATATCTGTTTTTTTAATTTAAATCTTTTGGGGTGTTGTGCCCCAGAAAAGGGATAAATGAAGTACCACCTCTGCTTAATACTTTGCTAATTTTTGGTGATTTGTTCACATCGAAATCTTTAAGGGAACAGAAGTAAACGTGTTATAATTCAAGGAGGATACGTTTATTTTATTTCTGAAGTAAATGCAATAATATGCTTTTCCTGAGAGTTACTGTTCACTTGGACATATCTCTACTCTGCAGACATGTTCGTTCAATAATTTCATTTTCTCAAAAAACACTGCCATGCCGAAACCGGTTTGGCTCAGTGGATAGAGCGTCGGTCTGTGGACTGAAAGGTCCCAGGTTCGATTCCGGTCAAGGGCATGTACCTGGGTTGCGGGCACATCCCCAGTAGGAGATGTGCAGGAGGCAGCTGATCGATGTTTCTCTCTCATCGATGTTTCTAACTCTTTATCTCTCTCTCTTCCTCTCTGTAAAAAAATCAATAAAATATATTTTTAAAAAAAACACCGCCATGCTGTCTAAGGATTTGAATCTGCTGAAATGATTAACTCTGTTTTTAATATCTTAAGAGTCAAGAACATAAAATAAATAAGCAAAATACATACGACGAAGAAAAAAACGTACATACAGCATGATTTAGGTCACCTCCCCATTTATCTCCCAGTCCCGATGTGGAAATGCAGAACATAACAACTATGTTTGAAATAATTTAAAACTAGGGGCATGGTTTCGATTTAGGGTGTCAATCTGATTTATTTGCGAAGGAAGATTTCTGGGTGCTAAGTACTGCTGTTCAGCTGTATCTCAGACTTGTAACGTGATGTGCTTCCTCTATCGTTCATCATTTACCTGGGAACGGTAAAAACACCTGCTCATTGTAGCGGCTTCGCAGGTGACTTGAAAGATAATGGGTCATTAGGAGGTTGTAAGCGCAATGAAATAGACTCAAATTAATCATCCTGGGTAAAATGCAAAAAAAAAAAAAAGATGTACAACAGGATTTATTTCTATTCCTGTGTTGAGTTTTTGTCCAAAGTCAGCTTCCGAAAATCAGTCATTTTCCATTTGTTAAAGTTGCGTAGTTTTTAGGGACTAAGCCACATACTCAGTATCTCAGGATCCACCATACAGAGTACGGAAGAAGACGGTAATTACAGACTACACTTGGAATGCGAGCATCAAGGCAAGTGAAAAAAAATCAATATAAATATAGTTCTTATCTGGCCCATCACTCTGCTCAAACCATGGGTAAGGCCACACACGCACGCATATACTCACTCACACCTCAAATCATGAAACTCGGTTTTGAAAAAGTGGCCATTGATCAAACCCTGCACCATCATCACTGCCAACACCAAGGGCTGGGCAGTTCCTCAAGCCGCCGCCCTGCCCCTGGGATGCGGATGCAGACGGAGACATCCCACCTACAGGGACCCTTTTACTTCATGAGCTTTGGCCTCAAAGCCTGGGGCAGGGGGGAGGGGGGCAGCCAATCAGACCCTTTTCCTTGGCATGTCCACAACTTGGCGATCAGAGAGGCAGGGAAGTCAGCAGCTGATGTCGAAAGTTAAGAGGTGGAAATTCCTAAGATTGCACATTTCTCAAACAGAGGTTGAAATTGCTGAACAGACTGAAGATAAACCAACTGACAAAAATGTGAATTAATCTAAATGACCTTAAGTATATAGCAAGGTAATAATAAAGCCTCAACGGAGTAAAAATAAAAACAAAGACTAATTGAAATTCATAGGAACAATGCAATAGAAGTCAGCGGTGGTATAAGAAATAAAAATGTACTAAGAACCCTGTATTAAGGTCATGATATTGATGGACTTCCATCTTCGGTAACATATTTTGATTTTTAATGAACAAATAAAGAATATGTACTTTCAAAACTAGTAGAGGAGAAAAAATGAAATGCAAGAAAATACTCAATTAAAAAATTAAGGAGAGAAAAAGAGAAGGCAGGACTAATGGAAAAGAAAATAAGTAGGTCTCTTTTTGTCAGTAATTCCATTAACTTTAAATGAACTACATTATCTTTAAAAAACAAAGATTGGCAGAGGGACCCCAAACTCCCATGATTCCAAGTATGTGCTGTTTACAAGTGATATATTAAAACATGGGAAAGTAAACATCTGGAAAAGATAGAGCAGACATATTTTAAGTAGAACAAACTGATGTAAAGTATTAGGAAATTAGAGTTAAAGCACAAAGAATTCCTGGAGATACAGAGATCATCTATAATAATAAAAGCATAATATGCTAATTAGACCAAACAGCCGAATGACCTTCTGGACGTTCTTCCAGACGTCCTTCCGGACAAAGCTGCCACAGCGGGGGCTGAGGCAGAGGCAGTTAGGGGTGATCAGGCAGGCAGACAGGCCAGTGGTTAGGAGCCGGCAGTCCAGGACTGTGAAAGGAATATCCCCCGAGGGGTCCCAGATTTTGAGAGGGTGCAGGCCAGGCTGAGGGACCCTCCCGTGCATGAATTTCGTGCACCAGGCCTCTAGTTTTATAATAATAGAACATTCCATTTATTGGGAAGTCAGGGGGCTCTCTGATCTTAGTTAGAAGATCTTCTATACAGATGTCTGGTAGTTTTCAAAGTAAGTGAATTAACCACAAACGAAGATTTTTTCAGGGTGGGGTTGAAGCAGCTCACCATGAATTAGTTGATGCCTGCTATAAGGAGAAGTGGTGGATGGAATGGGTGAGAAGATGGAATAAGAATGGAAAGTAGTCTAGACAAATCTGTGAGGAGCAAAAGGACATCTAACCAACCTCCTGACCCATCGGAAGAACTGGGAGAAAAGCCATAACTCAGACCAGAGGCCCCAGGTCCTGGAGGAGGGTGGGTGTCCGTCAGAGCGAGAAGATGGAGACAGCCTCAGAGAGAGTTCCATCCCAGGGGGAAAGAATGTTGCTAATCACCGACCACGTGTTCTGCTGAGCACAGTGAAAGGTTTCAACAGGCGGAGACCTCATCAGTGTGACCGCATCTTAGCTAATCTATAATAGTATAAGTGTAATATGCTGATTAGACTGGACAGCCAAACGACCTTCCGGACGTCCTTCCGGACGAAGCCAGGGCTGCGAGGGCCGAGCCCCTTGCACAAATTTCATGCATTGGGCCTCTAGTTACATCTACAATAATCTTATTTTTAAAAAGTTCACATTCTGAGGTACTAGGAGTAGGACCACAACAGACCAATTTTGAGGGCGGGAGAAGGTACTAGTCAACCTATAGCAGCTACTCTCCACTCTTTCATGCTATTTTATTCTGTTTCTGTAGATAGCTGGTTTGGTTTCTAACTCTTCTGCTTAGAATGTTTGCACCTTATGTTCTTGAATTATATCGCCCATCACTTCCTTTTCTGGGCTGTCCCTTCCTCATTATTACTATCTGGTTATTACTCTCTCAGTTATTCAATCAATTCTTGGGGAATGCCATTGCCAGTTACGACGGGAGCCTAAAGCAACGAAGCCAGCAGGTCTCACTGTGTTTCCCATTCTCTGGAGAAGTCTGTGTCAGGTTGGATTATTTATGGTTTGAAGCTCTGATAGGACCTTCAGGTGAAGGAATTCGTGACAAGTTTCCTTTGTGGGGTATTTTGACTATTTATTTGAATTCTTAAATTTTGCTTTATTCATTTTGAGGCTATTCTAAGTTCATTTTATAAAGCTACATTTTCTTGGATGCTTAATTTTTTACATAGTCTGCTACCCAATCTCAACCGCTCATCTTTTTCCCTCTTGTCCCCTATCACCCCAACGTCAACAGGGCTTCACACTTGCGACATCGTTAAGCTAAGCTCCTTTAACTTCTCAGGCTCCATCTCTTGGCCCAGCACCCCTTCACTCCCAGTTAAAGTCCATAATCAATCAGATCCATCCCATTTTCTATATTCTCCAACCTGTTTATTGTTTTATAAAATTATTTTTTATTGATTTCAGAGAGGAAGGGAGATGGGGAGAGAGAGACAAACATCTATGATGAGAGAGAGAATCATGGATGGGCCGCCTTCTGCACACTCCACACTGGGGATAGAGCATGCAACCCAGGCCTGTGCCCTGACTGGGAATCGAACTGAGATCTCCTGGTTCCTTGTCGATGCTCAACCACTGAGCCATGCTGGCCAGCCTAAGATCTATTACATGGATCAATTAACCTCTCACTCTAAGAGCAAGAGTCCCTTTCCTTGAGGGAGAAGTGAGAATGGCGAGTGTTTTATGCTGTTTGCTGAGGTGTGTGGTCATGGAGGTGTGTGATTATGGAGGTGTGTGGTCATGTAGGTGTGTGATTATGGAGGTGTGTGGCCATGGAGCTGTGTGATTATGGAGGTGTGTGGTCATGGAGGTGTGTGATTATGGAGGTGTGTGGTCATGTAGGTGTCTGATTATGGAGGTGTGTGGCCATGGAGCTGTGTGATTATGGAAGTGTGTGGCCGTGGAGGTGTGTGGTCGTGGAAGTGTGTGATTATGGAGGTGTGTGATTATGGAGGTGTGTGGTCATGGAGCTGTGTGATTATGGAGGTGTGTGGCCGTGGAGGTGTGTGATTATGGAGGTGTGTGACCATGGAGGTGTGTGATTATGGAGGTGTGTGATTGCACAGGTGTGCATCCTGCCCCCTAACACCCCATCCTCGCCGGCAGTTAGAAAACTTCAATAAATTTCAAGTGAACAATTGGGACAAGTTTCGTAGCGGCCCTGTGTCCACATGCTTCCACGATTCCCACATGTAAAGCAAAACCCTATTTCCATTTCTCCATTTTCCCCCAAAGATAGTTTGAAGATCAACAAAATATTTTACCTTTCATAATCTCCCAGGGTTTTCCACAAATAGGCTCGCTAAGTGAATTATTGATTACGATACCTAGCGTCCTTTTAAAACATCCATACAAAATGTTGTACTAATTCTAGGAAATGTCCAATGCAGATGCCACATGCGCTGCCGTGTAGAGTTTTACTAGAGAAAATTGCACACTGAGTGATGTTCCTGCTTTTGTTTGATTTGGTTTCATTTTCTGAAATTCGCCTCGTTGCCTTCTCTTCCTCCCAGGTATCCACCACTCCAGGGGCCAGAAAAATCCAGCTCCCCCCTCCCCCATCTTCTGACAGTTCTTCTCTCTTCTCAGGATGGTTTAGGGTCTGTTTTCCTGAAGATTCTTGAATGTGAGCCAAACTTGTTTGGCTCAATGGATGGAGCGTCGGCCTGCGGACTGAAGGGTCCCAGGTTCGATTCCGGTCAAGGGCATGTACCTTGGTTGTGGGCACATCCCCAATGGGAAGTGTGCAAGAGGCAGCTGGTCGATGTCTCTCTCATCGATGTTTCTAACTCTCTATCCCTCTCCCTTCCTCTCTGTAAAAAAATCAATAAAATATATTTTAAAAAAAAGATTCTTGAATGTGAGTTAACTTTGGAAACTGTGATGAGCCCGATTAAAATGTTGATCGATGAAGTTTGATGGTTTAATTAGATTTACAGTGATTAGTATTCATATGTTCTTTTTATTTCAGAGAGGAAGGGAGAGGGAGAGAGATCGAAACGTCAATGATGAGAGAGAATCATGGACCGGTTGCCTCCTGCACGCCCCACACTGGGGGAATCGAGCCTGCAACCCGGGCCTGTGCCCTGAGTGGGAACCGAACCGTGACCTCCTGGTTCCTAGGCCGACGCTCAGCCACTGAGCCAGGAGGCTGGGCTATAGTTATTAATATTCAAAGATGTCACCCAAGGACAGGAGAGACACAGCGCGGTGGCGGTGTAGCTGATTGCCTCGTGGGGAACGACTGGCACCGGTCAATACCCATCACTCGGTGGCTTTCAGCCCTGCAGAGGGTGACACCACAGGCCACCCGGTGCCGGCGGCTCATACTTCATGCCACTAATTCAACACGGCTCCGTCTCCAATTCTGCACCGGGAACTTGACCGCCACATGGAGCCTTCCCGCTGTTCTGTGAAGCAGGTATTGTTATCTCCACTGGCTATGGCGGGTCCTGAGCTTGGTCCAGGGCCACTCCAGCGAGGGCCACCCGTGACTTAGGGTCCAGCTCGGAGAAACCAGCTTCCCCTCCGGCCTCCGCCACCTCACTCCCACCTGGACAGCAATTCACGTCTGCAAGGAGACTGAACACCCCCACCCCCACCCCCCTGCCCGGGGCTCACACCTCACCGTCTCTAGACTCCTTTCAGTGGAACCTCCCGGAAGCCAGGGTGTCTTTCTGATGCACCCACATCTCCCCTGCATGTGTTCCTTCCTGGACAGGCTCAAGTGAGGGGCGACACCGATATGTGTAAATTTAAAAAAATTGATCTGCTTAAGGTATTTATCGCTGCATGAGCTTTGAGAGAGTAGACCTTGCGCAATGACCCTTGGACAAAAACTCGCTTCCACATCAGACGGACGCACTCCTGCTTGGTGCTCTCGCCCGGTCGTCATCACCCTGAATTTGCGGGGAGGGC
>JAWPEG010000011.1:102975529-102989920 GCA_035771395.1 Myotis vivesi
TGTGTGTGTGCATGTGTCCTGTGTGTATGTGTGTCTCTGTGTGTATCCATGTGTATATCCATGTATGTGTGTGTATGTGTGTATCCGTGTATGTGTGTGTGTACCCGTGAGTGTGTGTGTGTATCAGCTTGCTGAAAGCCGCCTTCTCCATCAAACTCTTCAACTATTGAAAACCATCGTTTCTAGAAAGTGCGGCTTTGAGTCGGGTGCAGAGCCGAGAGCCTCGAGGTCAGGAGGGATCGTGTTTGTTTTCTCGGATGCCCTCGGCACGTCACGAAATGAAGCTTCAAGCACTTAAACGTCTTCTTCTTCATCCTTCACTTTCTCCTCCTACATTTCCATAATTCTAATTAATTAACCATGATATCCATTCAGTATTCACGAAGGACCTGAAGTGTGCCTCTTAAGGAAACCTTTCTAACACAGCCGTTCTATGCAGCTGCCCCCGGCATCCCGGGAAGCCGTGGGGGCTGTGGACTGTCATCTGCGGGGGCTGTGCTATGACCTTCTTCATGGCCTGGTTGTGTGGACACCGGGACGCAGACACATGCAGGAAGGCAAGGGGCAAACACCGGGCGCCCAGGCAAACCCCCCTGTGGGGACCGGCGGCGGCTGCTGTGCACCGTTTTAAAAACCTATTGGCTCTGAGACGCCCGGAGCCGCTGCTGTTCGGATTCCATCATCAGACTGTTTGGGGTTTGGGAAAATCCGCTGTCAATTCAATCTGTTCTTCAGGAGCCTTCCTGAGGAGGCTGAGACGAAGCTCAGAGACAAGGCCCCGGGAGGAAAGCTCTGCAGGCCACACCCCAGACCTCGGGGCGCTGCCCACACTGCCCGGGTGCAGGCAACACTCCGTGGGGGCGCTGAGCCCACCCCAGGCACTGAGGGAGGAGGGGACAGCCACCCATGGCTGCGAGGAGGGTCAGCCACCCATCGCTGCTGGGAGGGGACAGCCACCCATGGCTGGAGGCAGGAGCGCCGTCTGACACCTGCCCAACCTCTTACCGCCCAGACTTCACTGAGCCTCAGAAGCGGGGGGCCCTCCCCCTGGTCTGGAGCCCAGAGCAGGAGCCTAACCCTCTCCTCGGCCGCCCTGCAGCCCAGGTGGGTGCTGGTGTCTCTCCCGGGAACCCGTTCACCAGGGGCCGCTGCCCAGCCTCGCACGGGGCCCTGGGTGTGGCGGCCGCGTGGTGGTTCTGTCCCCGCTGCTCTCATCCCGGGTCCTCTGTTCTCGGGGACACCCTCCCCCCAGGAGGCTCCCAGGGCTTGCAGGCGGTTTCCTTAGAGTAGGGGTCCTCAAACTACGGCCCGCGGGCCACATGCAAATACAAATATTGTATTTGTTCCCACTTTGTTTTGTTATGTGCAGTGTGTATAGGAATTTGTTCATAGTTTTTAAAACTATAGTCCGGCCCTCCAACGGTCTGAGGGACAGTGACTGGCCCCCTGTTTAAAAAGTTTGAGGACCCCTGCCTTAAAGCGACACTTCACAGGAGAGGACTCTGTCACTTGAGCACTGAGCCCTCGGAAAGCAGGCTGGTTCTGGAAGGGCCCACGCATGTGCCAGGGCAACCGCCCCACTGCAGGTTAGACAGCGAGCACCGGCACTATCGGGTTCCAGCCTGGAGAGGCGCGGACTTCGAGCACAGGTCTCCCCCTGGTCCTGCCACGGCCCCGCCACGGTCCCCATCACGGCCTCCACCACGGCCCCATCAGGGCCTCGCCACGGCCACCCCACGGTCCCCATCACGGCCCCATCAGGGCCTCGCCACGGCCACCCCACGGTCCCCATCACGGCCCCATCAGGGCCTCGCCACGGCCACCCCACGGTCCCCATCACGGCCCCATCAGGGCCTCGCCACGGCCACCCCACGGCCCCACCACGGCCACCCCACGGCCCCACCACGGCCCCACCACAGCCCACCATGGCTACCCCACAGCCCCACCACAGCCCCACCACGGCCCCACCACGGCCACCCCCTAGCCCCACCACGGCCCCACCACGGCCCCACCACGGCCCCACCACGGCCCGGCTGCGGCTGAGGTCCACTGGCATCTTATGTCTCCCGGCTGCTTCCCAGACCCGGGAGGCCGCTCCGCTCTCATCCTTTGCCTGGCAGGAGGCAGGCTAAGGCCTCGCTGTTCTTCCCCCAGATCACAGCTCCTCCACGAGCACAGGAAGTCCCATCTTTGGGTTTTACTCTCAATGACACCTTTTCTGCTCAAACAGATGCTCACGGGGCCCATGTCCACATCAGAGTTGCTGGGGTGACCGGCTTCCTGGCTGAGCAACACCAACGGGGCCTCTTTAAGATGCAAGGGCAGCACTGAGATTTGAACTAAGAATCTAAGTTCCTTTCAAATCCGATTACAGAATTTTTCCGCGGGTGAGAAAGGCTGAGCATAACAGTCTGAATACTCAGATACAATAGAAAGGATCATGAGGTGACTATATACATGTACATACGCATATACATACATGTATAAGCATGTTTGTCAAATACAGAATCTTCAAATTACGACTTTATGTATTTATATAGGAAATCATCTTCGTTTACTTCCTGTTGGTCTTGAGGGAAACAATCATTTACATGGACACACCTCTTAGGTAATAAGTCCAGCTGGCAGAAAACACATGCAGTTCATATGCGTTTGCTGGCTTATTGAAAGGAAGCTGAATAGTAAAACCCTTATGAAATGCCCCTTTTTCGAGAATGCTCTGAGTTTCCAAGTACCATTACCTCCCCTGCGAGCCTGGCTTCCCGTCACTGGGGATAAGCCACTCACATGCCAAATTAGACCCGCTATCTTCTCAGTGGCAATCTCACTGCCCACCAAGAGCCATTAAGAGAGCATTAAAAAAAAAGACTATTCCGTTTACCATTTAATTCCCCAAAACCTCCCTGGTGAGCTTCCCAGGGGGTCTGTCAGGACAGGTGCCTGCGACAGGGGCCGCCACAGGTGAAGGTGCAGAGGGTCCTCCCTGTGAACTGTCCCCACTTGTCAGCAGCAGGTGCTCAGCCTGCTAGGGTCCTGCCTGCTCTGAGGAGGACGGAGCGGGGGGGGGGGGGGGGGGGGGGGGGGGGGGGGGGGGGGGGGGGGGGGGGGGGGGGGGGGGGGGGGGGGGGGGGNCCCACTTGTCAGCAGCAGGTGCTCAGCCTGCTAGGGTCCTGCCTGCTCTGAGGAGGACGGAGCACCCCCCCCCACCCTTTACCCCCCCCCCTGCATCCCCCCCTCTCTCTGGGGACTTCTGTTGACTAGTTCAGCCCAGACCTGCTCTGTCCTCACTGTGCTTCTGACTCTCCACATTTATTCACGAAAATATCAGCCCGCACACAGCGCCTCCTGGGCACCTGGATGTGCCTGGCTGGCATCTTTTTAATAGAATAAATGAAAATTATTATTTTTTTTTGAAAAACACCTTTTAAATCTGTGTGTGTGTGTGGGGGGGGGAGGATAATTACATCCCAGTTTTAAAGAAATTCAACCACCGACAGTAACTTTTTTTCCTTCATCCATTTCCTTTTGTGGCAAGAAACCCAACTCCCAGGACTTGAACCATAAAGTTGATGATAAAGTCAAACAAAAACACCCAAAACCACCAGGAGAGCACGCCAGCGTGTTTGCCTGCCATTTGCTTCGCACCCTGATTAGATTCCCGAGTAGATGAGACGTGTTCTGATAGAAGATCCCAGGAGAGCAAGACACAGTGGGTTTGAGGAAGATGGGGTGAAGAGTAAACCCCTAAAAGTTCCTCCCAGCTGCGTGAGGGCTCACACACAACACAGACCATCCCTGACAACACTCTGACAATAATCCCAAAAGCAGCCTCATCCATCAGGACGAGGAACAGAAAAACGGGGGGCTAGGGGTCCCCTTTCCCGCAGCTTCCTCTAACAGACATTCATTCCAGGGGCCCTCAAAGCCCTATTTACATAAGGCCCTGGTTCCCCGCTCAGTCTGCGCCTGAGGTGTTGGGAGGCGCGTCCACAGGCTCAGCATTTGTCTGTCCTTCTGGGAGCCCACGCCTGCGAGAATGACATGCATGGTGGCGGGAATCTATCTATTTTTCCTTGCAGACCCAGGAGGAAGGATCTCTTTCTGCAAAAGCGATCGGTGGCAGCACCTCCTCGTGTCACACGCGTGTGACAGGCGCCCCTAAGACAGACCCTGGGAGCACAGCATGCCCCTGCGTCTCGGGGCCCGGAGCCCGGAGCCCACCCGGGATCAGGACCAGAACCCCCCACCCCGGTCCAGGGACACCTCCACAGCCCGCGCTGGGGGGGGGCTCAGCTGGTAACACGGGCCATTTGCACCGGAAGAGGCCCACATCGCTACCCAAGAGGCGATTATTATGCAAATGTCTGGCAACAGTTTAACACATTACAAGTCCTCCTTTTCTGGGGGCAGGGCTGCTGGTTCCTTTTCTCGTGCAAATAGAACTTCTGCAAAGCGGGGTGCGCGCACCGGGGAGAGGGGGCGGGAAGGGCTGACCCCCGCGACTGCTTCTGCATGAATCTCCCCAAATCAAACTTTATCCCGCTCGCCGTCTGCACACGGAGCCCAGTGGCGCTCCAGTCTGCACGGCCCGGGCTCGGACCCGCAGCCGGGACTCACCTGGGAGGCAGCCGGCGCCGCGGCCCGGCCCGAGCGCAGCGAATGCCCAGTCGGGGGCGAGCGGTCCGGTGCGGAGGCCGCGGGGCTCGAGCTGTGGCGGCGCCCCGACTCCTGCCGCCTCCTCGCCGCCTCCGGAGCTCGGGGCTCTGGGACCCGGGACCCGGTGGCTCCAGCGCTGACGCCTGAACTCTCGCCGCCGCCGCTCCTCCCGATGCGCCCGCGTCCCTCCCGAGCGCGCAGCCGCTGGAGGACGCAGACCCGGCTCCGCGCTCGGGGCCAACGCAGCTCCCTCCCCGGACGGACGGCGCAGGGCTGCAGCCGAAAGCGGGGAGCCCGGAGCCGGGAACGGAGAGCGGGGTGCGGGGAGCCTGGAGCGGGGAGCGGGTTCCGGGAGCGGGCGGACGCGCAGGCGGGGACCCGGGGCCTCGGCGCCGCCGCCAGCTGTGCGCGCCGGCGGCTGAGGTCCCTCCTCCCTCCGCCCCGACCCTCAGGCGGCTCCGCGGTGATTGGCAGCCGCGCCGAGTCCTCCAGCTAATGGAGCCCCGGCCGGGACCTGGCTGCCGTGATGTCACGGGGCAGGGTTGTTTGCAGGGATCCGCTCCACAGAGCTCCGCCCCCCGCACCCCCACCCGCTGCACCCGCTCCCACAGAAGCCCCCCACACCCCCCCGGGATGCGCGAGGTGCTCCGGACCCCTCTTCCCGCAGTTGCCTCTGAGGTGGAGAATAAAATGGCACTTTGCAGCTGTGACACCCAAGGATTCCACTGGCCAAGAAAGAAAAGTTCAAGATGCTAGCTTGCGGGGGGTCAGACCCATAAGCAGGACCCCAACAAAAGCCGGCGTGACCTGGGGCACCTGGAGAGGCAGCGGGGAGCCGCACACTGAGATTAATGGTGGCATCTTAGGCCGTGATGAAGGCCAGAGGAAAGGACGGGCAGCCCGCACTGCTTGGGCGCCTACTGTATACACTGCTTGTTGCCCTCGCAGCCTTGGCTCAGTGGATAGAGCATCGACCTGCACACCGGTGATCCTCTCTCATCATTGATGCTTCTCTCTCTCCCCCTCTCCCTTCCTCTCTGAAATCAATAAAAATCTATGAAAACACACACACTGCATCCTTATGAGGTGAATCACAGGGTTATGACGGAGAAATTCGCTTCTGCGCCCTAGGCGGCTCCTCTCCCGCCCGTTTCCTCCTGGGCCTCCCGGATGCGGATCAGCTGCCTGTCCTTCTCGGCGCCTCTACTGCTCACAATGACACGCGCTTCCTTCAGGGACAGGTCTTTGACTTTCTCGGTGGAAAGGCACAGGCGACCAAGGGTAGGGGCCCTCGGGCACACGTCTTCCCGCCAGGCCCTGTGGGCCCCTGGCTTCTTCTCCTGGCGCTTCCTCCTGGAGTGTCCACCCCTGAACTCAGTGGGATAAGCTGTGCTGGTGAGGATTGGGCCCTGGATCCCCTCAGAGGCCGGGGCCCACTGCTGCCCCCGTTTCTCCAACCCAAGGTGCCCTGTGGGGTGCGCGTCTCGGTTATAGTTCTGCTTGGACTCCGGGGGGGCATCAGTGACCCTGTCATATGCTATGGGGACGGGGGGGGGGGGAAGTTG
The DNA here is from genome assembly GCA_035771395.1 of Myotis vivesi. Taxonomy (NCBI): domain Eukaryota; kingdom Metazoa; phylum Chordata; class Mammalia; order Chiroptera; family Vespertilionidae; genus Myotis; species Myotis vivesi. Next base: position 102,981,751 of record JAWPEG010000011.1, read on the forward strand.
GGGGTCGTGGGGGGAGGGCAGGTCCCTCAGACACAGCATTTCCTGGTGATGTGGTTTCTCTGTCATATGCGTTGGTGATGTGGTCTTTGGTGGATGAGTGACGTTGAAGCACGTAGCATTGCTAGCTGTTAGACTGTACCAGGCCGAGGGTCAGAAAGCTGTGGACACGAGCTGGGTAGAGGATGGCCGACACCTGGTCACTTACAAAGATCATCTGCAGTTGCCTGGTGACCATGGGCACCATCGCTGGTGGGTGACAGGGAGCCCACCAGCTCTTCGCTCAGGGGCACGCGCTGAACGTGCAGGCTGCAGGGAGTACTCGCCTTTGAAAGGCCTCCGGGAGGAGTCCCGGGGCCGCTCCCTGCTGGGAAACTCACGGAGGGAAGACTCTGTGGAGTCCAGTCCCACTTCCCACAGGGCACACATCAGCGTTCACGTGGAGACATGGCAGCTACCAGGCCCAGCACTAATACTGGGAGACAAAACAGGACGAGAAAGCTGGTTCAAGGGCCTCCGTTTCTGCCGTCTCTCAGGCGACTAGTGCCTTTTGAATGGTTCACGTGGACTAGCCGTTTTCGTCTTAGCCACACGAAGGGTAAGAGGAACATTTGAGAAAATACTCAAGTTCCTCACCCTGTCGGCATGGTCCTGCCTTACAGCCCAGCAAGGGAGCTGCGGCAGCAGAGAGAAGTCAGAGACGCACCAGGGAGCAGGCACGGGCTTGGCCCCCAGACCTGGCTGCAGAGCAGGGCTTTCCGTGGGGTCTCGTGCCCTGCGCCGGCCATAGCCTGGGTGGGGCGCCCTGACCCCCGTGAGCAGTACTTTCTCCAGCATCAGTCTATGCACACGCTTTGCAGCTAAATAACTAACGTATTCCTCAGAGCACGTGGATAATAAAGCGAACGCGCTTTAAAGGTGTAAACGCTCTCCACACAACATCAGGGAAGATCCTTGTCACATAAACTCTAACATAAAATACGTTCAAATATCCGCTAAATGCTAATTCTAGAAGCAACACATGCCAAGACTCCGAGTTCAACTTCACGGTCGGAAAGGAAACAAGAATTGCGTTACTGTTCTTTCATCGCTCGGAAATAACCCAAATCTTGGGGAGAGACCCCCCCCATGTGCACAGGTGTAAGGGATGGAACCCCCCAAAGTGCTTCCTCCTCTCCCCCTGGGGGCTGGGAAATGCAGCATCCATTCTAAACCTTAAACCTAAAACCATCCCCAGATACCTGAATAGTTTTCTTAGGATTTCCTTTGTGCATTGCATTTTCCAATGATTAGAAAATGTATTTGTGAAACCACTAGCGTTGATGATGTCTTCACCTGTTACGTGGGGGGAAAGAAGCCACTGACCTTGAGTGTGTGTGTGTGTGGGGGGTGGGGAGGGCGTGCTAGACAGAAGACCAGGGAGAACCACCTTCTCCACCTGTTTGTAACCCGTCCGCGCTGTGTCCCCCGTGTAGCCGTGCCCTTGACTCAGACGTGGGGCCTCTCTCGTCAGCCCGTAGTGGCGCCCGAGATGCCCGAGATGCCACCCCCTGCCCACACTGAGCTGAACTCCGCCGCGGCTCCTCGGACCTGCCCGGAAGGGCAGCATCACTTCCTTTGTCTGTGATCACAGAGGTGCAGTCCGCAATGGGTCTTTACTAAATGGAACGGGATTTATTGATCCAATACATTTTTTGGAGATCCGCCTATTTTTATTCAACTGCTATCAAAACCTCTTTTACTCAGCTGAGTTACCCTGAAAGTTCAAAATGAAACGTGTCGTAGGCATGGCTTTGAAATGGAAGAAATGAAAAAAACTTGGAAAAAATGCCATAATAGCCACTTAAAATGCATCTAAAGCACATAACCAAACAACATCCACATTTATTAAACAGGGAAACGTTCACATGTCGGTTCAGTTATTTTATGGTGAAAGAGCGTAATTACACCCACTAACAGGAAAAGTGAAGACGCCAGAGAAATCCAGCACATTTCATAATTTCTATTTGTTAGTTTCTTTCTTATCAGCTTCTGTTTTCACTGTTACTAAAGGCTGATTTTGAGACCATCATTCTAAGACAAATAGAAATTTGCAAAGAAAATGCCAAAGTACCTTGCAATTTCTATTAAAAACAACCCATCTTCTGCATGAACAGATTAAAAATAGATATCATAGCTTAAAACAGACATTTCTACTTTTCCACGTTTCATTTCTCTTCCTTAATTCTGCTGCAAAGAAAAAAAAATGACTATTTTGAATGCAGACAAGTAATTTAATTTACAGTTTAAACCATTCACGCTGAAGCATGCGGGGTTCTGTCATCACGGTACCACTTCCTGTCTCCTTGTCTTGCAAAGATTTACTTATTTTTTTCATGAGCAAGTTTCCAGCTGTCCCAACGAACCCAGAGGCTCTCACTATCTCCTCTTTAAAGGAAACGGCTCTGTTCAGAGTTCCTGCCTCTAACTGGGCTGTGGTGACGAAGCCCGCACTTCCGTCTGCTGGGAACCGCTCAGAGGAGAGCTGGGGAAGGAGGCCACAGAGCCCAGCTTCTCCCCTGGAATCACAGGCGGCAGAGCTAGCGCAGGCAGCACTGCTGATGACACAGCGCCCCCTCCTCCTGCAGCGATGCCCCTTCCCCACCTGGGTCCCTGCGGGCAGGTGCCTGGAGGGAAAGGGGAGCCGCAGGCTGGAGGGAAGAACCTTGTTGCCAGGGCGGCTCAGTGGTTGCTGCCCAGTCAGTGTGTTCCTGCATCAGCTCACCCCGTGGACCGCGGGGCTGGCGCGGCCTGTGAGGGAACACGGCCCAAGGGAGCATGGTTTTCGTTTCTTTTTAAAAATCTATTTGTATTGATTTGCCGAAACCGGTTTGGCTCAGTGGATAGAGCGTTGGCCTGCGGACTCAAGGGTCCCAGGTTCGATTCCGGTCAAGGGCATGTGCCTGGGTTGCGGGCGCATCCCCAGTGGGAGATGTGCAGGAGGCAGCTGGTCGATGTTTCTCTCTCATCGATGTTTCTAACTCTCTATCTCTCTCCCTTCCTCTCTGTAAAAAATCAATAAAATATATTTTTTAAAAAATCTATTTGTATTGATTTCAGAGAGGAAGGGAGAGGGAGAGAGAGAGAGAAACATCAATGATGAGAGAGAATCATGCATCGGCTGCTGCCGCCTGCACGCCCCCCCGCAGGGCATGGAGCCTACAACCCGGGCTGTGCTCTGACCGGGAATCCAATGGTGCCCTCCTGGTTCCTAGGTGGATGCTCAACCCCTGAGCCGTGCCCGCTGGATGGGGCAGGGTTGTCAATTCACAGCAGATGGTGGCCAGGGCGTCGTGGAACCACAGCTTCGGGCTGCAGTGAGCGAGGCACACTATGCGGCCCTGGGGGCGGCCGATGCAGATTAAATCAACAGGATCCCATGGTCTGACCGCTGCGGGGAGCCCGGGCAGCGCCTTTCGTTTCTCTTCCTGCGGCTGTGGAGAGCGGTCAGGGTCCATGCGGTGCATGTCCCAGCCCCGCCCAGCCAGTGGCTTCCTATGAGGGGCTGCAGATGGGGGTGCTGCACGTGGCTGCTTCTTCCTTTCCTGTGTCATGTGTTTGCCACCATTTCATTAGGGCTTCCTGGCAGCGTCCTTCTGAGGGAGGCCGTACAATCCATGTCACTCTCTAGCCTCTAGGGCAGTGGTTCTCAACCTTCTGGCCCTTTAAATACAGTTCCTCATGTTGTGACCCAACCATAAAATTATTTTCGTGGCTACTTCATAACTGTAATGTCGCTACTGTTATGAATCGTCATGTAAATATCTGATATGCAGGATGGTCTTAGGCGACCCCTGTGAAAGGGTCGTTCGACCGCCAAAGGGGTTGCGACCCACAGGTTGAGAACCTCTGCTCTAAGGTCATGTCCCAGCTGCCTGGAGGGAGAGAGCTGCCTGCAGCCCAGAGGCTAGCGTCGCTAGGGTGACTGAGAAAGCCTTCCTGTCCTCGGGGCATGCTGTGCCCTCTGGGCCACTGCCTCTCATCCAGGCCCCCTAGGTCACTGTTGTTGGTCCGTCCCAGTCTTTGGGGACAAGGCAGCGTGTAGACCCTGCCCGGCTAGTATCTGGCCGGCCCGGGAGACCTAGGTCGCTCAGGCCTGGACAATCACTTTCTGTCCCTTCAGCGTCGATGCCTCACTCCGCGTTCCCACCAGTGTGGGGTCCCCGTGCCCCCCTCCTCCGATCTCATCTTGGTATAGTGACATGTGGGGGTGCGGGGAGGGTGAGCAACGTGCAGGAACCGCATTGGGAAGCCAGCCTGCTGTGGTCCAGGTCTCCTTGCTTGAGGGGCAGCACAGCTGAACGGATGAGTCACATGGCCCAGGGCCAGGCTGTGCCTGGCCGCAGGCCCAGTGGTGCGCTCCTGGCCAGCAGGAGATACGAAGTGGGCTCTGCCTGCCACCGCGTGCCTCACACATGCGCAGTCACTCTGAGCGCCAACTGGAATCTCCACCACGAAACCTTTGTTTTATGAGGATGGAGACCATTTTCCCAGAGTTTTATCAATAGATGCAGTGCCATGGCCTAGAACGGATATGTGTGCTCTAAAAAATTACACTTATGAATGAAGGAACAAATGAATGAATGAATGAATGAATGGTGGCCACTTGGAGGTAGGGAATGGGGAAGGCGCGCTGACGTTCTGCAGGCAAATACGTTTTCCACGCGACCCTCGCTGCAGTTCCGAGTCCCGCGAATAGGAGCACAACTCGCTTCAAAGAGATGCGAGGCTGCGCCACAAAGCAATGCTCCCTGGGGGGCGGGAGTGGGCCAGCGCTGCTCCTAGATCCCGTTCACTGCCAGCGCCCTGATGGAAAGATCTTGGCGAGGCTAAGGTCTCCTTTTCTCCTTTAATTATTTAAGTATTTACGTGCACTTAATTAGACGTGTATTTATAGAACCAAAAGAACGGCATTGCGCTTCCTGAACGCTCCAGCGCATGAGAGAACGTGCCCGTCGCCTACGCTGCAGTGAGTACCGTTTGGTTTTAGGGTGTTAGTTGAAGGCTCCCTGCTCTGAAGAGTAAGTACCCCCATGAAATGATCGGAAATTAACTGGCGGGTCTCTTACCCTCCGGGCCGCATGGAGGGACCTGGAGAGTAAAAACGCCAGGGAAAGAAGCCAAACTGAGAAAGAACACATCGCAGGATCGCACGCATTTGTGGAATCCAATGAGCAGAATGAACGGACCTGAAGCAGGGACGCACGGGCCAGACTGACACACCTCGGTGTGGGGGTGGAGGGGACGAGAAGAGACAAACCAAAGAACTCATGTACACGGGCCATAGGGTGGGGAAGACCTGGGGGTGTTGGGTAGGGGCTGGGAGGAGTGGGGTAAAGGGGAGGGAACGGGAGACATTGGTAATACTATCAACAATATAAATAAATAAATATATAAATAAATAAATAAATGAAATTAACCTGAAATCAATGCTGTGCTCCGAAGACACACGCAGTTTACCCAAAACGGACAGACACGCCACTGAAGGGAATATAAAACCAGCCGATCGAATGAAAGGGGCTCTGCGTTGGATGAAGGGAGAGGAGGCAGCCAGCATTGTCTGTGGTACAGGAGTGATGGATGCCTGCCTCTGCCTGGTCAGCTCTGGGGGGCGGGGGGGAGAGGGTAGTGCGGGGTGGGGGGAGGGGGGCGGTGCTTACACCCAGAGGGAGAGAACAGCCATGAGGACCAGAGAGGGTCTCCAAGGACACCCGTCCTCCAGCTGAAATCTCCACCCTCCCAGGCTCCCATAGAGGGCAACCTTGTCTAAAGGATGTGAGCCAGAATCTGCCAATTCATCCTGACGATGAAGCCACAGGGACTGGCCGTGAATCCCAGCTGCACTTGGCCCCCGCTCGGCCCGCTGTGTCCTCAACGCAGGAAAACACACAGAGGAGACCCACAGAGACAGGCACCGTGAGCCGGGGTCCTTACGGTGGCTGCGGAGTGTCCAGCACCTGTCCCCGTCCTTGGCCGCCATCCCTGCATCTTGGAGAGCAGGTTGCATCATCTCCTGTGACTGCGTAGACCTCTAGTCGTTGAATCCAGGGAAATGTCACGGAAACGGTGCTTCTGCAAGCCCCGGGCAAGACAGGCAGACTACAGGAACGAGGGAGCAGTGTCTACATTTCCAGTCCAGCATCACCAGGTCCATGTGCTGGGCAGGCACGGCAGCCTGGGGGAGACCTCAGGTTGGGGGGGGGGCAGGGGGTGACCCCAGCATGCAGGGAGGGGCATGGCGGTGCAAGGCCACCCATAGCTACAGATTCCAGAGTCATTTCCATCACTGAATACAAGGGCCCTGAGCAATGATTCCTCTTTCATCTCTCAGCTTCTTCCAGGTAGCAAAGAAGGGATGTTGTGCATCGAATCATACCATTAGTCATATTGCTTTATTTTTATTTTATTTTTAAAATATATTTTTATTGATTTCAAAGGGGAAGGGAGAGAGATAGAAGCGTCAGTGATGAGAGAGAATCATGGATCGGCTGCCTCCTGCACGCCCCACACTGGGGATCGAGCCCACAACCTGGGCCTGTGCCCTTGACCGGAATTGAACTGTGACCTCCTGGTTCCTAGGTCAATGCTCAACCACTGAGCCACGCCTGGCCAATCATTTTATTTTAAATGTCGGATTACCTGCCGCTCTCAGTCCACATGGTGCTGGGGGGCCGGGGTGATTGGGGCTCACGGGGTCATCTCTTCTGAGACAGGCGACTTGTAGGGCCCCTTGCGATGGGCCGTCCTTCCCGAGATGAGGGTGATGATGAACAGGAAGTGTTTCAGGACCAACATCAATGAACTAACATGAATGAAACTATAAGTCAGAGTTTCAGTCCCTTCTCATAAGAAATAGAAAAATGATACTTTTGATTTAAGCTATTGCTTTGTCCATGAAGGTCAAACCCAAGTGAAAGAAATGGTTCAGATTAAATTAAGTGGTGCTAATCTGTAGGCTAAAGCTCACTACTTACCAAGTACAATTTCTCAAGTCTAGAGAGCATTTTCCCTCTGCCAAAGGAGCCATGGGTATGCCTGTGTGTGTGTCTGTGTGCATGCATGTGTCTGTGTGTCTGCATGTGTGTTTGTGCCTGTCTGTGTGTGCATGTGTATGTGTCTCTGTGTTTTTGTGTATGCATATGTGCCTGTGTGTTTCTGTGTATGCACATGTGTCTGTGTGTTCCTGCCTATGTGTGTGTTTATGTGTGTATGCATATGTGCTTGTGTGTCTGCATATGTATGTGCATGTCTCTGTGTGTGTATATGTATCTCTGTGTGTCTCTGTGTATGCATATGTGTCTCTCTGTGTATGCATATGTGTATCTGTGTGTCGGTGTGTCTGCATATGTGTCTGTGTTTCTGTGCGTGTATGCATATGAGTCTGCGTGTATGCACATGTATCTCTGTGTGTATGCATATGTGTCTATGTGTGCATGCATATGTGCCGGTGTGTTCCTATGTATGCATGCAGATGTGTCTTTGTGTGTTTCTGTGTATGTATGCACATGTGTCTGGGTGTCTGTGTGTGCATATGTTTCTGTGTGTATGCACATGTGTATGGGTGTCTGTGTGTGCATATGTTTCGCTGTGTATGCATATGTGTATGCGTGTCTGCATATGTGTGTGTTTGTGCATGTCGCTGTGTATGCATATGTATCTCTGCATGTGTCTGTGTGTATGCATATGTGTCTGTGTGCATGCGTGTGTTTCTGTGTATGTGTGCATATGTGTCTGGGTGACTGCACATGTGTAAGTGTGTTTGTGTGTTTGTCTGGGTCTGTGTTTGCAGTTCATCGAGCATCACCGTTGGGACCTTTGGGCTTGTCTCCCACTCAGCACCCAGAGTGCCTGGGAAGAAGTTCCTTGCACAGCAGGAGCCATGGCCCGCCCTGTCCATGTCCCTGTCGGGTGAGGGCGGGAGCAAAGGGGCCTGTTGAGCTTAATATTCCCAGTCATGCTGTCAGAACTTTGTTCCAACGTGCTTCTTGCGTACTACATTCTGCACCCACACGAAGCCACCTTCAGTCATAACTGCGTTGGGGCTCACAGAGGATGCTCCCCTGCACTGTCTGGAGCCTACAGGTGGCTCTGTGGCCCTCTGTAGGGTTCAGCGACCCCCCCCCCCCCCCCCCCC
>JAWPEG010000011.1:103023333-103057526 GCA_035771395.1 Myotis vivesi
GTGCACTCCCACAGCCAACCTCCCGTGGTCCCTCCCCCGGCCAGCTGGCCTTGATTGCCCTGATTGCCGGCCAGGCCGAGGGATCTCCCTGTGAATGAATTTTGTGTATCAGGCCTCTAGTATACATATAAAATTCTAAACCAGTGGTTCTCAACCTTCCTAACGCCGCGACCCTTTAATACAGTTCCTCATGTTGTGGTGACCCCAACCATAAAATTATTTTCGTTGCTACTTCATAACTGTAATTTTGCTACTGTTATGAATTGTAATGTAAATATCTTATATGCAGGATGTATTTTCATTGTTACAAACTGAACATAATTAAAGCATAGTGATTAATCACAAAAACAATATGTCATTATATATGTGTTTTCTGATGGTCTTAGGCGACCAACCCCTGTGAAAGGGTCGTTCGACCCCAAAGGGGTCGTGACCCAGAGGTTGCCCACCGCTGCTCTAGACTGTGTCAGGAAAGAGGAGACTGGAGACCACACACTAAGCAAAGCCATTTCTCCTGTGAGAGGCAGCTGGAGGCACTCTCTCTGGCTCTGCCTGGCTGGCTTCCCCCAGATCCACTCTCGATGGCACCTTCTTATTATTCAGGTCTCAGCTCAAATGTGACCCGGGGAACAGTGAAGGCTCTGGTCAGCCACCGTATCTAATATTTCTCCCCAACACCCTCTCATCTTGCTTGTTTATGGTCACACACTATGCAGTGCTCTATAACCGTATATCTATGTTCTCCAGGAGACTATGAGGGATGGATGGGATGGGATGGGAGGGATGGGCTCTCCGTCGCTCCTGAACACCCGCCCAGCTCTGCGCTCAGCGCACAGGAAGCCCCTGATACAGAGAAAGGAAAGCCGGGTCACTCGGTCGAGGGCATTCAGACTGGAGACGTTTAGAGGTGAGCACAATAGCTCGATGGAGAGCGTCGGTGCTGATTCAGAATCCAGAGTGAGAGAGAGCAGTTACGTTTGGAAGGGGACATACGTTACATCAGCGCAAGAAACTGCTCCCACAAAACTAATGGGCCGTGGTGGCGAGAAGTGCCCGCTGTGCAGGGGTCCGGGGGAGGCCACGTGGGAGCCAGCTGCTCGCTGCCGGGAGCATACATACACACACACACCCCACCAACACACACACCCCACCAACACACAAACACATGCACACACACCACAATACACACACACACCACAACACACACACACCACCAACACACACACACACACACACACCAACACACAAGCACCCGGTCCAGAACATACTGAGTTGGTAACTGCTTAGTGAAGGAGTTAAATAAAGTGAGGTAGGGAGAAAGCAAACCAACTCCAGTGACCACTGGGAAGAGGCTGGCTGGAAAGACGATGCACAGCACCTTTCTCCACACCTCCCATTTCTCAGTCCCGGGTCCCCCTGTGCCCCGTCCCCCCACACCGGGCTACTGCTCTTAGCACCTCGGCGCCACGCTTGTCCAAACCCATGGATGCCAGTCCCAGCCACAACAGCAGCAGAAACAGCTGAACCAGCTGTCAGCACAAATGCCACTTCCCAGCCACCCACACCCGGGCCATCTTCACTCCAAAGTCTCTGCCGTGGACACTTGTGTTCCAATCGCTGGCTCTTAACGGCAGAACATAAACGAACGGCACATCACAACCAGTGCGACTTTAAATGTGATCAAACATGTAATTTAAAAGCAGTGGCCTGGTTTGTAGCAGACCTTTAGACAGCCTTGACCTTGTCTTTACAGCCGAAGGGGTTGGGGCATAGAAACTGGTGGCAGCCCAGCTGGTGTGGCTCAGTGGTTGAGCATCAACCTATGAACCAGGAGATCATGGTTCTATTCCTGGTCGGGCACAGGCCTGGGTTGTAGGTTCCATCCCCAGTGGGGGACGTGCAGAAGGCAGCCGATCAATCCATTTTTCTCTCTCATCACTGATGTTTCTCTCTCTCTCCCTCTCCCTTCCTCTCTGAAATCAATAAAAACATATTTTAAGAAAAAGAGAAAGGAACTGGTGGCGGACCACACCTGGGAGGAGACGCTGAGCTGTTCTACCTGAAGAATGAGAGGAACAGCCTGAACTCAGAGTTTATCAGGACAAAGGGTGCAGGCGCTTTCTCCTGGGGAGCCGAGAGCCCCGGGGAGCCCTGTGGGGATTCGTCTCACAGTGACTGTCACCGAGAAAGGCCGCATGAGTCGCCACCGCAGAGTCGGGCGCTGGTGAGGGCAGGAGAAAGGACCAGAGAGACACAGAGCATCGGGAATGGGCTTCAACAAGACGTGGCTTTCCAGGCCTGCAAAGCCCAGAGCAACTCCATACCGAAGAGCACCCATGCCCCCAGGTCAGAGTCCCGCCTTCTCCACTCTCCTGACCCCCTCCCAGCCCCGTGAGCCAGGAGAGCTGGCTGGAGAGAGAGGACCCCCGCTCCTGTCCCACACCTTCCATTTCTTAGCCCTGGGGACCCGCTGTGCCCACCCTCCCCCTTCCCACCGTGCTACTGCTCTTAGCACCTCCACGCCACACTTGTCCTGCCCTGTGGATTCCACTCACAGCCACAACAGCAGCAGAAACAGCTGACTCTGTTGTCAGCATGAATTCCCACCGGAATGAATCTCCAGCCATTCTCACCTGGGCCGCCAGGCGGTGGAGGTCAGAATCTCAGCCTGCGGCCCTTCCCTTCCACAAGCTTCCCTCTGGCATCTCCCGCCATCGGCAGGGACAAGACTGAATGTGGAATGGAGTTCTTAGCTTTTAATTATTTCGCTGGATTGTTCTTGCTAGTTGTGAAAATGCGGTCCTTCTCATTGGAATGGAAACTGGATGCAGCCAAAGGATGAAAGAGCCCGTTGAAGACTTCGTCTAAGGCAGGGAGGTTCTGTTCTCCCAGAGCAGGTCTGAGTGAGTAGAAAGGGGAGGGGAAACAGCTCTGGCTGGTGTGGCTCAGTGGATAAAGCATCAGCCTGCAGGCTGATGGGTCCTGGGTTCGATTCCAGGTGGCGAGGGCACATACCCAGGTTGAGGGCTGGATCCCCAGTAGGGGGTGTGCAGGAGGCAGCTGATCATTGGTTCTCTCTCATTGATGGTTCTATCTCTCTCCCTCTCCCTTCCTCTCTGAAATCAATAAAAATATATAAAACATAAAGAAAGGGGAGAGAAATAAATTTTGTTTTTGATTACAGCCTCAGAGACTTGCCTGTTCAGTGAAATTTTCCCATAAATAACTTTTTATTACAAAGCATCATCAAACATATCCTTCAGTTGTTATTTGAATGGAAAATCTAAAATATTAAACATCACCCTAACCGGTTTGGCTCAGTGGATAGAGCGTCAGCCTGCGGACTCAAGGGTCCCGGGTTCGATTCCAGTCAAGGGCATGTACCTTGGTTGCAGGGCACATCCCCAGTGGGTAGTGTGCAGGAGGCAGCTGATCGATGTTTCTCTATCATCAATGTTTCTAACTCTCTATCCCTCTCCCTTCCTCTCTGTAAAATAAATCAATAAAATATATTAAAAAATAAATAAAATATCAAACATTTACCAGGAAATGTCTTAACTATTTTATCTGAAAAAAAAACAACAAAACAAAACTTTCGAGTCTACAGAATCCAGTATTTTAGGTTGAGGCATCTTTTTAGGAAGTATTTTGGAAATACTCATAATTCATTGAAATGTCTACTAGCTCTATAAGATTGGACTGGTCCATAAATATTGATTGGATTTATCAATACTTTAAAAATAAAATATACTAATCTCCAAGACTATTTTATTTTTGAATTTACACTTAAAAATCAATGCTTGTGGAAAAAAACCCATTAATAGGCTATTTCAATAAATAATTTACTTTCTGATTATTTGAATCTCCTAGAACACAGTCAAGTTTTGAGCTGAGGAGGCACCGATGCAGATACCAAATCTTTAAAACATTTAAACCTCTTTGAATTTTCACATGGATCCTAATTCCCACTTCATCTTATACTCACAACCATCACTGTAAACTCCAATCATTTCTGCTAATACATAACATCTGCTGGGAATCATAACATCTGCTGGGAATCAAAACCAGGCTCTTGGCCCTCAAAGACTTGTCGTCACAACAACAGAGGAAACATAAAGGCATGTTCTACACCCTGTTTCACGTGACTCTGAGGTGGATCCAGATCATTATTAAAGCTCCTCACACTGAAACCTGAGATCATTGCACTGTAGTGCACGGAGCGTATAGCTCAATAAGAAAAACAGGCCAGAAGTAACTAGCAAAGACAATCTCGAAGAGCGTGACAAAGCTTGAGGATTTCTGCTGTCACAGTCAAGACACAGGCACCTGCAGCAGGAGAACCATGTCTGGCAGACATCCAGGGAAATGGGCCTCCGGAAAAGACAAGGAAAACCAGAAAAACACTAAAAAATAGCCAGCGACGGGAGAGAGCCAAGTTTACGCGGCAGTGAATTAGGGGAGGGTGACCTGTTCAGTGGCAGTCCTGAGTCCACTGGGCATGCCTGTAAGGAGAAGTAAGTCTCACCTTCCACATCACAATGTACTAATGACACAACGAATTCCAGCTAAGAAAGGGATGCAAGCGTGAGAGGCAGAAAAACAAAGCTTCCAGAAGAAATCATAGGGGAGTATCTTTCTAATCTTGGGTAGACCATTTTTTTTAACTAGTTAACAAATGTACTAACCATAAAGGGAAAAAAAAAGATAAACAGGGAAATAGAACTGCATTACCACTAAGACCTCTGTGTATCCAAAGACACTGTAGAGAAGATGAATAGTTCATGCACAGATGAAGGAAATGGATTTGCAATGTGTGCACCTGATAGAAGGGCTCATGGACTATACACATAAGCACTGCAAGTGGACAGACTAGAGAACCCCATAGAACACTAAGAAAGAGACTGGAGTGGACATTAGAATAGCGAAATGGCCAATCAACACTTGAAAAAGTTCTCGCCTCATTAAGCACAGAGAAAGGCGAGTTAAAACCCAATCCAATCCTCATACAACCACCAGAAAATGAAGTGAAAAAGAGATAATTCCCCGCTTTTGTGAGAACGTGAAGAGATCAGACTTTGCTTCCTGCGGAGACGGGGGTGGAGGGTAGCGTCAAACAGTGAAGAGCGCCCGGGAAATGGTTTGGCAGCCAGGAGGGATGCAGAACATCCACTTATTGTGTGACCCAGCAATGTCCCTGGGCGCGTACCCAGCAGACAAGCACACACACAGCCAGCAAAACGTGCATGTGGCTTTTCCTAAGAGCATCAGTCATAGGTGCTAATAGTTGGGAACAGCCCAGTGAGCACTGACAGGAGAATGGATACAAAATATTGCGTGTTGCTTAAAAAGCAAACATTTCTTAGCAATGAGAACGCACCAAGTGCTGCTACACAGGACACTGAAGCTGCGTATAAACTCATAACATTGGGTGAGAGAAGCGACGTTGAAGGGAACACACTGATTCCAGTCCTACAGCGTTCACAACAGAGAAGAAGTGGAGATTACAGTAACTCTCAGAGGTTGGCTGTGAAGAGAAAACGGGAATTCAGACACTGGTTTGAGGAAGCTGGACAGGAGGGTGTTGTTAGGAATGACCCAGCAATGGTCATGGATGGAGCAGGAGGTTAGACAATGAATGACTTAAAGGTCTGTCTGTCTGGGGAAGTCTTAATCCTCTACAATCCTATATAATAGAAGCTTAATATGCTAAGTGTCCAGTTGACCAGTCGGCTGTTCAACCAATCAAAGTGTAATACGCTAATGATATGCTAAGGCCACTCAACCGCATGCTATGACAAGCACTGACCACCAGGAGGCAGACAGTCAATGGGTTGACCAGTCGCTGCCCACCAGGGGGGCAGAAGCTCTGATTGGTAGGTTAGCTTGCTGCTGGGGTTCAGTGATGGGGACTAAATGAGACGGGCTGGATATGCCCTGGAGCCCTCCCATGGTCCCTCCGCAGCTGGCCAACCTCCCGCATCTCTCTCTGGCCCCGATCGTGCATGGGTGGCCTGCATCCTCTTGCAATCCGGGACCCTTCGGGGGATGTTAGAGAGCTGGTTTTGGCCTGATCCTGCCGGCCAGGCCGAGGGGCCCCTCTGGTGCATGAATTCATGCACCGGGCCTCTAGTTTCATATAAGAAAACACGGTTAAAGTGCTGCCATTGTCGCCATGGGCTGGACAAATACTCAGTTCCCTGTGAAGGCTCCATACCTAAGAAGTAAGAGAAAATGAGACATCATGGTGTGTATTTCTCCCCTCCCAGCAGGACTGGGTTTGCATATTACCTACTTAGTTACCTGTAATTCATACCTGCAGACATTTTATCTCATTTTTTTTCTATTTTAAAAGGGTTAGTTGCACTGGAAGCAGGAAAGCGGTAGCCTAGGATTCTGAGCTGTAAAACGAGAAACATGGAATCTGACTAAAAGGAAGCTCCCCCTGCACAGTGTGAGAGAAGGGACACGCGCACCATGTCATCCCTTCCCTGTGACAGGCCCACTGTGATGCGCACAGGGATGGAGGAGAGGCCGTGGAACATGGCGTGGCTGGCACTGACTCTCCTGGTTTAAGAAGATAGAACATGTTGCTGGTCTTTTTGTAGGTGCTGCCCTGGTCATTTTATTTTAGGCATCTGCCTTTATTTTAGCAAAATGTTCTTTTAAAAAAGCCTCTTAAGTCTGGCAGCTAAAAATTATTCCACCCAGTGGTTTCCAAAACCCAACCTTCATGGTGGGAACACGCCCGCCCACGGTGAGGAGAGAAGGCTCGTGTCCGCCGGTTGCAGGGCTGTGTTTTTGAGTCTCATTGCACTGCCCTTCCCTTTTCACTCCTTATTGACTTTTTGTATTCAAACGAAGAGCGATGTTGTTGTTTTTTGAAAAATATATTCTATTGATTTTTTTACAGAGAGGAAGGGAGAGCGATAGAGAGTTAGAAACATTGATGAGAGAGAAACATCGATCAGCTGCCTCCTGCACACCCCCCACTAGGGATGTGCCTGCAGCCAAGGTACATGCCCTTGACCAGAATCGAACCTGGGACCCTTCAGTCCGCAGGCCGACGCTCTATCCACTGAGCCAAACGGGTCAGGGCGCAATGTTGTTTTTCTTTCAAGGGTCCAGTTCCAGCAAGCTCTCACCCAGAACTATCACCTACACTCACCCAGCACTATCACCTACACTCACCCAGCACCATCACCTACGCTCACCCAGCACTATCACCTACACTCACCCAGCACTATCACCTACACTCACCCAGCACTATCACCTACACTCACCCAGCACTATCACCTACACTCACCCAGCACTATCACCTACACTCAGCCAGCACTATCACCTACACTCACCCAGCACTATCACCTACACTCACCCAGCACTATCACCTACGCTCACCCAGCACTATCACCTACACTCACCCAGCACTATCACCTACACTCACCCAGCACTATCACCTACGCTCACCCAGCACTATCACCTACGCTCACCCAGCACTATCACCTACGCTCACCCAGCACTATCACCTACACTCAGCCAGCACTATCACCTACACTCACCCAGCACTATCACCTATGCTCACCCAGCACTATCACCTACATTCAGCCAGCACTATCACCTACACTCACCCAGCACCATCACCTACACTCACCCAGCACCATCACCTACACTCAGCCAGCACTATCACCTACACTCAGCCAGCACTATCACCTACACTCACCCAGCACTATCACCTACACTCACCCAGCACCATCACCTACACTCAGCCAGCACTATCACCTACACTCAGCCAGCACCATCACAGACGCTCAGACGAGAAAACATCTCTGCGGTGGATTTTGCTTCGTGTCCTTCCGCTGCCCCACTTGTGGGAATTTAGTGGCCAGGCCTTTCAAACTCCATCACAAAGCCTCCGACCAGTTAATGGCTGGGGAGGGAGGCCTGGCTATGTTTAAACTCCATTAGAGCTTTGTAGGCTCCCGCTTCCTAAGAGGCCCTTTTAACTTCCCAAGCACAGACTTTGAGGTCTACACTCATTTGCTCTCAGCAAACGTACGGTTTCAGTGCGTTAGAAAAAAAACTGTTTTCCAAGCATAGAGCAATTTTTAAAAACACGTCCTTGTGTGAAATATTCCCCTGCCGTAATAAGGGGCCTGAAATTCGTTTTAAAATCAAAGTGTTCGTTGTCCTGAAGAAGTTTACATTTGAAGTTAAGTGGAAGGAGTAAACTGAGCATTAGTCAATGGCAGTTTTTTCATTCCACTTAGAGGGGAAGCATTAAGTAATAAGAAAACAAACAGCTCATCACGGCAATGTGGTGAAAGGGAAAAAAATACATTATAAGCCATTTCAAACCGCATGGCACAGTTCTCCTCTGAATTCTGCCGCATGATTTTAACAAAGAACAGATTAACTTCTAGAGTCTCCTGCAAGACGGAGTTTGCTTGGCCTTTGTAAACTCACCAATAAACTCACACGAGGAAATCCACGATTCTGAGATAAAATGCATAAAACTCATTCAGGTCCGTTTATACCAATTGCACTGATCACATATATTCAAAGTATGGCGACACCAGCGCTTGTCTTAAGGGTACAGCCTTCAGTCACCAGCCAGAAGGCAGCTTCTCTGATTGAGGCAGGGTTTCTTTAACCCCTAGACTGCCGGTCCTCCTGTCTTTCACCAAAAGTGCCGGGAGCGCTAACGCGCTCCTCCTGCATTGTCACTATTAATTTTATTTTAACATTATATGCTTTGTTCAATTTTTTTTTCTACTAGTATTTTATAATACAATCAGCAAACAATATATGTCAAAGATGAAAACAAACAAATGTAGTAAAGGTTTCCTTACGTTTTTGAATATGTAACTTCATTTACTTGCGATTCATAATTTTTTTCCTAAACTGCTGTTAAATCAGCAAAAATGCCTTGGCAATTGTAGCAGAGTTCCCAGGATACTGGTTGGCACTCAAAGGGTGCCTATTTCCTCCATTTTTGTTTCTTGGAATTCCTGCTGTTGTTTTTTTTTCAAATTCTTAACTTAAAATTTTTTTTTAAAATGAAAGTATTTTACTTCTAGAAAACAGTTGTGGCCACATGCTAATACATTGCAAAGTATTCCCCTTTCCAGAAACAATCCTTTTTTATTTTTTCTCGTTTAAGTCTCACCCAAGGATATTTTTCCATTGATTTTTAGGGAGAGCGGAAGAGAGAGGGAAAGACAGAGAGAAACATCGATGTCAGAGAATACACACCAATTGGTTGCCTCCTGGCATGGGGCGGGGTCCCTCAGCCTGGCCTGCATCCTCTCGAAATATGGGACCCCTCACACGCCTGCCTGCCTGCCTGCCTGCCTGATTGCCCCAAATCACTCTGCCTGCCTGCCTGCCTGATTTCCCCTAACTTCCTCCTACTCGGCCCCCACTGCTGCGGCTTAGTCCGGAAGGACGTCTGGAATGACGTCCGGAAGGTTGTTCAGCTGTCCAGTCTAATTAGCATATTACCCTTTTATTATTGTAGATGGTCTTACTTCAGGTCTCTGTTGTAATCTCTGAACCTGATTTCAGTATTGCTCTGGAAGTGTTCATTCCTTCCAATGATTTTACTCTCGTTATCTTATGCATCTTGATCACTTTTCCTTTGTGTGGCTTTATCTCATTTTTAATCATAATCTTTTTGACACATAATCGGAAATCTAAACGTTTGGTCATTTTGATGTGCGTTCCATGCTGTGTTGAGCCCAGGTTCCCTTTTATTCCTGTAGTGGACCTCCTCCTGTGCAGATCCGGGCAGCGGTCCCACAGCTCTGTGAGCTTCAGGGCGAGTGTTGGGGGAGCTTCACGGGGAGCTTTGCTGGGGGGCTTCGGGGGAGCTTTGGGGGAGCTTTGCTGACAAACACAGGTGACACAGGTGAGGGCAGGAAAGCTAATCCGAACCTCTCTGACTCCACCGACACCCAGGAGTTTAAATGTGTGGGTGCAAATAGTTTCCTATTGCTATTGGGGGACAGAGAAGAGGCCCCGAGAGATCTGTGTGTTATATCAACAACAGAAAACAAGTACAGATTAGGAAATTGTGTCTGTGTTGTCCTCTGAACCCCATGCCCTTATTCTCATTCTTTTAGGAAAGGCACTGTGAACAACAACTCGGCATCCGTGAAATTTTACACGTTTTATTCTACATACATTTTAAAAAACTATATTTTATTGATTTTTTTACAGAAAGGAAAGGAGGGGGATAGAGAGAAACATCGATGAGAGAGAAACATCGATCGGCTGCCTCCTGCACAACCCCTACTGGGTATGTGCCCGCAACCAAGGTACATGTCCTTGACCGGAATCGAACCTGGGACCCTTCAGTCCACAGGCCAACGCTCTATCCACTGAGCCAAACCGGTTAGGGCTCCACATACAATTTTATAATAAAAACGTTGGAAGGAACTCCTACCATTTGCAACAGCATGGATGGAACTGGAGAGCATTATGCTAAGTGAAATAAGTCAGTCAGAGAAAGATAAATATCACATGATCTCACTCATTTGTGGACTATAATGAACAACATAAACAGATGAACAAAAACAGATCCAGAGACAGAGGAGCATCGATCAGATGCTCAAACCTCAGAGGGAAGGTAGGGGAAGGTGGGGGTAAGGGGGAGAGATCAACCAAAGGACTTGTATGCATGCATATAAGCCTAACCAATGGACACAGACAACAGGGGGTGAGAGTGAGGGCAAGACTGGGGGGATGAGAGGACAACAGGGGGATAAAGGCACATTTGTAATACCTTAATCAATAAAAAAGTTAAAAACAAACAAACAAACAAAAATAAAACATTGGTAGTGCGTTAGCGGGGTCGGGTCTTATACATCGAGGGACACTCCCGACCCCCAGGCTGAGAATATGGACAGATATTCGCTTTTCCTTCTGTGGTTTCATAGTCTGCATCTTAGTCTATATTTGTCTGGCATCTGATAGATGGTCTGGCTGAACCTTTTTCCCACTTAAGCAATTTACAGTGGCCACAGCCTTCATGTTGGTGCATTGCGCCTCCTGATTCACGCGCATTCTGTGAATACCCAGACTGATGCTCAGTGGCTCCTTGACAAGAATGGGACTGAAGACAGCTCTCAGCAAGGGCACCGTGTACTCTTCTCTGCAGAGACCCCTCCGTGCAGGAGGCAGTTCTGGAATCACTGCTGAGCCCGAGCCAGTTGCTCAGTGAATAGAGCATCGGCTGCAGACTGAAGGGTCCCCGGTTCGATTCTGGTCAAAGGGCACATACCTTGGTTGCAGGCTTCTCCCTGGCCTGGGCCCTGGTTGGGGCAGGTGCAGGAGGCAGCCAATCGATGTGTCTCTCTCACATTGATGTTTCTTTGTCTCTCCCTCTCTTTTCACTCTCCCTAAAAATCAATGGAAAAATATCCTCAGGTGAGGATTAACAACAACAACAACAAAATAATAATAATACTAAAATAAAAATCTATATATATAAAAGCCTAAGCGACTGGTTGACCGGTCGCTATGATGTGCATTGACCACCAGGGGTCAGACACTCAATGCAGGAGCTGCCCCCTGGTGGTCAGTGCACTCCCATGCTGGGCTCATGGCTGGCGAGCCTAACACACAGTGGGGTCAGGTTGAGCAGGAGCTGTGTGGTGCCAGGCCAGGGCTCGGGCTCCTCCCTGGCTGCCTGCCACAGCCCCATCTCTGCAGGCCATGCCGAGGGACCCCACTGGTGCATGAATCCGTGCACTGGGCCTCTAGTAAAAACATACAAATAAATAAAGTCACTGCTGAGATACACTCTTCCTGTCTGACCAAGTGCCCTCATGTCATAGCGCCTGCACACCGTCTCCCAGTCAGAGCCCCTGCCAGGCCCAGACAAGGGTGCGGCCACAGGCAGTGTTCCTCAGGGGCTCAAGGGCTGCACCTCCCCCACGTGCCAGGGTGGTGACTCCTCCCCACTCCCATCCTGGCGCTTCTGTTGGGGGCCAGATGTAAGCTGACACAGTCCTTGCACCTGAAGGGGCTAGCAAGGCTGGGACCCTTACCCACACAGTTTTCCCAGACTTGTTTGGATGGCGGTTATCAGTAGAATGAGAGCAACCTTTGTAGAATGAGAACAGCCTTTCATGGCTTACCAAGAAGTCTGTAACTATTTACTGAGATGTGCTGTACTGAGAACTTGTCCTTCTGCTATGTCCTTCCTTTAGAGATGAAGAGGAACAAAGAATACATTCCTCTTGACAGACCTCCCATTCAGTGTGCTGTGTATAAATAGTATTGGGTGGCTAATAAAGTTGCTTCAGTTCTTCCAGAACTGGGGTGCTCCCAACCCCGCTTTCCTGTCTTTCTTTCTTTTCTCAATTCCCACCTCCCTGCCTCAGCCTGGATCAACCTGTCAGGCTGGCCCTGACATGCTTTGTTCCATGTGTGCACTTTAGGCGTTAGAGGAATGGCCCTGCTTGCTTCCGAGGATGAGATGATTTGGACAGAATGTCAGGAAAAGGAGTGTGGGAAACGACAGAGGTGAGTGTCACAAAGCCAAGCACATCCTACGTGAGGGTGACCTACAGTCACCGGCAGAAAACAACAAACTAACAACAACAACACCACACAATCCCACCAAGCCTCTCTCATTCTTCCAGGGCCTATGAGAAGCTAGACTGAAAGAAAAAGACCATTGTCCCGTAGGCTTGCAAACAGCGTCTTTAAAGTCACAGAAAAGGGACACAGTATGTTCATAATACGACATAATGGGGTGACTATGGATTATGCATCAGATAGTTAGCATTATTTATCTTATATTATTTTTATTTTTTTAATATAGTTTTATTGATTTCAAAGAGGAAGGGAGAGGGAGACAGAGACAGAAATAGCAATGATGAGAATCATTGATCGGCTGCCTCCTGCACGCCCCCTACTGGAGATCAAGCCCTCAACCTGGGCATGTGCCCTGACCGGAATCGAACCCGGGACCCTTCAGTTCGCAGGCCGATGCTCTATCCACTGACCAACACCGGCCAGGGCTGTTTATTTTATTGTTGATGGTAGAGAGGGATTTTAAAGATATTCGTGTGCACGCAGCCCAGCGGAAGCACGGCCTCCCTCTGTCCGAAGGTGTTCTCCCCATAGCCCTTCCTCCTGGCTCCCGTTCACAGAGGAAGGTCTGAGGGGCTTCGTGAAGTTGAAAAATGTGATTGACGACAGGATGGAGGGACCTGGAGAGCATGACGCTGAGTGAAATAAGCCAATCTGAGACAGAAAAATGTCACATGATCCCACTTATCAGTGGAATTTAATGAACAAACGAATTGACCAACAAAATAAGACCCGAAGCAGAGAGGCATGGAACAGACTGACATACCTCGGTGTGGGGTGGGGGGTCGAGAAGAGATAAACCAAAGACCTTCTCTACGTATAGGCACAGCCCATGGACTCGGGCCATAGGATGGGGGGTGGGGAGGGGCTGGGACAGCGTGGGCAAATTAGGAATAAATGAATAAAACTAAAAAAAAAAAAAAGACCGTACCTTTTTATGTAATGATGTTTACTTTGAATTTATATTCGTTCACACAAACACTCCATCCGTGCTTTTGTTCCGGCCTCCGGTCCAGTTTAAGAACCCATTGTGGCCTCGAGTCAAAAAGTTTGCCCACCCCTGGGCTGGGAGGAGGAGGGGAAAGGGAGGGAAAACCAAAGACATCTGTAATACTATCAACAATAAAAATATATTTTAAAAAAGAAAAATGTAACTGACACTTTGTTGGGACTGACAGGCACCGTCCGCCTCGTGCATTTGCGAGGCGGCGAGCTGCAGCTGTTTAAAGACACACGCTGCCTGGCAGGGCTGCTGCTCTCTGCTGTCCACTCCCGAGAGCAGGGAGGGGTGCTGCTCACTCCCCTTCGCTCTCAGCGGGGGACCCCTCCCCCAGGGCCACGCTGCACACAGACAGCAAGCGCCGCGTGTGTGGCTCACACTGTCCTGCTCGCTCCTGCTCAGTCCTCATCGGGGGAGACGTGGACCCCATGGGAGGTGACCGGGACATTTTAAAGCAGGGGCAGGCCCGTCCTTAGCTGCCTCCTTTCCTTCGCTGCCTGGCTTTTCAGTCCTGGAGAAAGAAAGGTTAAAATCTCTGCACACAGCTCCAGAAAGCCACGGAACGTCTCATGCCGTTCCTATCCCCGGGGTTTTATTCCCATCTCCGGTGGTTTATTCCGGTGGTTGATTCTGGCGGTGGATTGGTGTTAGTCACCGCGGTGAAGGGCTCAGTGGAGGGCACGGGGAATGAAGGCCAGATGAAGAAGGTCCCCCCTGCCTTGAGCGGCCAGGGTCATGGCCTTGGCTGAACTGGACACGGACAGAACGGCTTACACGGATCGGTCCTTTCCCTTCAGATGGCGGCGTGTTTAACAGACGGACAGTGTGACACGCCCGGACCATCAGCCGCTCAGAGGAGGGACTTTGCCGTGGACTGCACGCTTGGAACCAGAACCAGGTCGGCTCATGACCGACTATTCACTCACTAACACTGGACGCTGTCCCCTCTGCCCGTCAGCCTCCTCGTCCTGGCACGGGAACCCCAGCCACGCCAACCTAGGAGTGGGTGAGAGCGGGGAGTGGGTACTGATATCAGTAAGTGGTCAGCGCAGGGCCCTCCACACAGGGCAGCCATCAGGGTTCATCCCGCCCACGGCGACAGGCGGGTTTGAATCCCAACAGCTGTTTTCTGGCCTGAGATGCTTCGGACAACGGACCTGAATGTTGGATATTTAACCAACAAAGCTGGATACCACGGTGCTGAGATGCCCGCATGGCAGGATGATCCAGCGGCCATCGGTCGGGCTTCCTGTTTTAGCAGCTAAAACCCTACATGACGGAGACCATGCGCTTTGCCTGCACGTGAGCATCTGTGCTCAGTGCAGCTCCGAGGCTGGGACCTGGAGGCCCTGCCTGTCGGCACCTCCGCCCGTACCTCCACCTGTGCGTCCTCCTGGGCTGCATTTGCAGACCCGGGTGGACGAGGGAGGCTTCCATGACAGAAGCTAGACTCGCAGGCGAGGCCTGGCTCCCAGGGCTGCACGTGAAGTGGGTCCTCACTGGGAAGGACACAGGGTCTGACCCCCTGGGGTGAGGGAGCAGCTGGCAGCATCGCCATCTGGTGGGTGAGTGACAGCCCGGTCAGAACAGCCGACTGGAAGCCTGGGGCCTGCCCTCCCACCAGACACGTGGTCAGAAGCGCTGACACGCCCAGCAGAGCTACCCTTGCCCTCCGAGGCACCGAGGATGCTGACGCGGTGTCTCCACCAAGTCAGTGTCCAACTCAGCAGCGTCGGTTTTGCAGAAACCACATGGGTAGGAGCAGCTGACGGTGGCTTACATGTTAACCTGTCGTGAGCCCCAATCACCTGTGTCCTCACGAATGAAGACTTTTTACCCAACACGTCAGGGCAGCCCTCAGCTCTCAGCAGCTGGTGGTGAGATGACCCAGGTGTTCTCCCCTCCCTCCACCAGGGGAGAGGCTGTAGCCCTTTCTCTGTGGGGAGCGCACAGGGACAGCCACCTGCCTAAGGGGAGGGCCTGCTCCTCTTCTCTGTTCAGAGCCTTCTGCAGGCCTTGGTCACCTGCATGTCCAACAGGATATCTCGCTGCTTCCCTATTTCTTTACATCATGAGAACTGCACCCGGTGAGCATAGGTAGGCAGACACACACGAATAATATTGTGGCAAAGAGGTTGAGGTGTGGACTCTGTATTTCACTGGTGGGGCTTTCACTCTGACTAACTAGCACTTGAACTTGAGAAATGGCTGATGCTCTGTGCGCCTGTGGGAACTCTGATCAAAGTTCACCGGATGCTCAAGGCGAGTGGCCACACGCAGGTGCAAAAGCAAGCTCACAGCGCTTGAGCTGCACGCTCTGCGCAGGCGTGTCTCTCTGGAGCCCAGGTGTTGATGTCACTGTGTAAAGTGTGTTACTGACCAGCCGGTATCAGCCTGCTTGCTGGACTGCTTTATGCAATGGCTCCTGTGCTTGAGGCTGCTTGTATGTAGGGCTGGGCGACTGGGTGTACAAGGGCTCCTGTGTTTGCCACTGTATTTGCGAGGGCTGCTTGGCGCGGCTACTGTATGAAGCTGTTTTGAAGAACTGCTTTGTCTAATGGCTAGTTAGTAGCAATGGCTACTCGGCCTGCAATAAAGTCTCTCCTATGTGTCTGTGACTGCTGGTACTGTCTTCTCCGTCCAATATCCGATGTCTATGGAGGTCCAGTTCCTGGTAGGGGGACTGAGGCCCCACAGTTGGTGTCATCTAGTGGGGTCAAGGAGGAAGTATTCCCACAATTGGCGCCGTGAGCAGGGTCCGGGAGTGTGTGGAGGGCCCAGGAGTAAGCTCTCCGACAGCACCTCAGTGCTTCTCGTGCATGAGGTGTGATGGCGTGTGAACAAAGCCAGCATTTAGTCAATGCTCAGTAAATGCTAGTGATGCATATCATCACTAAATATATTAAGTGTGTGTGTATCCAATGTTCAAACCCTGGTGATTTCTCATGTTTTTCTGTTCTCTTTTTTTTTCAGTCATTACATTTATTAATGTGATGTTTGTATCCTAAAACCGGTCAAACGTGCTGAATAATATTGAAGAATTATAACACGGAAGTTAACTGTAACGGAGGGTGGTATACTATTCCTTGGGATAAACGCCTGAGTGATACTGACTAAACTCTCTCTCCGCAGCATTTTTATGTTGTTATTACGTGAATAATGTAGAAGGCGCAGGAAATCAGAGGCCGTTGTGTGAGAGAAAAAGGGACCCAGAACCTGACGGACACAGTGGCCTAAGAAGCAGCCGGTAGGAAGCAGAGCGCCTGAGAGGGAAAGGTGGGCTATCGCAGTGTTGTTTTTAAAAAATAAATGCACATGTTCCTTTTCCTCCCTCTATGTGTTTCTTAGAAATGAGGAATTCTGTTATGACTGGAACACAAGTCTGTCAGGCTCATTCACATGCAGACAGCATCCCCCCAGCCTTCTGATTCTAAATACGCCTCGTGCTATTGAACAAATGATTAGGCATTTTCCACCTCTCAGGATGTAAGACCAATATTGTTAAATCTTTAATCAAGCCCAGAGGCAATACATCAAAGGAATCAACTGTTGTAATGATGATGACTCCAATTAACCAGTTTGTAATCCGATAATGCATCTCCTTCCAGGAGTCTAAGAAGTTTCCAGGCGCCATTCCCGGAATCGTCAGGCTCCTGTTGGATATTTATGTTGGGTCCTGAACATAATAAAGAGAAAAGCACAGTCCCAACCACCAGGCCACTTTCGTTTCTTAAAAGAACACACCGCAGAATAGTGGGCGTGGACGAGGAAATGTTTGCAGCAACGTCTCTCTCCTGCAGATTCGAGACAGGTCTGTGCAGGTTCTGCAGAGGAAACAGGGGGAAAGCAGGTGAGGATCGTTTGCTTCACCCTCAGAGAGTCAGACAACTGGACAGGAAAGCTTCTCCCGTCTATGTGTGAAGGTGAGGGTCCATGTGCCTCTCACAGCACGTGTGCGAAGATGACACTTGGTCGTCACCAGGTGTGACGAGGAAAGCTGAGGCGTTTGCTCACATGAGGAGCTGTGCTTGGTGATCCTCCCCACCTAGATGGGTGCTCCTGACCCTACTCTCCTCTGTGCTCATCTGCACCCCTCGCTAAGGTGACCCCTCCCTTCACCACTGTCTTTGTGAGCCCAAGTAGCTCATCTAGTGTCCTGGAGCAGAGCGAATGAGTGAGCAAGGGCACACAGCCACTACTCTACCCCTGGCTGTCTCCTTATCTAACAAGTGCTCGACCCTGCGAGACTCCGTGAGGCATCAGCTACTGGTCTCAGGCTAAAGGACCTGCTTAGCTTCCTGGGGTGGGAAGAGAAAGATGACGTCCAGTTTGCTCCCCACTTCCTGTACTGCAGGGATACCTAGGAGGTCAGCTGGGCTGTGCAGGAGCTGATGGAGGTGATGCTGCCCACCTGGAGGCCAGGTGTCTCTGGGGACCATGTGGTGTCCCTGGAGGCCAGTGTGGTGTCCCTGGAGGCCAGTGTGGTGTCCCTGGAGGCCGGGGTGTTGGGGTGCAGGAGGCTCCCCTTGCGGGTCAGAGGGGCCCAGCTCCTGCCCTCCTGACCCAGGGCAATGGCGAGGGATGGCCTGGGAGAGCAGGCGCCTCGGCCTGGTTCCAGTTCCTTTGGAGAAAGCCCAGCCGGGGGCGATGCAGAGGCCCCTCCAAAGCCCGAAGGAGAGGAGCCTCCTGGCCCTGTCCCCCGTTCCAGCCCCAGTCGGGGTGAAGCGGAGCGGGACCAGGAGGCTTAGCCACTCTGGGCTCAGTTCTGATGTCCCCACTGCCCACTGCATTGTAGCTGCTGGTCCTGGCCATGCACCGGGCGATGTCACGTGCTGTAGGATGCAGTCGGTGCAGAGAGCTGCGGAGTGGGTGTTGAGTCTGAGTCACTTACGGGATGAATGGAGCTCAGAGGGTTCGAGTGACTCTCCCTCGTCCCAGGGAGTAAGTGCTCGAACTCAGACCCAGCCAGACCTATGAGCCCACCTTCCCGCCTTATCCGTTGCCGCCTTGCATAGGACACTGTGGCTATTTCATGATCTTCTACTGTAGTGTCTAAAAGGCGAATAATGAAGTGTTTCTTCCATTTTCCCGGGTTTCTTTTATTCTTTCTGTCTCCCCCCTCCCCATTTTTTTGGGGTAGATACTAGGCATGATTTATTCTCTAAGTGACAGGCGACTAGCAGCCCTCCTGCAGGGACAGTGCTGCGGAAAGCGTGGTTCCATGAGTGTCTGCTGCTTTCTCGGAGGCAGATTGACAATGATGTGTGGAGAGTGTATTTTAATTACGTTGATGAGTTGATAGTGTACTTTAAGGCCTCAGTAAACATTACCACGAAAGATGGCCGAGCACCCTTTGCAATAGAGAATGCCGGAACCCGAAATGCAATATGGTGACCAACAGCCTCTATGTTAGTGTGTTAACTGGATAACTCAGGACTTAAATGGATCAGCTGTTCACGTCAGTGCTATTTCACAGAGAGCATCGGAGACGCAGCTCCATTCTTTGAACAAAACAGAAATTTCATGCACTTGTTCTCCCAGGGCTCAGAAAGATGACAACCTCCCTTCCTGTCTGGCTCCCGCGCCCCATGCTCCTCCCACAGCGACCCACGGGGAAATGGGGCCCCTCCGTCCGGGTCCGAGGGTTATTACTACGCTTTTTTTTTAATGAAGGAGGAGTGCTCATCTTAAGGGAAATGGAAACTGTGTCCTTTTTGCAAAACACTATGAAGATCCTGGATTTATGATGCCTGTGAAGAGACTAGGGCAGGCATACTGTGCTTGCTTGGAAATATGCTTTGTCTGAAAATGTGTGATTCCCCACCAAATAGCAGGGGGGCTAGAAAGATATATGTTCACTTCCAATGTCGTATTTAGCATTTTTGATTTAGTGAAAAATTCATTTTATCTATTTTTTTTTTTTTTTGCTGCAAACACAGAAATAAACATAAGATAACACTTGACATGTTTTGAAAGAGCAGGGCCCAGTGATTGAGAATAGCAGCAGCAAAGAAAGCCACTTGACAGAGGGTTACCATAAAGTCACACCTGAACATTTCTATCAGCCCCTAAATAAGTTTCACTATAATACATTAGAGTTCTGCCTCGATTCTATTCTTACGGAGAGTGGTAATATTAGCTGACGCTTATTATGAGCATCGATCTGGATGTGTTATCCTTTTATTCCACTTCCTTTATGGTGGAAGTTAACAGTATTTCCATTAGAAAGAGGACAACATTTCCTGGCTGGCATGGCTCAGTGGTTGAGCATCAACCTATGAGCCAGGAGGTCACAGTTTGATTACCAGTCAAGGCACATGCCCGGGTTGCCAGCTTGATCCCCAATAGAGGGCATGCAGGAGGCAGCCGTCAATGATTCTCTCTCATCACTGATGTTTCTATCTCTCTCTCCCTCTCCCTTCCACTGCAAAATCAATAAAAATACCATCTTATATAATAAAAAGCTAATATGCAAATTGACTGAATGGCAGAATGGCCGGTCGCTATGGTGCGCACTGACCACCAGGGGGGCAGACACTCAATGCAGGAGCTTCCCCCTGGTGGTCAGTGTGCTCCCACAGGGGGAGCTCTGCTCATCCAGAAGCCGGGCTCACAGCTGGCGAGCACAGTGCCATTGACAAGAGCTTCTCCTGCCTCCACGGCAGGGCTAAGAATGTCCGCCTGCTGGCTTAGGCCCGCTGCCCGTCCGACATTCCCTGAAGGTTCCCGGGCTGCAAGAGGGTACAGGCTGGGCTGAGGGACTCCCTGAGTGCATGAATTTTTGTGCACTGGGTCTCTAGTATATAATAAAAGCCTAATAGCAAATTGTTCAATGAGGAGTTCGACCACTTGCTATGATGTGCACTGACCACCAGGAGGCAGCATGGAACTTGGTTGGCATCTACGAAGCAGCGCTGACAGCGGGTGGCAATGGAGGTGCTGCCGGCCCTTAATGGGCCCCGACGAGAGTGGGACCGCGGCGGGATGGTGGAGCAGGTGTGCAGGCGGCACTAGGCCAAGGTGGGGTGCCAGGCGGGGCTGTGGGGCTGCGAGGCTGGGGGTGTGAGCTGGGACTGCAAGGCTGAGGGCACAAGCTGGGGCCCAATCCACAAGGCCACCCTGAGGGACCCCACTGGTACATGAATTCGTGCACCAGGCCTCTAGTTTAAAAATCAAAGAAAGAAAGAAGACAAAGCCAAGGCCTGGTGAGTGGAATGACTCGTTGTTGGAGACAGACTGCTCCTGCCTGGCCCTTGCGGGCCCCCCTCTGAGTGTGCAGAGGCCACAGATGCATGGGGTTGTGGGTTGAAGACCAACCCCCTTCCTGCACGTTTCTCTGAACGCCATTTCCTCTGATTTACGTGTTTCAGGCCTTGCTGTGAACCCTGACTGACCGGAGGATAAAGAACGCGGCTGCCCTGGGCTGACAGCTAATTGGGCCTCCTGGCATTTTCCATCTTACGCGATGGCCATGCAATTGCTCAGGCTGCGCGTGGGCATTGGCACCTGTCACCCTGGTAGGAGGGAGCGGGGCCTCTGGTGGCTTCTATAGAATCGCAAACGGGGAGACGCGTTATTGATGCTGCCCAGCCGCCTCTCCCGTGACCGCAGCCACGGCGACATGGAGACCCGGGCACTGTGGAGCCAGCACACTGTCTCCAGGAAATCCTTTCCAAGTCCCACAGAGACTCAGCCCTGGCACAGCCGTGTTAGCTGGTGTGCTTGTGGCTGTGTCCTCACAATCCTTCCCGCTGGGGATCCATTGGCTACTCGGGCCGGGAAGCCAAGGGCCGCTTCTGACCACGAGTGGCTGGGGGCCTTGTGTGCTTTGGGGGCCATCATGTGTCTGCACGGGAAGATGGGAAAGAGCGTGTAAAGCCCCACTGATCACACGTTGCTTCACAGTGGCATCCCATGACCCAAGAGGAGCCCCAAGAAGATCAACTCGCATGTTGCTGTGTCCTATGACATCTTCTCATTTAAAGGAACAGATCCACTTGTGTTGTGTAGAGAATATTGCAGAGAAAACCCAGGGGCTCCCCATGGCTCCTGTCCCTCAGCTAGAGATGTGCTCCGCCTGGTGACCACATCGATGCTCCCCCACAGGTGCAGGGTCCAGAGCACAGATTCTATCCAGCACGGCTCCCCTGAGGACGTGTGCGCACACCTGTTGCCAGGGGCCCAGGGGCTCCCGGAGAGAGAGGCACCTGCCCCTGGCAGCTGGGCAGGGCGGCCCCTGAGCTGTGTGTGAACCAGGGGCCGCTGGCCAGGACCCCGAAGATTCTTGTCACAAGCCAATTGAGTGTTTCTGGCAAATGTTCAAGCCCAACAAGGGCTGTAGTGTTTACCCAGTTTCCTCACGCGAGTTTGTGAAAGCTCTTGGGACCAGCACATTTTTTTTCTAGTTTAAGCAATTATTATTATTGTTTAAATTTTTTATTGTTTAAAGTATCTATACTAATAAAAGGGTAATATGCTAATTAGGCCAGATGTCTTCTGGATGTCCTTCTGGACAAAGTCAAAGTGGCGGGGCCAAGGCAGAGGTAGTTAGGGGTGATCCGGCCAGCAGGGGAGAGCAGTTAGGACATTCAGGCCAACAGGGGAGATCAGTTAGTGGTGATCAGGCAGGCAGGTGAGCAGTTAGGAGCTAGTGACCCCAGATTGGAGAGGGTGCAGACCAGGCTGAGGGACCACCACCACCCCCCCCCCCCGCCCTTGTGTACAAATTTCGTGCACCGGGCCTCTAGTTACATATAATATTACATAAATCTCCTTTTTCACCCATTGACCTCTCCCCAGCCCCTCCCACCCTCCGGCACATACCCTCAACCTCCCCTCCCCCCTACTGTCTTTGTCCATTGGTTATGCTTATATGCATGCTTACAAGTCTTTGGTTGATCTTTTATCCCCCTCCCCTGCCTTCCCTCTGAAGTTTGATGGTCTGATCGATGCTGCTCTGTCTCTGGCTCTATTTTTGTTCATCAGTTTATGTTGTTTATTATATTCCACATGAGTGAGATCATGTGATATTCATCTTTCATTGACTGGCTTATTTCACTTAGCACATTGTTCTCCAGTTCCATCCATGCTGTTGCAAATGGTAAGAGTTCCTTCTTTTTTTATAGCAGCATAGTATTCCATGGTGTAGATGTACCAGTTTTCTAATCCACTCATCTGCTGAAGGGCACTTAGGCTGTTTCCAAATCCAACCTATGGTGAATTGGGACCAGCCCATTTTTAAAGGTGCAGTAACTCTGGCATCTGTGGTTGGAAATTCTGCCATCTTAAAATGACCTCTTGCATGTTCCTGGCCCCAAGCTGAGAGGGCGGTGCCCTCGGGGTCTGTGCCTTGTGGGTAAGTGACCGCTTTCTGTTTTGCTCCCACCCAGGTACCTCTTGTCTTCGGCTCCACTGCCCTACGTCAGCACTGCCTCCCTCGGCCTGTCAAACCCCAATTCTAAATTTCACTTTTTTTTTTTTCATACAATAAGTGATGTGAAACACAGATGCCAGTCGCATTTATTCTGCTTAATGTGGTTTATACTGTGTATCATCAATAAATACAAGGTAAGCAGGTTTTAAGTCCAGAGCTGAACTACTTCAAATGTAAAACAAATTTTCTTCATTGATAAATGGAAATAAAATAAAATACTGACTTTGAAGGTCAGTTTATGTCTCTGGGATGCGGAAGTCCTGCCTATTCTCCCACATTCACACGTGCTTTCTAAAATGCAGATAGATGCCGAGAACCGTGAGCAGGTGGTGGTGGCCAGCGGCCCGGCCCTGGAACAGGCAGCTTCTCCCCCCGCTCTCCCCACATGTGCTGACAACAAGCAGAGGATCCAGGGGCATTCCGGGTCTCCCCAAGGTCATCCCAAGGCCTTCGGGAAGCTGCATAGGGAGGAGCCTGGATTTCTGAATGACTCTGCGGAGAGGGAGTCCCCACAAAGGCCATGCCACTGGACACCATGGTGAGCGAGACAGCGTCCCTGACCACAGGAAGGCACGGTTGCGATGAAGCCAGGGTTTTTATTTTTTTTAAGTAATGGGAATTATAATTTCTTTCTTTAAAAATATATATATGTATGTATATTTTTTTAGATATATTATTTTTTAAAAAATATATATATTTTAATATATATTTTATTGATTTTTTACAGAGAGGAAGGGAGAGGGATAGAGAGTTAGAAACATCAATGAGAGAGAAACATTGATCAGCTGTCTCCTGCACACTCCCTACTGGGGATGTGCCCGCAACCAAGGTATATGCCCTTAACCAGAATCAAACCTGGGATCCTTCAGTCCTCAGGCCAACACTCTATCCACTGAGCCAAACCGGTTAGGGCTAAAAATATATTTTTACTGATGTCAGAGAGGAAGGGAGAAGGAGAGAGAGATTGAGGAACATCAATGATGAGAGAGAATCATAGATCGGCTGCCTCCTGCATGTCCCCCTACTGGGGATCGAGCCCACAACCTGGGCATGTGTCCTGAGCAGGAGTTAAACCATGGCCTCCTGGTTCATAGGTCAATGCTCAACCACTGAGCAACACTGGCTGGGCCTAAAAAGTTATTTAAATAAATACTATGCAGCAGTAATGAAGAAGGATCTCTTACCCTCTGAGACAGCTTGGAGGGACCTGGAGAGTATATGCTAAGTGAAATAAGCTAATTAGAGAAAAACAAGTATCACATGATCTCATTTATACGTGGAATCTAATGAACAAAATAAACTGATGAACAAAATAGATCCAGAGACATAGAAACAGGGAACAGACTGAGGAATCTCAGGGGGAAGGCAGGGGGCGGGGGAGTTCGTGGGAAGAGATCAACCAAAGACCTCATATGCATGTATGATTACCCATGGACACAGACAATAGGGGGGTGAGGGCCTGGGGCAGGGGCCGGGGTGGGCTAGATGGGGTTAATGGGAGGAAAAAGGGGACATGGGTAATACTTTCAACAATAAGAACTTTTTAAAAAAGTTATTTAAACAGACATTTTGATTTACATGAATATAAAGGCATAGTTTTCAGATGTCAGCAGAATTAGTTAAATTGGTCAACGTGATCTCAAAATCACTTGGAGCAGCACCTTCTGACAGACAAAGAACATGAGCCTCACAAGCACTTTGGAAAGTTCTAGTGGGCTCGTTAAAATTAGGAAGAAACAGGTGAAATTAGTTTCATGCATTTTATTTAAGCCCATGCATCCAAAAGTGATTATTGGTAGTACGTAATCTATACAGTACTATTAACGCATTCCTTTATATTATTCTCTTTATCCTACGCCTCCAGAGTGCAGTGTGGCGCTTAGTCTCAGGGCTTGTCTCAGTGTGGGGTGGGCTGGGCATGGTTCAAGGGCACAGTTCAAGGGCCAAGGGCACAGATCAAGGGCATGGTATCCATAGGAGGCCAGCGCCTACCACGGCGAGCAGTGTGAAAAATAACCTCTGCTTTCGTTGAATTGCCTCATCAAACTCAAAGATGGCCATTCAATAAAAATGACACAATGCCAAGACACCCTCTATGCCTGTGCCTGAGCCAATATTTTGAATTTAATCTTCCCATGTGAGCAGAAATATGTGGTGGCAGGAATACTGGGTTAGGAGGTGGGGTTCCCAGGCTGAGGTTGGCACAGACTCGCAGCGGGACCTGGAGTGAGTCCCATGGATTCTTGGGTCTCATTCCATCCTACGGGATAAGGAAGACTTGGGGTTTTATGTTATTTAAGGAAGACTTTTTTTGATACATAAAATAACTTTAGTTCTAAAATTGTGTCAGTCTTCACAGGCCAAATAAATGAATGGAGGAGGGCAAAAAAATATTATTGACTTGAGGACTAGGTAACCCTAACTTTGGTAACTCAATGGTCACTGTATGTGTCCATTAAATCTGCTTTGCATGGGGTCACATCCAATCACATAAACATATGTAGTTCATTCCTCACAAAGCCCCAGAATAGCCTGAGAATAAGAATTTAATAATAATCATGGGGATGATTTCCTGCTTAGAAGGTATATCTGAGGCATCTACTTCCCAAAAGAAAAGTCAGGTGCAATGAAACGAGCCAAATGCAGTAGAGAAAAACGACACATTAAGCATGCTGCAGGCTTCCTGTCTAGCTGAAGTATTTGCTAATTCATTTCACCCAGAATGCAGTCTTGAGAACTCACAGCTGGTTTCAAATCCAATCTTTCACGAAACTGTTGGCTCACAGGAATACTCAAGTTCAACTTCAACGGCAACAGGAAGTTATTCATTAAGTGAACTTCCTGGTTTTCCTGTACAACTGAGTCAATCGGATTGAACTTGCCCTTTCACATTTGGGCTCTGTTTTTTTTTTTTTGCCACAAGTGATAGGACTTGAAGGAGGAAATAAGCCCAGTATTGATAGAGCAATTGCAGGGATGTTCGCTCTGTAGCCACTGAGCCTGCCACTCATTTGCTGATGAACCACGGCATTTGACTTCAGATTTCAGAAACCGATATTGTGGTGTTTCCTTAATATTTAGGGGCAATGGAGTTGTCTGCTTGTATTCAACAGACCGTTGCCCAGGACTTCTTCAACTGTGAGAGGCACGTTCTGCATGGTTCAGGGTTTGGGATCTGGAGAATGGCCGCACGCAAATGACAGAGATGAGACAAGAAATAATAATTTGGAAATATTGGGGGCCAGGCGGGAAGCCCAACTCAAGGGGAAGGACTTCCACTGGTGCCCAGGCCTTGCCAACCTTTTACTCAATTTTGGATACACAGATTGCCCTAAGTCAGGCAGGCAATTCTGGTAACAGACTATCTTAAAGGTCAGTAAGTATTAGAAGGATTTACTCTGAGACTATCCGGTCAAGAAATTGCTTGAGTCCCCATTGACTGGACTAGACAATCGGTGCATAGCTCTGGCCCTTGCCAGGGCTCAAGGTTCACCAGCGTTCCGAGCTCCTTGTTTACACTTCCCTGATAGTGAAGACAATGGGTGGCTTTCTACATTTAACCAACAGGAGCCTGCCCTGCCAAGACACACTTGGTGTCGTATTGGAGAATAAATCTCGTTGGCACAGAACGTAAAACCCCTGTATTTAATAACAAGGGTTGTGTTTCATCTGTAAAGGCAATGCCTAAAAAAATTCCAGAAAAAATGACCTCAGCTTTGTACAAGGGGCCTTGGCCTCCCATCCTGGCAAGTACAAAACCTCAGGATATTTCAGGGACCCCGAGTCCACAGAAACTCCACAATAGCAGCGGGTGCGCCAGGGGTGAGGGAGACCCACAGCAGGCCCGGCCCAGTGTTCTGCCTGAGAGTGGAGGGTAGAGGTCAAGTTCACGCTGAAGCAATTGCTCAATAATTTGTCTTGAAGGAGCAACACTTTAGTTAATACCTTTAGTTGTAAACATGCAAACAAACAAACAAACAAACAAGACCAGCCTTCTTGTTAAATGCAGTGCGGTTTAAGCTGATTTATGATAAAAATTAAACACAAAACTGTTAAGAAACGATAGGAATCTATGAAAATACAATAAAAAAGGACCGTGGCAGTTCTAACAAGCCCACCCAAACATTATCTATTTCTTTGGGAGAACTGGCCAGTTACTTGCTGTTAGATCGGAGCTCCGTCACTGAAGAGTGACATGTTAACTTGTGAAGTCATTTTCTGTTGAAAAGAGACTCCCAGAGCTGTGAGTATTAGGTCTGGCTCCCGCCCGGCAGTCTTTTCATGATATTCTTTTATTTATTTATTTTTATTTATTCTTAAATATGTTTTGGTTGATTTTAGAGAGGAAGGGAGAGGGAGAGAGAGATAGAAACATCAATGATGAGTGAGAATCATTGGTCGGCTGCCTCCTTCACACCCCACACTGGGGATTGAGCCTCCATCTCACAACCTGGGCACGTGCCCTGACCGGGAATCAAACCGTGACCTCCTGGTTCATAGGTTGAGGCTCAACTACTGAGCCACACGGCTGGGCATGTATTCTTTTTATAAAAAGGCTCTCACAGTGGATGCTATTTTCTGGTTCTTTAAATGCCTGTGGAGTCATCATCCTATCAGCTCATGAATCCAGGACTTGAATAAAACAATCAATACACACTCATTCTATTCATGTATGAGTCATGCTTCTAACATTTGAAAATGACAACTTAACTCTTAAAACTACCTTGGAGATTCAATTATTGATGTAATTTAGTTGTTTTACATGTATAAAAATGTTACATAGGAGACCTATATTTCTGCTATTTATGTCATTTTATATTGATTATGTTCTGAATTTAATGATGATAAGAAAATCACTCATAGAGAAGGGTTTTAAATTTTCAACATTATTTCCAATCTTTCTTAATTGACTAGTATTAACTCCTTTAGGATAACTTTATTTTTAATTCAAAATGTTACCGTATAGTCCTTCATTGTTCTGGCTCATAAATAAATTAAATGTACAAGTTTCAAATCTTATTTTATTAAAACCATCAATAATCTCTAACTTTTTATTCGGACTAGGTATAATTAATAAGAGTGAATTATATATATATATATAAATATAATTATAATTATATATATATAATTATATAATTATACTAGAGGCCTGGTGTGCACTCTGGGGGGAGGGGGCGTCCCTCAGCCCGGCCTGTGCTCTCTCGCAGTCTGGGACCCCTTGGGAGATAACGACCTGCTGGCTTAGGCCTGCTCCCGGGTGGCAGAGGGCAGGCCCAATCCTTAGGTGCAGCCCCTGGTGGGGCTCAGAGCAGGGCCGATTGGGGAGTTGGGGCACCGCCCCCTGTCACACACAGAGCAGAGCGGATCAGGGGGTTGGGGTGACGCCACTGTCACACTCAGGGCAGGGCCAATGGGGAGGTTATGGCTCTACCCCGTCACACACAAAGCAGGGCCCATGGGGGTGGGGGTGGGGCGCCGCACCCTGTCACACACAGAGCAGGGCCGATCAGGTGGTTGGGGAGCTCCCCCCTATCAGGCACAGAGCAGGGCTGATCAGGAGGTTGGGTGCCTTCCCCTGTCACAAACAGAGCAGGGCAGATGGGGAGGTTGTGGCCCCGCCCCCTGTCACACACAGAGCTGCAGGGTGATCAGGGGGTTTGGTTGGTGCCCCCTGTCACGCTGATCCCGGTGCTGGGAGGCCTCGCTGCTCCGCTGATTCTGGTGCTGGGAGGCATATTACCCTTTTGCTATATAGGATAGAGGCCTGGTGCATGGGTGGGGGCCGGTGGTTTGCCCTGAAGGGTGTCCTGGATCAGGGTGGGCGTCCCCACTGGGGTGCCTGGCCAGTCTGGGTGAGGGGCTGAGGGCTGTTTTCAGGCTGGTGGGTGACTGAAGCTCCCAACCTGTCCTTTTTTTCTTTTCTTTTTTTAATTCTGGGCCAGCTTTAGCTCTGAGGCTTGGCTCCAGCTCTGAGGCCTCAGCTGCTGCAAGCAGGTATCTGGTTTGTTTGGGTTATATAATTGTAACACTGTTGCGATCCTGCTCACTCCAGCTCTGAGATCCCAGCTGCTGAAAGCAGGGATCTGCATTTGTTTTATAATTGAAACAATGTTGCAGTCCTTCTGGCTGAAGCCCGGCTGGCTGAAAGCAGGTTTCTGGGGTTTTGTTTAGCTTCTATATTTGCAACAATGTTTCTTAAACTGCAAGCTCAGAGGCCAGCAAGGCAGGTGGGGAATGTTGGCTTCCTCCGTCACTGAAGCAAGCAAGCCTCCTGTTCGCTTCAAGCTACCTGGCTGCCGGCCGCCATCTTGGTTGGCAGTTAATTTGCATATCGCCCTGATTAGCCAATGGGAAGGGAAGTGGAGGTACGGCTAATTACGATGTTTCTCTATATTAGATAGGATAATTATATATATAATTATATAAATATATAAATATATATGTTTTTTCTTTTTCCTATTCCCTAAAATCCCATTTTTAAGATTTTAAATGTTATACAAATGAAAACTATAAAAATGCACAAAATTAATGGTGAAGAAAAGCCATAAACTGGACAATTAGCTTCTAACTAGTTAACACTGGTCTGTAAGGAAATTTGAAATAAAATTGGCCCAATTGGTATTGCTCAGTGGTTGAGCATTAACCTAGGAACCAGGAGGTTATGGTTTGATTCCTGGTCAGAGCACATGCCAAAGTTGTGGGCTTGATCCCTGGAAGGGGGCGTGCAAGAGACAGCTGATCAGTGATTCTCTCTCATCATTGATGTTCCCGTGTCTCTCTCCCTCTCCCTTCTTCTCTGAAATCAATTTAACAATTTAAAAATAAAATAAAATTGGACAAGGGAGTTTGGATGAGCATTCACAGCTCTTAGGAATACAAGGCACAGGTACCCCTGCCATTGGCATAAACCAGCTCATGGCACAGTGACCTCATTCACGGTGTCACCACCTGGAAGGACCTACATGTTAAATGATGTTTTTCTGAGACAATTTTCCAACAGTCTGATCTCAGTTAATACCACCTTTTCAGGGCCAGTGACTTAATGATAAATCCATTCCCTGAACCAGACACCACACCAAGTAGCAAAGACTCATTTGATTTTTCAAGTGTGCGGAGTGCAAGGAACTTATAAATGCCTCCTGACGGCTGTGCATTTATATGTTAATGTTGCCAGGTAATCACCTCAAAAGACTGAAAACGATGAGCACATCAGAGCATAAACCAGAGAAAATGTTCCACACTCGACAGAAACGGGAACATTGAGGACCAGGCAGAAGCATCTGCCCAGGAAATTGTTTTCTAAACACTGGAAATTATAAGCAATTATCAAGACTGTTACCTGGCTTAGCGACAGCTCAACTGGTATGAAGGTTCCTTTTCCTCCACACTAGGGTTTGGGGGTAGCCATGGCTGGCTGTAGTTTATAGCACTCCATCTTCCTTCTCTGTATGTGTTGACAATATTTCAGCAATATAGGTTTCAGGAGGGCAATTAGGTTGTAGTATAAGGTTGATTTTACTTTTCAAAACTAGAGAAAGGAATTTGGTGATGCTGTGCTTACCTAAAAGTTTGAGAACATACGTTTTCTCATTTTATTCTTTTGTTTAAAAAACTAGAGGCCCAGTGCACAAATTCATTCACGGGTGAGTTCTGGCTGACCCACCCCCATGGGGGCCAATTGGGCCGGGCCTGTCTGGGGGAGGGGCCGTGGGCAGTTGGCCAGCCTGCCCTGCCCCCTGGTCGAACTCCAGGTCAAACTCCCGGTTGAGGGGAGAATTTGCATATTAGCCTTTTATTATAGAACATCACACCAATCTCATCTCAGTATCAAAGTGTATACATTCCAACTGGGCATGCATGTTAGTGGTCAAGTCTGACACTACCACCGATGAGAGGAAACGTCGCGAAGGAATGCATGGTGAAGTATAGGTTTTGCATCCTGTAGAGTAATAGTCGGACCTGAGCTGCGTCCCTTGCCCTCTGACATCTTTTAGCCTGAGTGTCCTCTCCTCTGTAAAATGGGCGTTTCCTCCAGAGGGGCCACGGGGAGTGCACATCCCTTGTTTGTGAAAGAGATGGGCCCTAGTTCGCTCTGGGTGGATTACAACCATTCTGCCGGCCAATGAAAAGAAAAGACCAACACCATTCACTGCACTGAGCACCAACACAGAATCCACCTGCTGTGTAGTCACATGGACGTACACACTTTCCATGACCAAGGAAAATACAAGAGGAGAAGAGGTTAATGAAGAAAATCAATAAAATGATACATGAAGGTCAATGAGCCTCAGCAGAAGAACAATCAGCGATTCTCTGTGAGTTCACACCTCCGTGGAGGGCGCAGCGCCTGCCTGCGGTGACCCCATTCCCCAGGACCTGGGAGCCTGTCCGCCCCCGAGAGGCCAGCCTCCTGGGACGGGATGGGAGGCCATGAGCTCTCTTCCCATCCATGCGGAGGGACCTGCATCCCCAGAGCGAACCCCAGTTTATGGGCTCAGATCAGACACGGGCCTGCTGGCCACCACCCCAAGGCCACAGAAAAGGCTTGGACGCCTGAAAAAGGCCGGAAGGTACTAATCTCTTTACAAAGCAGTCAGCTCATAGGGGTATTCAAGTTACTCATGAGCGAACTTCCTACTTTTCCTGGGAGACTGAGTCCCCAGCTGGGCAGTCAGGGCAGCTGCTTAGGGCAGTGGTCGGCAAACCGAAGCTCACGAGCCACATGTGGCTTTTTGGCCCCTTGAGTGTGGCTCTTCCACAAAATACCACGTGCGGGTGCTCACGTACAGTACGATTGAAACTTCGTGGCCCATGTGCAGAAGTCGGTTTTCGGCCTGGGTGAGTCTATTTTGAAGTAGTGGCCTTAGAAGAAGTGGGGGGTGGACATATAGAGAGGATGAACGAAAGGAGATAGACGAAACAAGCACACAAGACGAGTGTGGATGGGAGAGTTGGAAGGGGTCGACCTCAGCGAACGTACCTCAATCAGATTGAGGACGTTTTTAGCAAAGGCCAGCTTAGGAGTACCCTAATTAAGTTAATAACAATATACCTACCTATATAGTTTAAGTTTAAAAAATTTGGCTCTCAAAAGAAATTTCAATTGTTGTACTGTTGATATTTGGCTCTGTTGACTAATGAGTTTGCCGACCACTGGCGTAGGGCTCTGCGGTGTCAGTGTGTGTTTCAGCTTTAACATGACAGAACCTACATGTGAAGCGTATGAAAAACCATACGCAGAACACAGAAGCAGACACCTGCCCCGTCTGGGGGCTAGTTCATCACCACCTTCTCCTGCCGCGCTCTCTGTCACTGGCTCCAGATGCCCCTGAAATGACGAGTTCTCTTCTGTATTTCAGGTTTGACACAACAGCAAATCACAATGTTCAAGTTTAAACATACACATTTTTTAAAGTGCTGCACAAGAGTAAGTTATCTGGGTATTGAGTTATATGTACCTACGTTCTCAAAACTGTACTTATAATCCTTTTATTACATTTATTTTCTTTGAAACCAGTGAAAGGCATTCATTCTTCTTTTAGAGACATACAATTATCTGCTTTCCTCACAACCGTGTGGAGGAAATACTACAGAACAACACCTACTTTATATTCTAGCATTTTATTTAAGTCTTTATTGTTGTATTACATACATCCCCCTTAGCCCCCTACTGATCTCTTCCAGCCCACCCCCACTTAATAATCCATATCTTACAGTGAATTTACGGTTTTGCAACTTGTGATAAAAAGGAGAGAATCTGACGATAGAAGTGTTTAAACAGCTGAGTAATTCCTCACCATTATCATCATTTTAATAATCAGCAGTACTGGTGAAAGTAACTTGCAGTGGTATGTACACTATTAGGAAAGAAAGCTGTTTGTTTGATGGATAGATAAATAACTATATTGAAGGCCTGAAGAATATCGAAAGATCTGTTGAACCCAAATCTCTAATAAATAAAGTATAAGCGATGTGACTGGGTGACAGCTTAAAATGTTGAATTACATTTAATTACTTCTCTCCCAAATGTTAGATAGCTGCTTTGTATGTGACGAAGAGAGGAACTAGATGGGGAAAGTATGACAACCCAGATGTTTGTCTTAATGCCCATTATTAAATTTTTTCCTCATTTTTGAAAATCCGCAGTTGGCTGGGAGTGGCATTTGCCAACAGGGAGGGGTGAAGAAGCATGAACAGATGAGGGGAGAGAGCTAGGCACTGTGCCTGGTGCACGGGAGCCTCATGAATTAGGGAGCGTTGTTCAACTTCCTTTATAGGAGGACATGGAGGCCCAGGCGGGGCCAGATGTTCCATTTTTCAGGAGAAGCTGTAAATCCAGATTTTTATCTGAGACCATCTGTGTTGAAATGTTAGCACGTAACCCGTTTCTTACACATTCTTGATTTGAAATAAAACAGCCTTAACCCTGAGGAAATACAGGGTCTCTGGCCCAGGCTCCATGCAGATGGGAGGGGAGCGAGGTCTGGGGTGTGAGGTGTGGGGGCAGACGCGCCCTTGGAGGGGGCACACCTCACGTGGACCAGGAGGCTCCAGCCGCCCCGGTTCAGCGTGTGGCGAGGCTGAGAGACGGTTCACAAAGATGTTTACTCCTGCCCCCTTTTCTCAGGAACCCCCTGGGCTTAGAACACACCCATGTTGGCAGAGACAAGCATGAGCCTACCACGCCAGCCAGGGTGGGGGTTTCCATGACCCTGGGACCTTTGCCTCAATTCGGGAACTGATGTCTCCCAATGCCTCATGGATGTTGGGACAGATGTAGAATGGGTTAAATTTCAGTAAGTGGTGTAAAGTCAATGTGACATCTGCCGTTAGCATTTTGTTGTGTGGCATTTGTGTTTGCCAAAGATATCTATAATAATAAAAGCCTAGGTGGCCGCCACCACAAGATGACCAGCAGGGGAGGGCAGTTGGGGGCGATCAGGCCAGCAGGGGAGCACTTAGGCATCAATCAGGCCAGCAGGGGAGTGGTTAGGGGCGATCAGGCAGGCAGGCAGGCGAGCAGTTAGGAGCCAGCAGTCCCGGATTGTGAGACGGATGTCCGACTACTGATTTAGGCCTGGGATTGGGCCTAAACCGCGTCAGACATCCCCCGAGGGGTTCCAGATTAGAGAGTGTGCAGACTGGGCTGAGTGACACCCCTGG
>JAWPEG010000011.1:103057548-103118423 GCA_035771395.1 Myotis vivesi
CCCCCCCCCCCCCCATCAAGGTGCATATGAATCCTTTAAATATGGATTTGAAGCTTAGCTGAGAAAGTTGAACCAGTGACACAGATTTGGGATCACTAATTTAGGGATGACATTTATAGCAGACAGATTGTCATGAAAAATGTGTAGAGAAGAGAAAAGGCTTGACAGATAGGGAGCTCATCATGACAATACCTCCTCTTCCTGCTCCACCTGCACCTGACAGGTAGCCCATTGTGACAACTACCATTCCATCCTGGCTCCACGTGCAACTTGACCCAAACTAGACGCGTGATGAGCCCTCCATCCTGGTGGTCACTTCTTGGAGGAGTGGGCATCCACCTACCCATATATCCACCTACCCACCTATCCACCTGCCCACCTATCCACCTGCCCACCTATCCACCTACTCACCTATCCATCTACCCACCTATCTACCTACCACCTATCTACCTACCCACCTATCCACCTGCTCACCTATCCACCTTCCCACCTAACACACCTATCCACCTACCCACCTATCTATCTACCCATCTACCCATCTACCCATCCATTTAGTAATACAGTCAGTTCTATTCCCAGATCCAGAGTTTAGGATCAAACTCGACATGTAAAATATCAACATTTATTTCAGAAGTTATGAAACATAGCACCGAATTGGCGCAGCTTCTGACTCAGCACTTTCTGAGCTTCCTTTCACTGCTCTTACCTCTGTTGTGACCAGCGACACATGGCACTGTCATCTTAAGATGCTTTTCTTCTCTACGCTCACGCCAAGCAGCACACGTTCCTAACGGTTGAGGATTGATCTCAGTTTGGTGTACAAACAGCATATCAGCCTTGTCTTAATTTTTGTACTTAATGTTTTTAAGACAAACACTTTTCTATTTTCTTTTGGCCTGCTTGCCTGGGCTGTTTCTACTAGATGCAAGCTTTCATTTGTTACTAATATAGCGAACCTGTGTCTGCATATATTTTGCATGTCTTTTCATAGTTTGTTACTTTACCTGCCCTGACATTTTCCTCCTTTTCGTCTCTTTTTAATATGAGCTATGCATAGTGTGAGTGTATGTGTGTGGGAGAAAGAGAGAAAGAGAGAGAGAGAGTGTATGTGTGTGTGAAAGTATGTGAGTGTGTGTGTAAGAGAGTGTGTGAGTGTATGTGAAAGTATGTGAGTGTGTGAGGTGTGTGTGAGTGTGCAAGAGAGTGTGTGAGTGTGTGTTTTAGTGTATGGATGAATGAGTGTGTGTTGTGTCTGAATGTGTGAAAGTATATGAGTGTGTGTGAGTTAGAGTATGTGTGAGTGCATGGTTGTGTGTGTGTGTGAGTGTGTGAGTGCGCATGTGCGCAGTGCATCCTGTGGCCTGTGAGTCAGGAAAGTGAGTGTCTGAGCCCCCATGAAATGAGAGATTGTTCACCAAGTTAACTGACCTGCACAGAGCGCCCGTTATAGGGACTTGGAGACAGAAAGCAGTGATGCCTCTGACCTTGCTCCCATGTGAAGCCGTGACGCTCACGGGTATGTTAAACGAGCAATGGCACACCTGCGCGGAGGGCAGCCACTCTGCTGGTGACTGTGTGGCTTTACTTTGCTCACAGAGGGAACAGGCGTCCCATGCTTTGCATGTTGGGCGTGTGAAGTCAGGTGGTGACCCAGTTCCGCCACCTAGAAGTGGCCGGGCTGGGTCTGCTGCCCTCTCACCCCCACAGATGACCCCCACACCACGGCCCCCACACGGGAGGAGAGGGGGACCCAGACTGTGGGCGGGGAGTCTGAGAAAATGTGGCTGAAACCTTCCCCTTCCCCCGGGTCCTGGGGAGGTGAACTGGCTAAAAACCTGGCCTAACGCATTGTCCAGGAGAGAACATGAGAGTCAGATGGGGCTACTCCCTGTAGGTATAGGCCAGTGATGGCGAACCTTTTGAGCTCGGCGTGTCAGCATTTTGAAAAACCCTAACTTAACTCTGGTGCCGTGTCACATAGAGAAAATTTTGATATTTGCAACCATAGTAAAACAAAGACTTATATTTTTGATATTTATTTTATATATTTAAATGCCATTTAACAAAGAAAAATCAACCAAAAAAATGAGTTCGTGTGTCACCTCTGACACGCGTGTCATAGGTTCGCCATCACTGGGCTAGGACATAGTTCTGAGGCTTTTGAGTTAAAGAATCAGGACATATTTAAATTGTTTGTTTAGCATGAGGAGCTCTTGTTTTAGTCTTTAGTTTTGTGCACATTTACGTTAGGAAACGAACATTTTAGCAATATTTACTCAGTGTCATGATGAGAGGCTCCTTAAGGAAAGATGCAGAACATTAGCCAGCAGCTAAGCTGGATGAGCTGTGCTATGCAGAGGGCACGGTGTAGGCTGTTCCCCACCCACGGTGCCTGCCCGACTC
This sequence comes from Myotis vivesi, assembly GCA_035771395.1. NCBI lineage: Eukaryota > Metazoa > Chordata > Mammalia > Chiroptera > Vespertilionidae > Myotis > Myotis vivesi. The sequence goes on from JAWPEG010000011.1 coordinate 103,059,952, forward strand.
CGGCCGCACAGGGGCTCCAGGCACAGCTGCCCCACACACAGCTGCTCCACACACAGCTGCTCCACACACCGCATCCAGCTTAGGTTTGAGAATAACACTGATGCCCAGGCCGAACGTCCCTTCACGCCCCCCCGCCCCCCCCCCTCAGCCCCGCATACCCACAGGCTCCTTTCCTCCTTCCCTTTGAAATCGATGCCGTGGCCGCCAACAAGGCTCCCAGAGGCTGTGCGGACACTAATTGCTTTGGGAGCTGGAGCACAGAGGGTTCCGGGAGGCACCTCGTGAAGGGGAGAGGGGAGCTGTGAGCCAGCTGACACAGCCCTGTGAGAGCAGATCCACACGGACGGCCGGGTGCTGTGGCACAGCCGCTCCTCTCCATGGGGTGGTGATGGCGCAGCAGCCTGGACGGCTCCTCCTGCCCCTCAGCTTCCCTCGGTCACTGCAGCCTGGACGTCTGCCCCTGCCCCTCAGCTTCCCTAGGTCAGGGCTCACACGCCTCACCTGACACAGCAGGGGTGTGGCGGGCAGTTCTGAGAGGAGAGGGGATCAGGGAACCGTGGGGGCAGCTCCTGGACTGTGGGAGATCCCGAGTGGACACACCAGCTTCATGAGGCCCCTCAAATCCGTTCCCTCCATTCCGCTCGAAGCCCTGAGTGAACAGGACTGCAGGAGGGAGGGAGAGACCCAGACAGGCCGGGGTCCTGAAGGGGAAGCAGGTCCCGGCTGCAACCAGTGACCTGGAGCTCCGGGTCCTTGAGGACCAGCTCCTGGGGCTGCGTCTCACCCGCACTTCCCGTCCCTGTGGCGCCCCCACCCACAGGGCCTCTTCACCGACACGCGGGGCCCTGGGTCTCTGGTTTGATATCTTTGGTTATTAACGTCCCTCCTGTTTCTCTTCCTCCCAACACCCTCCCGGCCGGTGCCTGTCAGTCTGCTCACCAGCTTCCTCTCTTTCTTGGGCCCCTGACCCTCTGCAGCTCCATGAAAAGGTCTCCCATGCCCACCCGGCCAGTGTGGCTCAGTGGCTGAGCATCAACCTATGAACCAGGAGTCCTGGTTCAATTGCCAGTCAGGGCATGTGCCCGGGTTGCAGGCTCCATCCCCAGTGGGGGGCATGCAGGAGGCAGCTGGTCGATGACTCTCTCTCATCATTGATGTGTCTGTCTCTCTCCTTATCCCTTCCTCTCTGAATCAATAAACATATCTTTTTTTTTTAAAGAAAAGTTCTCTCAGGACGCTGCTATGAAGACTCACACACTCATGTTCTCTCCTGGCCGATGTGGGCATGTCCATAGCAGGCGAGCAGGTCGGTGCTGACCCCTGCAGCAGTTCTCAACCTGTGGGTCGCGACCCCTTTGGCGGTCGAACGACCCTTTCACAAAGACCATCCTGCATATCAGATATTTACATTTTGATTCATAACAGTAGCAACATGACAGTTATGAAGTAGCAACGAAAATAATTTTATGGTTGGGTCACAACATGAGGAGCTGTATTTAAAGGGCCAGAAGGTTGAGAACCGCTGCCTTACTGACATGTGTTGAATGTCATCTGGACCCTGAGCCTGAGCCGTGTGGGGAATGGAGAAGACTGCATGGTCGCTGTCGGGGACCACGCTCGCCCCGGCCTTGCAATCGCCTTTCCTCGCATCAGGACGCGTGGGCGGTCGTAGGCCTCCCTGGGAAGGTGCATCGCCCACAGAGACCATCCCCTGAAGGGGCACAAGCTAAAGGAAGCAAGTGGCCCTGGCAGCGTGAGGGCCGTGGCCTGGCCTTCCCCCGGGACGCAGGGCCGAGCGGGTGCTGATCTGAGCAGCGTCTCCCATGTCCTCAGTGTCGCTGGGCCGTGGCGCTGCCTCCCAGGCAGCCAGGACTCGAGGCTGGTGGTAGGAACCGCTCCCGCCTGTGGGAAGGCCCGTCGAGGGGATTGTATGTAAAATGAAGATGGAGCTCATCTGTGATGGGCCGGGGACTCTTCCTGGAGGTCAGGGCGCATTCAGCATGGATGGGTGTCCGCTCGAGGTCCCACCTGCCTGGCCGCCTGGCGAACAGCCCTGTTTCCAGACTATAAGGCGCACGATGCTTCGACGGGCTCCTCGTGTAACCGGGAGACGGTCACGGCTCCTGCCGTCAGAAGAGGGGCGGCAGCCGGCGCGGAGCAGGGACCCTCACGGGACACTGTGCACCGTCCCTGTGTCTCAGGGCCACACGGCACCAGGCACCCTTCCTGCTGGCGGGAGCAGGGGCCGGAGAGCTCACACAGCCCCCTTTCCTCTCCTCGTTCAGGTGGGCGCGCCGGGCAGGGGCCAGGCGGGTGAGGAGGGACCTGCTCTGACCAGTGGGCACCGCCCCCCCATCCCCTCAGCAGCACTCTGTGGACCACTGAGCATCAGCGAACCCAGCCCAGCTGGGGCAGCGCTGGGGGGCACCTGGGAGCTCTCTGACCACGGCACACTATGTTATAAGATGTGCAAATATTCATGGCTCCATCCCTGGCTTCAGGGAGAGCAGTCTTTCAGTGAACGCTGAAGAATGAAGTCCTAGAAATGTCAGTATGATTGCTTTTCCTCTTTCCCCTTGTAAGAAAAAAAAAAAAAAAAATATATATATATATATATATAGTGCAACACCTTAACAAATGCATTTCTGGATGATTTACATTCTGCCAAAATAATGAAAATGTTTCAGCGTAAAAACAAAACAGGTTATGGTCATTGTAAACACATTTTATTAATAATTCTCATTTTTTCCTAAGCCATGAGCATCGGACTACAAACCCATGAGCTTCGCGAGAAGTTATAAAAGAGCGTGGCGTTCATTAACGAGTTTAGTGCCTGGAATCAGGTTTGGGCCCATCCCCAGGAGATAACGAGATCCCTCGAGTGGTAGGAATCTCTCTACTCCTCTGCAATGTCCACAGAGGGGCCACATCAAAGCTCATGCTGCACACAGCCCACAGCTCCGTCCTGACTCCTCCATTAGCAGCCTCATTAGCGTTGCCCGGAGCGAGCCCGTCACAGCTGCTCAGGTCAAGCCATCAAGCTCTCGCAGCCAATTTAAGTGTCACCTGTGGGCGGCGGCCGTCCATGCGCAGGTCTCACCTCTGAAGGGCCTGTCAATACACATCCCTTTGACACCCGAACCTCGCACCCCTTTTCCCAGCACAGCGACGCTTCGACGCTTCCAGGGGGCTCTCTCCGGGTCGCCGATCTCTCCTTTCCTGCTCAGAAGCAAGAGTTAGAAATCTACTGCTCTGTGCACTAATTCATGCCATTAAGTGTTCTCTTCATCTCGACTTCATACACGACATGGCCCGGGACAGAGGGAGATGGGGAAGGCCCGGATGCGGGAACTCCCTGACACCCAGTGAAGGAGAGAAGGCGTGGATGAACAGACAACTTGCCATCTCAGCCACGAGGACAGGTGCCTGATCGTGAGCAGAGTGAGCCTATGTGAGAAAATCCGCATATTTCAATGCAGAGCTGAAGCGGCTGGGAGTGACTGTCCAGCAGGATCTGGCAGAGTCTAGTCCAGTGATGGCGAACCTTTTGAGCTCGGCGTGTCAGCATTTTGAAAAACCCTAACTTGCCGAAACAGGTTTGGCTCAGTGGATAGAGCGTCGGCCTGCAGACTGAAAGGTCCCAGGTTCGATTCCGGTCAAGGGCATGGACCTGGGTTGCAGGCACATCCCCCGTGGGAGATGTGCAGGAGGCAGCTGATTGATGTTTCTAACTCTCTATCCTTCTCCCTTCCTCTCTGTAAAAAATCAATATAAAATATATTAAAAAAAAATTTTTTTTAAAAAGGAAAAAAAGAAAGAAAAACCCTAACTTAACTCTGGTGCCGTGTCACATATAGAAATTTTTTGATATTTGCAACCATAGTAAAACGAAGACTTATATTTTTGCTATTTATTTTATATATTTAAATGCCATTTAACAAAGAAAAGTCAACCAAAAAAATGAGTTTGCGTGTCACCTCTGACATGCGTGTCATAGGTTCGCCATCACTGGTCTCGTCGCTGGACGGTCTTGGCTCCAACAAACGCTCACTGATGGGAGCCCGGCGCCCACGCCATGGCCTTCATTGTGGAGGTTTTAGAGAAGCTGTCTCCTCCCGTCCCGTGTCAGGAACACAGGCCCCATTACACCTGCCCGAGACCGGCTGTGCTGCAAACAGCTCCACTAATCAGACGTGGCCACGTTCCAAAAGCCACTTGACATTTCCCCCGAGGGCCCTGCCTGCCAGCTCTCCCAGATGAGTGACACTCCTCGGCTAATTGGTCCTTGGATTTGGGGAGCTCGCATTATGGTGAGGTGCGGGCCGAGGGAAAGAATCACACAGAGAGAAGTGTGGTCTCACAGTGTCCGCTTCAAGAAGCATCGCGTAAATACATAAATACAAAGAGTGTCTTTGCGGGCAACTTAGCCTTTGCATTCCTGCACTCACATCTGCAAACGGGGGCTGTGCAGAGAGCTGGCAGCATCCTTCCTCCCCGTCAGGAGAAGGTGCCCGAAGGTTGCAAGTAATTGGACCCTCCAACAGGCCTGCTGAATTATTGATGCTCCTATTGACTGGCTGATGTGGGCCCAGCCCTCCCTCAGTACCTGGGAGAACATTCTATAATTAATTTCCCAATGACGTGCGGGAACTAAACAGTCTTCTAGGTTTAATCAGTGAGTCTTAGACGCTCTGTTCTTAAAAGAGATATAATTTTCTCATATGTTTTTCTATTTCGCTCAAGTCACTTGGATTATGTTCTTGCCTGTAAATGTGGGATCTCCTAAGGGCCCAGTCTCCCATGGCCCTTGAAAGGCTGCCACCCCTGACAGCCAGGATTCTGCACATGGTGAGCACTGAGGCGACGTATTTTATATTGGACATCTTGGTATTTTGCATGGTCAGCAAGTTGAATTACTCCTTTCTCAGCTACAGATTCTAATAGTGATAGAAGGGTATGGCCTTAGCTGGTTTGGCTCATTGGATAGAGTGCCAGCCTGCAGACTGGAAGATCCCAGGTTCGATTCCAGTCAAGGGCACATGCCCAGGTTGCAGGCTCTATCCCCAGTGTGATGTGTGCAGGAGGCAGCCGATCAATGGTTCTCTCTCATCATTGATGTTTCTATCTCTCTGCCCCCCTCTTTTCCTCTCTGAAATCAGTAAAATATATTAAAAAAAAAAGAAGTGTATGACTCACTCCTATCTGTGACTCTGCCTTTGATGTGCAAGGCGCCCTCTATGTCAGCACCTTTGTATGTACAAGTGAGGAGCCCTGTATATGACGTCTACACTGCGTGATGGGAAAGCATGACGAGTGTTGTGTAATTACTATACATTCTTATGTTAAATTTTTAATATGTCTTTATTGATTTTTTTAGAGTCAGAGGAAAGGAGAGGGATAGAGATAGAAACATCGCTGGGAGAAACATCCATCGGCTGTTCCTTGCACGCCCCGCCCCCTACTGGGATCCAGCCTGCAACCCAGGCACGTGTCTTGACTGGGAATCCATCCAAGGACCCCTGGGTTCATGGGCGGACACGTAGCCACTGAGCCACACCAGCCGGGGTTAACTGGCATTTCTGGAAGTTACCCAAAGTGGCGTGGACGTTTACCAGGATTGGGGGCTGAGCGTAGGCAGACGATTCAGTCAGAGTGATGATATGACATTGATCATGGGGCCCCCATTGGGATTGAGAGCAATTAAGTAACCAGCAAGTGTTACTTAATTAGAATTCGACAGCACATGGCCTGTGGGAGTAAAACAACTAATTACACACGGTGTGTGCTCATCGGAAATGGAAGGCAGCTGAGGAGGGACTTGACGAATCAAGTGGCCATTGATTAAACCCGATCAACAACCCACCCACCACCACATCGCACAACCATCGGTAGAGGGTGGAACACAGGACTGTTGGTAGATCGGACGCCTCTCAGTTTATGGACCAGCGGGAGAAAGAGGAAGGCAGCGCAGACACCTGCCATGTCCCCTCCAAGCCCAGGGGCGTCCCGGATGGAGGTGTCTTCGAGCCCTTCATCCAGGCAGCGGTGGGGCCACGGCCCTCATAACCCACATGCAACATCTCGATGGCTTGGGTTCCAACTTGTAACACTAGTAAGACCTGCCGCTGCACAAAGTTTTAAAAATGACATTAAGGGCATTTAACAAGCGAGAGGGGGCACTAAAGGCTAGGGTGGGGGCTCCTGGGAGTTCCTCTCCCATCCCCGTGGGCCTGCCGCCGGGACAGCAGCTTCCTTGCTGGTCAGGATCGTCTCCTGCATCATCGCAATCGCGTAAGGTGAGCGGATTACACAGAGAGAACAGGTAAGGTGAGCAGATTACACAGAGAGAACACATAAGGCGAGTGAATTACAGAGAGAACATGTCAGGCGAGTGGATTACACAGAGAGAACATGTAAAGGAGTGGATTACACAGAGAGAACACATAAGGTGAACAGATTACACAGAGATAACACGTCAGGCGAGCAGATTACACAGAAAGAACATGTAAGGCGAGTGGATTACACGGAGAAAACACATAAGGTGAGCGGATTACACAGAGAGAACATGTAAGGCGAGCAGATTACACAGAGAGAACGTGTAAGGGAGTGGATTACACGGAGAGAACATGTAAGGTGAGCTGATTACACAGAGAGAACATGTAAGGTGAGCAGATTACACAGAGATAACACGGCAGGCGAGCAGATTACATGGGGAGGAAGCCAGCTACTGCCCCCAGGTCTCCCTTTCTCACCCTCCTCCCACGCTGTGCTTGCTTTTCACAGAGGACGGGGTCAGGACCTCAGGGCTCTGAGGGGCAAACTAAAATCAGGAGCAGGAGTCAAGGAACTGACTAAAAAACGGACTCTGGACCTTTTCTTTTATATGCACAGGATTTGGAAAAACAGGCGTGGGAATGGGAGATGAACAGAGACAAGGAGAGAGGAGCACAATTTCAGATGGAGGTAAAGGTAGTGATGTGGTTGGACGTACCTGTCAGTCCATATTCAAAGAGGGCACCTCATTCATGTTTTTACTTTACATGCGGTGAAATTCACTTATTGGGTAATTATCAGTTCATTAAACATTGACAAAAGCAGTCATATAATGGCCACCACATTCAAGCTATGGATCTATTTTATTTTATTTTTTAAGATATTTAAAATTGCCCTAGCTGTTTTGTCTCAGTGGACAGAGTGTTGGCCTGCTGACTGAAGGGTCCCAGGTTCAATTCCGGTCAAGGGCACATGCCCGGGTTGCGGGTTCAGTCCCCAGTTGAGGGTGTGCAGGAGGCAGCCAATCGGTGATTCTCTCTCATCATTGATGTTTCTATCTCTCTATCCCCCCCTTTCTCTATGAAATCAATAAAAATATATTTAAAAAAATTTATTTAAAATTGATTTTAGGGAGAAGAAGGAGAAAGAGATAGGGAGAGAGAGAGAGAGAGAGACATGGATGCGAGAGAACTATCTACAGGTTGCTTCTTGCATGCACTCTAACTCAGTATAGAACTGGCAAGCTGGGTATGTGCCTTGATTGGGAATCGAACCCACCGCCTTTGGGTGCATGGGATGATGTTCTAACCAACTGAGCCACACTGGCCCAGACTCAAGATGTAGATCAATGTTAATAGCCCCCAACAACCCCTCCTGCCCCCTCTGTAGTCAGCCCACCCTCTCACTCCCACACACGGCGACCGTCCATCCTTGCCACAGTTTCACTTTCCCAGGACGTCAGGTAAACGTAACCAAAGAACAGCACGGCGCGTCCTGCTTATTTCACTGATCAGAGTAAGTGACCGGCATCGAGTTTGCTTTTATTCTGAGGAGTATCCCATTGGGTGGGTTTTCAGATTTTTAAACATGTCTATACAGTTCTAGGCATTGGGTATTTCCAGTTTGGGGCAATTGTGGATAAAGCTACAAGTAGCAGTTACATCCAGGTTTTTGTGGGCATCATTTTGATTTCTCTCCGTTAGATACTTAGCAGTAAGGTTTCTGTCGTGCTGTAGGCACATGTACACTTAATAGGAAACTGTGGAGCTGTTTGGAGGTAGAATGGAGGGGTAGATTCCACTTAATGTAATCACTGATGCGGTTGGATCTAGGTCCAACATTTTATTCATTTTTGCCTTTTGCCTTTCTAATGGAAAGAATGAAGAAAGAGTTTGGGTGAAAAACACATGATCTATTACAATGACAGCGTTTGCTAAGAATTAAGAAATACAGACATTTCATATCACAATATTCTCCTATCATGATTTAGCCAGACAACAAAAAGTATGGAGGATGAGATATTATTAGACTCTAAAATTAAAAAAAAAACCCCACACACCACACACTCAGATTTCCGAAGATTTTACATATCATGAAAGCACACCCTCATCATTGTTGTCTTCGACATATTGAATAAATTAGCTCAGTTCTGCAATGCTTAACGACTATTTCAGATGCTACAGAATGAGTGGCTTTCAGCTGTCAGCTCATTTTTTCCTTCCAGTTTGCATGCCTAACACATTCCTAAGCGGAATTTACAATCCACAGTCTACAGCAGCGGTTCTCAACCTGTGGGTCGCGACCCCTTTGGCGGTCGAACGACCCTTTCACAGGGGTCGCCTCAGACCATCCTGCATATCAGATATTTACATGACGATTCATAACAGTAGCAACATGACAGTGATGAAGTAGCAACGAAAATAAATTTATGGTTGGGTCACAACATGAGGAACTGTATTTAAAGGGCCAGAAGGTTGAGAACCACTGGTCTACAGGAATCCATCAGGGAATTTCTGCTGTTTTCCGGAGGGCTCGCGCCTCAGGTTTGAAACAGCTGGATGCACTCTGGGCTGCGCTGACCCCAGCTTCTGCAGTTGGCTCGAGTGTCGTGCTGCCCAGGTACTTCAGGGACCACACACTTTCCCCAGATGCGCATGTTCTCCGAATCTTTATCTAAAAGGCCATCTGAGAAGGAGTTCATCGCAGTCACTGGACTATGGGAAGCCAGCTGCCTACATCTGCCTGATTCCATGAGTAGGACTGTCGCTCTGAGGGGAGGAGATGACTGTTGGTGTTTTTCCCTGATGCTTGGACCTAAAGTGTAAAAACCTTTGGCATCTTTCAGACCAAGACTCTTTGCCCCAACTGGTGTACAAGTTTTTATTCACAAAAATAATCATGATAGTATTTGCTCACCGCTCTCAAATGGCAGCCCGCAAGGACACCGTTGCTGTCGGAAGTACTGAATACAAAGGGGGTCCCCATAACCTCTGCTCTTTATGATTTGTTTTACATCAGACTCCCTCTTAATTATTCATGCCTTCATTCACGCCTACGCCTTTTCTCACATTTTTATCTTATTGTTGAGAGAAAAGCAAGTTTTTAATGATATGTTTAATTATCACCAAGTTTTATATATATATATATATATATAAATATATATATATTATATAAATAATATATATAATTATTAAATAATATATATATTATATATATATATATAATATATATATTATTAATTTCAGAGAGGAAGGGAGAAGAGAGATAGGAACATCAATGATCAGAGAGAATCGTTGATCAGCTGCCTGCTACATGCCCCAACCGGGAATTGAACCATGACCTCCTGGGTCACAGGTTAAAGCTCAACCACTGAGCCACACTGGCCAGGCTATTGCCAGTTTTTGATACCAGGACAGGACCATCTCAGCATCGTTTCCCATGTCTCCTGAGAGTCCTCTGTGCCGAATGCTTGGTCAGTTCCTGCTAGAGTTGAAGTGAATGTGGCTTCCTGCCAGCACCGCTCGGATGAGGGCATTTAGAGCAACAGACAAACCTGATCAATGGGCTCTGGGGAGGACAGCTCCCTCTGAAGGCTGAGAGCTGGCTCCTGCTGGCACACAAAGGGGTGCGTGGCTCAGGCATGCCAGCTGGTGGGACACCTGATGCAAGATTCCCCACAGCTCCTGTGCCTTGGCCGGATCCCGGGGTCCTGAGCTAAGAGCACCGGCCAGGCGGCTCCTGATTGAATCACGGCTCTGCTCCCCCGTCACAGGCCTGAGCACAGCGACACTGCACACGTCACTCCATCAGCGCCATGGAGCGTTGCACATGGAAACGGGGGTCAGACAGTGACCTTGTCCACTCACAGGGGTGACGCAAGGGAGCTGTGCACCCACCTGAATATGTGTACAGTTCTCTGAGGTCAGTGTTATTGACTGACGTGGAAATGATACAATGTGGGTCTTGCCCCCTTGCCACAAAGACGTGAGGGCAAGTTCAAATGAGACCTATCCCATGTCTATGGGAGTTGTTTTGGAGTGACCCGTATGCAGTCATTTCCTGAGCTGTTCTCTCTTTTCTTTCCCTTTGCAACTGCCACCCATGCTGTCATTACCCATCTAGGTTCTGTGTGGATAGGTGTAGGTGTAGGTAGGCGTAGGTGAGTATAAGTGTAGGGGTGGGGGTAGGTGTTGGTGAGGATAGATGTTGGTGTGGGTAAGTGTAGGTGTGGATGGGTGTAGGTGTAGGTGTGGGTGTAGGTGAGGGTAGGTGATGGTAGGTGTGGGTAGGTGTAGATGTAGGTGTAGGTGTGGGTAGGTGTAGGTGTGTGTAGGTGTGTGTGAGGGTAGGTGTAAGTGTGGGTAGGTACAGGTGTAGGTGAGGGTAGGTGTAGCTGAGGGTAGGTGAGGGTAGGTATGGGTAGGTGTGGGTAGATGTAGGTATAGGTGTAGGTGAGGGTAGGTGTAGGTGAGGGTAGGTGTAGCTGAGGGTAGGTGTGGGTAGGTGTGCTATAGGTGTAGGTGTGGGTAGGTGTAGATGTAGGTGTAGGTGTAGGTGAAGATAGATGTAGGTGAGGGTAGGTGTGGGGAGCTGTAGATGTAGGTATAGGTGTAGGTGTGGGTAGGTGTGGGTGTGGGTAGGTGTAGGTGTGGGTGGGTGTAAGTGTAGATGTAGTTGTAGGTGTAGGTAGGTGTGGGTGTGGGTAGGTGTAGATGAGGGTAGGTGTAGCTGAGGGTAGGTGAGGGTAGGTATGGGTAGGTATAGGTGTGGGTAGGTGTAGGTAGGTGTAGGTGAGGGTAGGTGTGGGTAGGTGTAGGTGTGGGTAGGTGTAGCTGAGGATAGGTGTAGATGAAGGTAGGTGTAGGTGAGGGTAGGTGAGGGTAGGTGTGGGTAGGTATAGGTGTGAGTAGGTATAGGTGAAGGTAGGTGTAGGTGAGGGTAGGTGTGGGTAGGTGTGGTTGTAGGTGTAGGTGTAGTTGTGGGTAGGTTGAGGAAGGCCCTGATTAAGAAAGAGTCCTTTTCATTTTTTCTGTATGTTTGCAAAGAAAAAACTCAGATTTTTTAGACAGAAGAGACATTCTTGTGCTGAAAGTTAAAGAAAAGAGTAGCAGTGTTAGGGAGAAAAATAGAATATTGGGGACTGGCTATGGTTATGGGAAATGTTAATCATGCTCTGCTAACCGTGATTGCCTACTCTGGTTAAAGAAGGACATTCTGACCTGGCTGGGAGTTGTACGCCCCTGGGACCTGGGGGTCAACCTTGGAATGCGGTTCATCTCATTCAAGAACTGCCTATTACCCAAACAATGGAGTCCCACCCCAGCCTGCACAGTGTACTTCCCCGTGTAATCTTCGTCCCTCTCCCCATATAAGCAGCTGGCATATGGGGGGGTGGGGCGGGCAGAGCAGATGATCTGCTGCTCCCCCTGCTGCCGGCAGGACTGGAATAAACGCTCACATAGGATCCAACCCTCTTTCTGCTGAGTTGGCTCAGGTAGTGACAGGCGCCCTGACCCCTTGGCTGTCTGGTTTCAGAGCCAGGATCTTCCGCGTAGAAGCAGGATGAGCAGACTGGACAGTGCAGGGAGTCCAGTTGGATATACTAAGGATAACGTTGAGACATGTACCGTTATTTATTTACCAGAGGCCGGATGCACAAAATTCATGCGAGGGGCTCGGCCCTCGCTGTGGCGGCTTGCCTCAGCCCTCGCAGCCCCAGCTTCCTCCAGAAAGATGTCCGGAAGGTCATTTTGCTGTCCAGTCTAATTAGCACATCACGCTTTTATTATTATAGTTTATTATTATTTGTTAATGAAGAAGTTGAATGTTTGATTATTAAACTTTGTTTTCCTGCAAGGCCACTGCTTCAGTGTGTAGAAATAGCACCAGCAGCCCAGCTGTTGAGCATCAACCTATGAACCAGGAGGTCAGGGTTCGATTCCTGGTCAGGGCACATGCCCAGGTCACAGGCTCGATCCCCAGTGTGGGGCGTGCAGGAGGCAGCCGATCCATGATTCTCTCTCATCAGTGATGTTTCTCTTTCTCTCTCCCTCTCCCTTCCACTCTGACATCAATAAAAATATTTTAAAAAACAAATAAATAAAAACGGAAATGATAGGTGCCAACTCATAACTAACAGAACCTTCTCGCTGCTGCCATTACTTCCAGTGGAAAGATCATTAAGCATTTTCACCCAAATCCAGACACGGAGGTAAGCAGATTACAATATAATATATTATGATATAAGGCTCAAGATAATGTGGTCCTTGAAATCCATAATTTTAGGACTAGATTTCACCACAGACAATTTCAGGAATTCTGAATGTTATAATATGCATTTGACACATCTACCTTTAAATGTACTCCACGACTCTATTTTATAATAGGGGTCCAAAGAGTTATTTGTCTAATATAACTCAATTTTATATATTGATTTTCATTAAAGTTATTAACAACATCATCATAAGAGGTAGGATAGTGTTTTTGATAACCAACCATTTATTTTCTGTGTTTTGGAAACTCACAATGGTCAAATATCTCGGGATTGAAATTCTCTAATCCAGGAACGAATCATTTCAGCAAAGGAGTTTACATAATTAAAAATGGTTTTGCCACCAAAAACATACTAAGTGAATAAAAATATATTTTATAAATTTATGTAAGAATGAACATTTATATCTTATATATTACTTTATGAATAATTAGACACATATATACTAGCTATTATTCTTTTTTTAAAAGATGTGTTTATGAAAAATACTAGCCCATAATTCCATGGGAATATTTTTGTAATATTGTTTAAAATAAAATTTGCATATAGATGTGATGAAGAAGTTAACCATAAAAGAACAATATAACCCTGAGCAATAAAATTAACTTGTTTTAAAGAATTCTGCATTCACCTCCAGGAGGGTAAACCATGCCTTCCCATCCTCTATTTTAATTTTTTTTTTCCTCTTAACTTTTATTCATACACTAGAGGCCTGATGCACGAATTCGTGCACTGGTGAGGTCCCTTAGCCTGGCCTGTGCCCTCTCGCAATCCAGGAACCCTCAGGGGATGGAGACAGGCTTGCAGAGATCGGGCCAAAACTGGCAGTCCACCATCCCCCAAGGGATGTAGTAGTGCGTGAAGCAGCAGGTGGCCAGGGAGGAGCCTGAGCCTGGGCCAGGGGCCGTGCCACTCCTGCTCATCCCAGCCCCGCTGTGCCTGCCCCTTCCACTCAGTAGTGTGTTCCACTTGCCAGCTGTACTCCTGGCGTCTGGCACCTGTCGGTCAGCTGGGCGGCACTCCTGCTCTGGGAGTGCACTGACCACCAGGGGGCAGCTCTTATGTTGTGTCTGCCCCCTGTCAGTCAGTGCACGTCATAGCAACTGGTTGACCAGTGGTTTCGTTGTTTGGTCGCTTAGGTTTTTATATATACTAGAAGCCCGGTGCACAAAATTGTGCATGGGTTGTGTCCCTTGGCCTGGCTGGTGATTGGGGCCAATCGGGGCCATCTCACCCAGTCCCAGACAAGGCCTATTGGGGCCAGCCGGTCAGCCAGGGGGAGGGGCCACTGGAGGTTGGCTGTGGGAGTGCGCTGACCACCAGGGGGCAGTTCCTGCATTGAGCATTTGCCCCCTGGTGGTCAGTTCATGTCATAGCTACTGGCCAATTATCCGGTTGTCCAGGGGTAACAGTCACTTTGGCTCTTATATATATAGATAGATTGGAATCATACACGATACCTTGTCTGGATTTCAGTTTTTATTTTTTAAAATCTCATCTGAGGATATGTTTTTGATTTTTTTTTTTAAGGAAGACAGGATGGGGGAGAGAGAAAGAGAGAGAGAAAGAGAGAGAGAGAGAGAGAGAGAGAGAGAGAGAGAGACATCAATGTGAGAGAGAGCCATCAATTGGCTGCCTCCGGTACACATCCAAACCAGGAACCAAACCTACAACCTTTTGGTGTGTGGACGACACTCCAGTCAACTGATCCACATGGCCAGGGCTGGATTCATTTTAAAATATATATATATATATATTTTATTGATTTTTTACAGAGAGGAAGGGAGAGAGATAGAGAGTTAGAAACATCAATGAGAGAGAAACATCGACCAGCTGCCTCCTGCACACCTCCTACTGGGGATGTGCACGCAACCCAGGTACATGCCCTTGACTGGAATCAAACCTGGGACCCTTCAGTCCACAGGCCGACGCTCTATCCACTGAGCCAAACCGGTTAGGGCTGGATTCATTTTTAATTATAATAATACATTTTGAAAATACTCCCTCTCAGTATCTGCAGACCCACCTCCTGTACATATGCTATCGATTATTGAACAATCACTCGATTAATTTTGCATTCTGAATGTAGGCTAATTTTGCTGTTTCAAGCTAAGCTACATTGCCACAGATCTTGAAAAGCATCTGTGAGTACATTCACATAATGTATGGTCCTCAGGATAGAATTGCTATGTCAACAGTCACGTGTGTTTTAGGTAAGAAGATGATAGAAAATTTTGCCCCCAAAGATTTGTACCATTTTCACTCCCAGCTAATTGTGCCTGAGTGTGTCTATTGGCCCATGTCCCTTGACCTATGGACACTTAAATTTAAAAGATAGTTTGCTAGGTGAGAGCACTAGAGCCCTGCTCGAAGGCCTGAAGGCCCCCCGTCTGCGTTCCGTGAACCCGGGGACTGTGGTCGCTATAATAAAACAGTTTCTCACAGGCAGATTTTTCGTTTCAATGCAATTAGAAGTTGCAGCTGATACCTCCCTTCATTCACTAGGAGGGTGATGGACGCATAAGGAGGAGGGGTATGAGCTTACAAAGCTTAGCTTAACGCGTGGATTGTGGCAAAGCTGGTGCACCCTACATGTCCTCAGAAACAGTCCACCTTCATCTGAGTGGGTTCCTACATGAACCCCGCCTGGATGCCAGACTGGCTTCTGCCAAGAACATCGGGAAAGACGTGAAGCCCTGAGCCCTCCCAGGGCCGCCGTCCCCTCCAATGCGCGGCTGAGATCGATGTGAGGCACTGACATTCCCACAAGCTCTGCAAAATCAAGAGCCCAAACCAGGTTAACTTCTGCCAGAGGAGCACTCAGGCGCTGCAGCTGCGCCTTTTTCTCAGACTTTATCCTGGTAATTGGGTTACGCAACTATTGCCGTGTTGTGCAATGACCCACTCACGCCCAATCCATTCTCTGTAACATAACGGTGTCATAAAAAGCAAAACACAAGCCAAAATGAGACCATTTAAAGCAAATATCACAGTTACAAGATGGTCTGTTCACATCTAGAAATAAAAAAAATAAAAGCCCTAGTGTTTGGGGATGAAATGACATGAACTCTGGCCTTAGGGAATGACTGTTTGGCTTTATGCATATTTTCCACTCATTAAGTTAAACATCTGTGTAATGAGTCCTAACTTAGGTATCGGTATCCTGCAGGCGAGCAGTTTTTCTAAGCCTGAGATTCTATTGATCCCGCTTCTGGCTGGTTGTAGGTGAGATGGAGGGAGATCCATTACCGGGGAGACAGGGCCATTAGGGCCCCAGCATTCCGTCAGGCCATTACTTTCTGTCTTCGCTGACTGCTAATAGCATCATATATAATTGCTGTTAATAAGTCTCCGCTAATTTGCAGCATGACACGTGAGCACCATCAGTAGAATGGTGCTGACGCCCAAGATCAATGTGTCACCTCTCTGCTGAGCCCACAGTCAGGGCTGGGGGTGGGGAGCAGTCACTTAAACTGGAGGACAGTCCTTGACAGCAAAGTCTGGTGTCTTTCTGTGTGTTTTCAGAGCAACAGGATTTCTTTTGGCTGTTGTTGTTTTGTATTTGGGGGGAAGAGGGTGGATTTTACAAGGATACTAGAGGCCCAGTGTATGAAATTCATGCACTTGGCGGGGGGGGGGGGGTCCTCCGCCCAGCCTGCACCCTCTTGCAGTACGGGAGCCATCAGTCAGACATCCTTAGCACTGCTGTGGAAGTAGGAGAGGCTCCCGCCATGCTGCTGCGCTCACCAGCTGTGAGCCCGGCTTCTGGCTGAGCAGCGTTCCCGCTGTGGGAGTGCACTGAGCACTAGGGGGCAGTTCCTGCATGGAGCGTCTGCCCCCTGTGGTCAATGAGTGTCATAGCGACCGATTGTTCCACCATTCAGTTGATTTGGATATTAGCCTTTTATTATATAGGATGACTTTGGGGTCTAGATGGATAGCCAAATGGTTCCAAAATTGGAATCACTGTTATTCTAAAACCTTTATGTTTAATTACATCAGAAAGATATGTGCTTAAAAGAAAACCTCCTCACACATGAAAACAAATCAAGAAGAACAAGAAGAGCATACCCTTCAAACTAACCAGACCTACCACACACACTGTAGTGTGTGAGCTGTGCACACACACACACACACACACACACAAATATATATAATTGATTTCAGAGAGGAACAGAGAAGAAGGAAGATAGAAACATCAATGATGAGAGAGAATCATTGATTGGCTACCTCTTACACACTCCACACTGGGGACCAAGCCTCCAACCCAGATATGTGCCCTGGCCTGTATTCAAACCATGACCTCTTGGTTTATAGGTTGATGATCAACCACTGAGCCATACTGGCCAGGCCCAAATGACTTTAAAATGTTGAATTTGTTTAGTGCAAGTTGCCCCATGAGCATAAATTCTGTGATTTCCCTAGCTATTTTAACTCTACCAATATGATAATATTTTACTCAGCCCTATAAAATAGAACAATTTCTTTTATTTTTTTATACTATTGCAAAAAACACCCAATCAGAACAGCAAAAAGAAAAAAGAAAAAAAATGAGGCTAGTGTAAGGAGCCTCTGGGACAACTTCAAGTGCACCAACATTCGCATCATGGGGGTGCCAGAAGGAGAAGAGAGAGAGAGCAAGATATTGAAGACCTATTTGAAGAAATAATGACAGAAAACTTCCCCTACCTGGTGAAAGAAATAGACTTACAAGTCCAGGAAGCACAGAGAGTCCCAAACAAGAGGAACCCAGAGAAGCCCACACCAAGACACATCATAATAAAAATGCCAAGGGTTAAAGACAAACAATCTTTATTTAAAAAAATATATCTGTATTGATTTCAGAGAGGAAAGGAGAGGGAGAAAGAGATAGAAACATCAATGATGAGAGAGAATCATTGATCAACTGCCTCTTGCACACCCACACTGAGGATCGAGCCTGAAACCCGGGCATATGCCCTGATCAGGAAGTGAACCGTGGTTCACAGGTTGATGCTCAACCACAGAGACACTCTGGCAAGGTGGGGCAAAGAATCTTAAAAGCAGCAAGAGAAAAGCAGTCAGTTACCTACAAGGGAGCGCCCATACGACTGTCAGCTGATTTCTCAACAGAAACTTGGCAGGCCAGAAGGGAGTGGCAAGAAATATTCAAAGTACAACAATTTTTTTCAGCCTGACCAGTTTGGCTCAGTGGATAGAGTGTCGGCCTGTGGACTGAAGGGTCCCGGGTTCTATTCTGGTCAAGGGCATGTACCTTGGTTGTGGGCATGTCCCCAGTAGGGAGTGTGCAGAGGCAGCTGATCGATGTTTCTCTCTTATTGATATTTCTAACTCTCTGTCTGTCTCCCTTCCTCCCAGTAAAAATCAATAAAACATATTTAAAAAAAAACACAAAAAAACAATTTCTTTCAGAAAAATAACTAACACAGTGACTCAGGGTCTCAATACATGTAAAGCAGCCTGTCTCTGAATGAGCATTCCTGGTGCCAGGAGGGTGTGGCCTGGGTGTGGGGAGATGTGCAGCAGCAGAGGGCTGGAGAGGGCAACGGGCAGGAGCCCCCCCAAATAAGCAAGGGGCACGTTGTTTGAAAAGCCAGTTCCCCCAGTGCCCAGAACCGCCCTCTAAGATGAGACGCTCATGAGGTTCTGTTTCACGAAGGCAGAGCCATGCTGTACCGAGAACTCGGCTGCAGAGAAACGTGGTCCTAGGAGGTGGTCTGACTTGCCCGAGGCCGCAGGCAACAGTTACTGCTGATCAATAATGAGTTTCCCACGTCCTTCGAGCGGCTGTAATTTTCCATTGGGTGTCCAGCCCACTGACACATGAGCTCACTGCAGGAAAATTTGCACAGCCCTGTGCCGTTTTCAATCAAGGTGTGCGATGTCTCACACATGTTTTCAGTTTGGGGATGGACTCTTTACTGCTGCTTTGCCAACGCAGTTTAAACACACGTTTCTTCCGACGCCTGCACGTCCTCACTGCTCGCAGCTCTTGCTCATGGGGACCAGGGGCAGCCGCCGCCTTTCAACCGACTCTCAGCTGCCGAGCAGTATTTCCTACTCGACTGGAAGACGAGTGAAGAACAAATTGTAGGGGGGAAAAGGCACATCTCTCCATTTTCCAGCTCAGTAAGATCCCTCAACGTTACACACATTTTAAATGGTGGGGCGGGTGATGTTTGAAGAGCAAGCTGGGCTATTTCAGCAGACAAGTCTGTTTCTTCTAGGGCAGAACATGATTTGAAAACCGGAGGACATTTCAAACTGCGTTGCAAAACCACAGGCGTGCAATTGTCTCCCAGGCCTCCTTTGTTCTGTAAGAAACAGTGTGGTAATTGAATGATGCTTACTCGTCGACGGAAAAATTCAGTTTCTCCTCTTTTTATTTCTTTGAACATAGTTTTGACTGGATATTCATTTGGGGGAAAGATGATGGGATATCTGTGCCATATACAGAATGTGATAGGAGCTCAGCTGGCGTGGCTCAGTGGTTGAGCATCAACCTATGAACCAGGAGGTCACGGTTCGATTCTGGGTCAGGGCACAGGCCCAGGCTGCGGGCTTGACCCCCAGTGTGGGGCGTGCAGGAGTCAGCCGATGAATGATTCTCTCTCAGCACTGATGTTTCTCTCTCTCTTTCTCTCTCCCTCTCCCTTCCTCTCTCCAGGACTAGACTGAGCCCTGACCTCAGTGCTGGAGAGGGGAAGAGCCTCTGTCTCACACGGAAGCCTGCCCACCTGCTGGGCTCAGGGAGACTGGCTGGGCAGGGGAGGGGGGTGTGGAGGGAGAGGGTAGGAATGTCAGGGCGCTGTGCTTTGTCGTTATTGACAGCTTGTGGACAGCAAAAATACGTCAAGGTTTAGGGAAATGGTCCAGTAACAAAGCTAGTTACTTGTTTAAATATAATATATGTACATATGATTTTATATATACTAGAGGCCTGATGCACGAAATCATGCAAGAGTAGGCCTTCCTTCCCCCAGCTGCCGGCCGGGTTTCCCTCGAAGCCCTGGCTTCATCCTGAAGGTCATCCGAAAGGATGTCCGGTCTAATTAGCCTATTATGCTTTTATTATTATAGATGCATGTAATATTTATATTTATATATATGTATTTATATTTAAATAGACATCTTAACCAAATAACATTTTTTTGAAAAACATTCATAAACATCGAAGGTAAAAGTGGTCAATGAATACAGTGACTTCTCACCATAGGAGCTCGCAGAGGAAAATCTTTCCAGGGGCTTCTCAGAGTGCGAGGGCCAGTCCTGCTCAATTAGACTCACCAGGGAGCTCGTTAGAATTGCAAATCGTGCATCTCTGCTCCTAAAAACCTGAATCAGAAACTCTGGGGGAAAAGCCAAGAAATCTATATTTTAATAACCCCTCCAGGTGAGTCTGACAGGTGCTAGAATCGGAGGGCCACGGTCTCAAAGTCATGCCTAGAGACAGGGAACAGGAGAGAAGGACAGGGGATGAGGGAGGGGGAGGGAAGAGAGAGGGACCGTTTCACGCCATGAAGCACTGTTTCTAAATCTATGGGCTAGATCATCGATTTCCTCCTTTCGAACATTGTGCAGACTAAACGTACAAACCCCGCCTCCCACTGAGCACAGGGCTGTCCAGTCTTAGCTCTGAATTTCCACGTCTCCCAACCCCCACGGGCCAGGCAGGCTAGGGGAGGGGGGACCATGGCTGCCCATTCATAGGGCCCCGCCTATGGACAAACGTTCTGATGTTACTCTCCCGCTCTGTTCCGGGGATACACCCTGCTTGGTCTAGGAGCGCTAACACAGCCACGTGCATCCTGATATTAAAGACCTTTTGTAAAAGGGTGAACACTGGATGTGGGTGCATGGGAACGATGAAGCCAACATAACTGTCAGTGAAAATATACACCTTTCCCCCTCATGTTTCGGATCCTAGACGTGGTAGGTCAGGGCTGGCCCCTGGTTCTCTGTGACCTCAGGTTCCCTCAGATTTGATCGTTTCCTCCCACACGGCTCTTGTGCCTCCGCTCCATGGGCTGCTAGAGGGAGGTCCCTCACACCCTCTCCCTGCTCAGCAAGGCAGCCCCCAGCTCCTGTGAGAGCCCAGCAAGCCTCCTGTCCTCCAAGTCTCCACTTGAGATGGCTCTTCTGTGGGTCAGGCCCAGGTCCACCTCCCTTCTGGCCGTTCCGTCCATGTTCTTAGCAGACACCCTCTGCTCTCAGGGCCTCGCTTGTCTGGCACTGTTGTTCATTGAGATCATGTCCCTTATCAGCTGTCCCACTGGGTCTTCCTGAGGGAGGGCGGGACCAGCTCTTCCCCCCAATGGGCCATGCCCCTGCTCCAGGGAGAGCTCAGCGCCTCCACCGCATCCCCCTGGCACGGGTGACCCCCTGTGCCCCTGGCTGCGACCTGTTTGAATGCTGTGCTGCCCCAGGCAACTGCATGGCGCTGCATCTAGCATCACTCACTTTAGCCCAGTGGCGTGGCTCAGTGGTTGAGCGTCGTCCTAATGAATCAGGAGGTCACAGTTCGATTCCCGGTCGGGGCACAGGCCTGGGTGGTGAGCTCGACCCCCAGTGTGGGGCATGCAGGAGGCAGCCGACCCATGATTCTCTCTCATCATTGATGTTTCTCTCTCTCCCTCCCTCTCCCAGCCTCTCTGAAATCAATGAAAACATATTTTAAAAAATTTAAAAATAAAATAATTCCTTTAGTATATTAGTAAGATTTTCAAATGGCACTGAATTCCATCACAAAGAGAACGCTGGGGGCTCCACGGTCCTCGGGGGCTGGGGAGCTGCACTGCAGAGCCAGGTGCCCTCGTGTCACTGAGTGTGAGCTTTCACCAGTGTTGGTGCCAAGAAGGTCCTCGAACCCATGGGAATGAGCTCTGTGGCCGCTGCAAACTACGTGACAGAAATGATAGGGAGAACCCAGCATTCAAAATCGAGGACAGATGTCTGCCTCCAACAGGGGAGGGGTTTCCGTGCCATTAGCAATGTCCTTATTGTTAAACTGGGAAACGGCTTAGTGGGTGTTCCCTACTTACCCAACATTAACATAAATATTACATACTAGTGGCCCTATGCATGGATTCGTGCTCATTGAAAGAAAATTAATTAGAATAAATATTTTAATATCGCTATTTGCCCTTTCTCTATAATAGAAGTGTCAACCAAATCCACGATCGACAATGGCAGATCGAAACACACACATGTGATTGGTGTCAGCGAGAGCTTTATATGTATCGCATCATATGTACTGGCCAGTCGGACGGACGTATGGTTGGTCATTTAGCCTTTTATATATATAGACTAGAGGCCCAGTGCACGAAATTCATGCACGGGAAGGGTCCCTAGCGGCTGCTGGCTGCCAGCCGGGGCCTTCCTTCATTCTGCGCTTCCCCCTGTTGGTCAGCGCACATCATAGCGAGTAATCGAACTCCCAGACGGTCAAACTCCAGAGGGGACACTTTCATATGAGGCTTATATATAGATAGATAGCCTTTCATATCTGATGGTAAAGTCTAATTTTCCAAAGACCAAAAATCATGACTTTAAGGCACATATAAAATTTGAAAATGCGTCAAAGATTTTATCCAGCTCATTCATAAAGGAGGCTCAGGCAGAGGTGCCGAGTGATGAGAGGGGCACTGGGGTTCGAGGCAGTGTAACAGGAGTGGGGTGAGGAGGCCGAGGGCCAGGATGGCTCAGCCGATGGTGCAGGGGCAGGCAGACCCCTCGCTGGCCTTTGTCCTGGGACGTTGTGAAGATTTGCTACTCAGAGGTCCACCTGGTTTCTCTAACTTGGGGTAGTTTTCCTTAACGGCCTGAAAAGTTTTAAAAATCAGCTTAAAATGAATACATTGAAGCAACAAAAACCTTCATATTTACACACAAAGATGGTGCTTCACTTAGAATTACCACTGAAACAACCTAAATCGCTCACGGTGCTTAGAGACGGGGCACGGTATTTCCTTAGAATGTATTTCTTGTGCCTTTTATGTGTGTTTAGAATTGAGATTGAAAGAGGGATCGTCCGTGACACACCAGTGAAAGCCCTCGGGCCTGGGCCGGTGAGAGCGCGGTCTCTCCACGCCGGCGCCCAATGTCTCCGGACAGGCCTTGCCGGCGACACTGTGTCTAACTCTGGACTAAGGGCGAGGAAGAGGCAAGACAATCAGCAGATGCTCCTCAAATGCCCTCAGAACACATTTCGTCCTTCAGAAAAGCCTAAAAGGAACCCATAAACCCTAACATACGACAAGAGAGGAGCAGCGAGCGAGAATGAGGTCCTGGGAAACAGCGAGACAATTCTCCAGAAAAAAAAAAGAAATCAATAGGTGATGAGAAGATAAAGCCCGAGAAACCCGCCAGCCTGCATCTAACAGGAGTGTCTGAGAGAGAAGAGACGGTTCGAGAATGGCAGAAATAACAGAACAAGAAGGGGAGGCGTCTCAGGCTGCTGACCCGGCTTCGGACAGGCCGGTCGCTGTTAGAGGGAAGGACCCCGGAAAGACAGGGCCCCCGGAAACGCTGGGGTTCGGAAGACAGAGATGAGCATCGTCTCCCAGGGGGAAGCAGGGGAGGGGAGGTGTGTGCGCAGGTAGAGGTGGGAGCACACGGCTGGCTTGGGGCTGGGAGCTGGGAGCTCACACCTGCCACAGGGCCCAGGGCCTCCCTTGCTTCCCTGAGAACATCCCAGCTCACCTCACCCATCTCAGGACCTCAGTTCCCCATCCGGGTTGCGACATATCCCTCGCCGGGCGGAAATCCGGTCCACAGCCCAGGTACTCATTGCTCCGGGGGAGCGCCTGGAGGGGCCCCGCCTACCTGGAGCCCTAGACCCTCCTTGGGGGTGGGATCCAGCCCCCCAGGGCCACTCTCTCCCTCCCTGATGCCCTGACTCCCTCCCCTCCAAGGATTTTCTAGGTTCACCTTCCACACCAACTATTTGGGATCCAATGCTTCCCTCAGGGGCCGCTTTGAAAAAGACCAAAACTATGAAAAAACACCTACAGAGTTTCATCAGGCTTTTCATTAGTCATGGCAGCAAACATGCCTGCAAGGTTCTGAGGAAAACCAAGCTTCCACCCGAAGCCGCAGCCGCCAGTCTCTCGGACCCCACGCGCCACCAACGATCCCTGTACCACCGGCTGGCGACCGCTGCTCTAAAGTGCGTCCCCGTTAATCAGTGTAAGAAGAATAAGTGTAACTGACAACGTGCAGGATGCAGACGTTTCTCAGGGGCTGCAGAGCGAAAGCTGGGATTGAGGATAGCATCCCGGCCGGCACGGCTCAGTGGTTGAGTGTCGACCTATGAACCAGGAGGTCAGGGTTTGATTCCCGGTCAGGGCACATGCCCCAGTTGTGGGCTCCATCCCCAGTAGGGGGCGTGCAGGAGGCAGCTGATCCATGATTCTCTCTCATCATTGATGTTTCTATCTCCCTCTCCCTTTCCCTTCCTCTTTGAAATCAATAAAAATATATTTAAAGAAAGAAACCAACCCAAGGCTGGCCTGGGGGCAACAGCCCTGGAGTCATACTGACTCACCTGCAAGGGAGTCTTTCTCCCTGTGCTTCACTCTTCACGGACATAGAGAGCCTAGACTAGAGGTGCCTGCGGGGCCGCGGGGAGTACCAGGTGGAGAACGTGAGTGTCTGGCGTGTCACAGGAGATCTATAGAAACAAGACATCATGCCTCCAGTCCCTGGGGCCGCGGTAACAAAGCACCACAAACAGTGGCTTCAGTGGCACTGGTCTCCAGCTCCGGGGGCCTGAGGGGGTGTGAGCCCAGGCCCCCGGGCAGAGTGTCCTGTCACAGTGTCACAGTGCCTGTGGGGCCGTGCTACCCCAAGGGCCTCATTTTAACTAATTAACCAGAAACAACCTGTTTTCAAGCCAGGCCTCATCCAGCGGAGCTGAGAAGTGGGACCTCAGCACTGGACGGCTGGGCGGGGGGCAGTCAGCCCCTAACAAGTCACATGTGTGTGGTTGTACGTGGGTGTGCCTATCTGCACACCTGCACATACGTGGGTGTGCATGTGTGTATGCACGCACGCGTGTGGGCGCACACATGCGTGTGCGTTGTGTGCATAAACATGCATGCACATACATGTGTATGCATGTGTCTCTGTGTGGTAAATTGTCTAAAACATGTATTGAGGCTTCCAAATTGCAGATGGAAAATGTAATTAATGCATATCTTCTAAGCAGTCCCCGGTGATGTGCTGCTCCTCTCCGATGACAGCGGTTACATCGCTAAGTGTGGCTGCAGCTCATAGTGGGCGATGGGAGTGAACATGGGCTGAATGTGGCGTGTGGAGACATCACTTTGTCTCCTCAGAAACTGGGCAGCTTTGGGGACTCTGTGCAGAGCCTGTGGGTGGAGTGCCCGGGGGCAGGCCGGGGGACAGGGACGGGCAAGCTCATGAGGGAGCTGGTCTCCAGCTGGCTAATTGCCTGCGCGCTCTGCTACCTGGCTTGAGAGGAGGAGCTGCGGACCGACCACATCAGGGTTCCTTTGTCACAGATCATGAACATACAGCTTAAGTATTGATTGAATTTCTGACACATGAGCTTGTTGCCTCCTGGCAGGACTCGGTCTGCACGGACCAGGGAGACACCGGGTTCGAGAGGATCCAGATGGCAGGGAGGGACAGGCCAGGGAGCCACAGGCCAGGCATCCCACGTTCAACCCCAACAGCACGACACACACCGGGCACGGTGCCCTCGGCGGGACAGGCTCCTGCCCCTGCCCAGCGCCCAGCCACATCTGAAGAGGAAATATAAGGACCCTAGAAGCCCAACGCATAAAATTTGTGCATTGCATGAATTTATATATATATATATATATATATAATTTCCTCTTGCATCCCATAACATACAAATAAAAGGATTGTATTTTCAAATTAAAATGCCTAAATCACACTCATGTATTCATATTTCCTTCTTTTACATTATGATTTGTAAAACACCCCCAATTAAATTCCAGGTTTGTGATTGTTTTAATTTTCTCGACATGGACCCCCTATACCCCAGCCTTGAGAACTCACTCGTGCATCTTCATTTGATCTTATTCTTGTTGCCAAGGCGTATGGTTACACCCTGACCTTTTACTCTGCTGCAGGTCAGTGCAATGTCAGTTTCTAGGAGCTAGAAAACATATAATTACGTTTCCACATACTCTCACCATTAAAAAGAAATACACATTTAAAATATACCAGATGGCTCAAGCTGGTTTGGCTCAGTGGATAGAGTGTCAGCCTGTGGACTGACAAGTCCCCGGTTCAACTCCCAGTCAAGGGCACACGCCCAGGTTGCGGGCTTGATCCCCAGTGTGGGGCATGCAGGAGGCAGCTGACCCATGATTCTCTCTCATCATTGATGTTTCTTTCTCTCTCCCTTTCCTTTCCCCTCTGAAATCAATAAAAATATATTTAAAATGAACAAATAAAACATATCAGATGAAAAACCATAACTGCAAGACATACACAGACATTTATAACATAAGCTGATAGTTAAAGGCATGGACATTTGATGAGCCCACAGTGAAGACACATCCCCTACATAGGAAAGGTTTAAGACCGCAAGTTAAACCATGGGAAGAAGCCGTGGAAAGGATTGTTCACACCTCACTCCAATCACATCTAGTGCGTCACTGAGACGCTATCGAAGCTGCTGTGTGTGCCCTGGGTTCCTGACTATGCAGTTGCTCAGGCATGACTGTCTCAGGGACAGAGCTCCTGCTCACGGGTTAGAAATCAAGCTCATGATGAGTTGTGCTCGTCCACTGAGCCTTCACAGGAATTGTGAATCGTCAGCAAATGCGGTTCGGAGCCCACCTGAAACAATTCCAGACTCTGGAAACGCAGTGAGGTGACACAATGCAGACACGTGGGCTTCCCCAGGAAGACCCGATGAGGATGGATTAGGGTGAGGCCCGAGGCAGGGTCTGGAAGCAGGTGGCGATGTTCTTTTCTATGAAATTATGTGTCGGTTGTCACATCCTTTAAGTGTCTTGAGTTTACAGAAACAGTCTAGGCAGGTGTGCATAAGGTAGCACAATATTGTGAACATACACTCATCATGAAATCTGTGCTTCTACATGTGTTTCGTTTTCTTAGACAAAACTTTACTTAAAAATATTTTGGAGCATGTACATTGTACTGAAGATATTCATGGCTAGAAATAAGTAAAACTTTGCTTTGCTCAAATTAATTAAAATGCAAATACTCTGTGTGTATGTATGTGTGGGCACACACATGTGTTTATGTGTGTGCATATATGTGCAGCTGCATGTGCATGTTTGTTTATGTGTGCGGGCACACACATGTGTTTTTGTGCATGTATATATGTGTATGTGAATATGAGTGTTTATGTGTACATGTGCACGCGCACGCACGTGTGTGTGTGTGTGTGTGTGTGTGTGTGTGTGTGTAGATATGCTCAAGCTTAGTGTAATGCTCACACAGTGACTTGGGGCCAGGAGGCAGGATGAGGCTGAGGGTGCATTTCCTGGTCTCGTGTCCAAGCCTGGAGTTTTCAGCACTTTACTCCTAAGCACACTGCTTCCCATGGGTTGTTTCTTTGTAGGCATCTATCAGAGTGAACAGTTTATGAAATACCAGGAATTATTATAAACTAGTGCCCTGGTGCACAGATTTGTGCACATTGAAAGGAAATTAATTAGAAGGTGGCCAGGGGGTGGGACTGGGCGAGACAGGCCAGAAATGCCATGGCGCTAACCTCCTACAGTCCCTCCCTGGCCAGCCACACCTGGGGCAATGCCAAGGTTCAAAGGGCATCTGCTGAGTGAGTGGGGTTCCTCCGGCAGGTGGGGTCCCTCGGCCTGGCCTGCAGGGATTGGGCTGAAACTGGCTCTCCAACATCCCCCAAGGGGTCCCAGATCACAAGAGAGCAGTTCTTAGGTGATGCACCCTGGAATCGGGCTCCCTCCTCTCTGGTTCCAGGGAGCATCACAGAACCACCTCTGCCAAGTCACTGCAGTTCAGCAGCTCCTACACTGAGTGTCTGTCCCTTGGTGGTCATTGCGCGTCATAGCTGCTGGTTGGATGGTCACTTAGCCTTTTATATATTGAGGTTAGAATAATCTATACTAAGAAAAGGGTAATATGCTAATTAGACCGGATCAACTGGACATCTTCTGGATGTCCGACTTCCTTCCAGACAAAGCCATGGTAGTGGGGCCGAGGCAGATGTGGTTAGGGGCAATCAGGCTGGCAGGGGAGCAAGCAGTTAGGGGGCAATCATGCTGGCAGGCAGAGGCGGTTACCGGCGATCAGGCAGGCAGGCAGGCGAGCAGTTAGGAGCCAGCGATCCTGGATTGTGAGATGGATATCCGACCCTCCTGAGGGGTCCCAGATTGGAGAGGGTTCAGGCTGGGCTGAAGGACACCCTCCCATGCACGAATTTCATGCATTGGGCCTCTAATAAGCAGTATAATATTGGCAGACAAATATGCAAATGGAAGCCATGCATATAGAGACGATTAATTGATAATGAAGGTGTCAATATAGGCCAGTGGGGGAAATGTTGTATTTTTATCATTCATTTATTTATTTATCTATTTTAAAATATATTTTTATTGATTTCAGAGAGGAAGGGAGTGGAGAGAGAGATAGAAACATCAATGATGAGAGAAAATCATTGATTGGCTGCCTCTTGCACCACCCCTACTGGGGATCGAGCTGCAGCCTGGGCACATGCCCTGACTAGGAACCGAACCGTGACCTCCTGGTTTATAGGTCAACGTTCAACCACTGAGCCACCCTGGCTGAGCTGGAAAATGTCGTCTTTTGAATAAGTGGTGCTGGGCCCATGGACTCGTCATGTGGAGAGGACGTTGACCTTGACCCGATGATTTGTATCACACAGAATAGTAACGATGTGGACTGTCGACTTACATGTGAAATGAAGCCTCAAGAGGAACCCCAGAGAATGCCTGGGACGCCAGGATGAGCAAGGATCCTTCACATGACAAAAAAGGCCTAAGAATAAAGACAAGATTCATAAAGTTATGAATTTAAATGTACAAGATGTTGCTCGTTAAAAGACACCATGAAGAAATGAGTAGAGCCAACATCAAGGGGAGAATTTACTTCAATGTCTATAACTGCCTGTTTCCGGATACTTAAAGAACTCAAATGGTTGCGTGAAAGACGGGGAATGTGGTAGGAAAAGCCACGACACAAATACGCCTTTCTCGGCCTCCGAGGTAGTCAGCGTCCCAGTGGCCTGTGGCTTTCACAAGCTGTGGATGAACACGGGGTCTTTCTTAACAAACACAGCAAACTCTCCCCAGGCCTCCTGGTGACCGGGACAGGCAGGCGCCCGGCCAGCCCTCACTCCGCCTGCTCCCCGAGGGACAGTTACATCCCGTGCAAGGAGGCCTGCATTATATGGTGTGTAATTACTTCCTGAGCTGCATTCTCACGGGGCGAGCAGGAGAATATAAATAGATTCCACGGAGGTTTTCCAGGATTTATTAACGATGGGGCTCAGGCACTCGAGAGCTGAATGTCAAGTCAAAGTCAGCCGCTCTGAGCCAGCTGCCTGGTGATGCCTGGTGACGCCTGGGCGGGTGGTTCTTTGTGAAGGAGCCTGCTGCGCCCACCTGGGGATGCTCACCAGCCCGCTTGGACCCACCAGGCCGCTACGTGTCAGGAGCAATCACCCACCCCAGCCATGACAGCCTACGGCACCTCCAGACACTGACACGTGTCCTGAGGGCCCGTCATTTCAGCCCCAGTTGAGAGAGAACCTGGCTCATCGTGTAACACGAATGTGGACTCTGCTAACTGCCCTGCTGCTCCTGGGAACGGGAATCCCCATGGAGAGCTGGGCAGCTTTTTATTTTTTTAAATATATTTTTGTTGATTTCAGAGAGGAAGGGAGAGGGAGAAACATCAATGATGAGAGAGAATCATGGATCACTGCCCCCTGCACGCCCCACTGGGGATCGAGCTGGCAACCTTGGCATGTGCCCTGACCGGGAATCAAACCGGGGACCCTTCAGTCTGCAGGCTGACGCTCTGTCCACTGAGCCACGTGGGCCGGGCTGGACAACTTTCCAATGTTCATGCCCTTCCCCAGGTAGACAGAACACTCGGGGAGAAATGATAGGAAGGTACTCACTTACCCGAATCCCTCTTCTTCGCTTTTGTACATAGGCATGGCATATGGTACACACAGGTACACCCAGCATCCCACCACAGCAGAGTGATGGTGCCTTCTTGTTGCTCCTCCCTCCCCACCTGTATCCTGTCTTTCTTGTCAGTGTGTGTCCTAATGGATGGCAATTGCAGGAACGAGAGGCCGGGGACATCAGCTTCTTTGCTGTGTAAAGACAAAACCTAGAAGAACAGCACTCTAGATCAGCGGATCTCAACCTGTGGTTCACAACCCCTTTTGGGGTTGAACGGCCCTTTCGCAGGGGTCGCCTAAGACCATCTGAAAACACATATATAATTACATATTGTTTTGTGATTAATCACTATGCTTTAATGATGTTCAATGTGTAACAATGAAAATACATCCTGCATATCAGATATTTACATTATGATTCATAACAGTAGCAACATTACAGTTATGAAGTAGCAACGAAAATAATTTTATGGTTGGGGGTCACCACAACATGAGGAACTGTATTAAAGGGTCATAGCATTAGGAAGGTTGAGAACCAATGGTCTAGATGCAAATGCAATGTTTTTAAACCTCAGATTCCCGAATTCTAAAATCCCAAAGGACTATAAAAGGGAATTTATTTTATTTACTTTTACAGTGGGGCCTTGACTTACGAGTGTCTCGACTAACGAGTTTTTCGAGATATGAGTTGTCTCTCGGCCAATTTTTTGCTTTGAGTTGTGAGCTAAAATTCGGGTTACGAGCCAGCTTCAGATACCCCACCGCTAGTTGGCACAGCGAACGTCTCAGTGAACGCCACAACATCAGTCCAGCATCAAGTGTCTCACTCGTTCACTTTAAGATTTGATATACGAGTAATTTGAGTTACGAGCGCCATCGCGGAACGAAATAAACTCGTAAGTCAAGGCCCCACTGTATTATTATTATTATTATTAAAATGATCTGCGCAGTGCCAAATAATTACCCTGGTACTTGGGACACCTTCGTACTCGACGAACCATCTCTGAGTGCATCCCTCCGGGCAGCATGTGGGACAACCCACGGGAAAGCCTCCACGTGATGAAGGTGTGCCCTTGCCTTGGAGGGATCTGCCTGTCGGGCGGATCTAAGCAGAATCAAACACTCCGAAGGGCCGACAGGAGTGTCTGTGTTTGGTGGAGGGGGAGCCTGAACGAGGTGTGAGGAAACACTTGAAGCGTCAGGGAGAGGAAGCGAAGGGTGTGCCCCTGTGAGCATCCTACCACCCGCCCTGCTTCTAATGCTTCTCCATCCTTCACCTGCACCCTGCATATCAGATATTTACATTATGATTCATAACAGTAGCAAAATTACAGTTATGAAGTAGCAACGAAAATAATTTTATGGTTGGGGGTCACCACAACACGAGGAACTGTATTAAAGGGTCACGGCATTAGGAAGGTTGAGAACCACTGCTCTATGTGCAAATGCAAGGCTGCATCCCGCCACCCTTCCTCCATGAATCCCACCTCTGCATGCCCCTCCCTCCAAGTCTTAAACATTCTCACGCCCAGCAGGCCTGGCTCAGTGTTTGAGTGTCGACCTATAAATCAGGAGGTCAGTTGGATTCCTGGTCAGGGCACATGCCCGGGTTGCAGGATCCATCCCCAGTAGCGGGTATACAGGAGGCAGCTAATCCATGATTCTCATCTCTCTCTCCCTCTCCCCTCCTCTCTGAAGTTAATAGAAGTATTAAAAAAAAAACATTCTCACTGCATCACATGAAGGACTCATAGGCCTCTATTTGGCATTCTCTAAGCCACTTCTCTTTCCAACTTATACTCTTAGATTTCATGGTTAGGAACATTTTCATTTTCAGAAACCCAACGACACCCATACACTCCAGAATGTTCGTTGGGCAGTGTTGTTAAAGGCTTGACAAAATACAAAAGATTCTTCAGAGAATCTTTTTACAGCATTGTATCTACTAAGTCCTTACAGCTGATTATTTTGTGTCCATCAGTTTTGCTTCGTATAGATTGATGTCTCCAATGACAGGGATGATTTTGTGGTGTTCTTTTTTAAAAAAATATATGTTTATTGATTTCAGAGAGGAAGGAAGAGGGAGAGAGAGAGAGAGAAACATCAACGATGAGAGGGAATCATGTATTGGCTGCCTCTTGCACGCCCCACACTGGGGATTGAGCTGGAAACCCAGGCATGTGCCCTGACCTGGAATTGAACCATGATCTCCTGGCTCATAGGTTGCCCTCACTGAGCCACACTGACGGGGCTAAACACACATATCTTTGGTGTATGTCGTGTATTCTGAGAAACTCCCAGGTAGTTTTCAGTGGAATCACATGGGAAAGGGGCGTGAAAATTCACAGGGGTTGCTCTTTCCCCTCTTCCCGCCGGGTTTCCCGCCAGCGCAGGAGCCTGTGGAGCCCCTGAGACGTCATTCGCAGGACTAGAGAAATGGCCTGAGCCAGGTCCGGGACTCACCTATCACTTAGATTTTTGCATAATGACGCCCTGGGGTGATATAGGCTCTCATGCGTCTTTTGTGCTTTTGCTTCAGTTTTGTCTGGGTTTGTAAACAGTGCATCCCCCCTCCAGGGAAGGAGTGCCCCTTAGGAGGCCTCCTTTACGCACAGTATTGCTGGGTTAAAAACATTGCATGCATCATGTTGTTTATTTTTATTTTTTGGAAATGTTATAAAATGTATGAATAGCTTTATTATTAATTCATAAAAGGTAACAATGTTGAAAAGAAAATTATGATTTTTTTGCTTCATTCATTATAATTTAAGAATTCATTTTTGTCTTTAGATGTTGAGAAATGTTTCCTTTTAATAAGATACATTTCCTTTATTTTTTTACAACAGACATCCTATATAATAAAAAGGTAATATGCAAATTGACCCTAAGGGCAGAACGATGGGGAACAACCAGTCGCTATGATGCACACTGACCACCAGGGGGCAGGTGCTCAATGCAGGAGCTGCCCTCTGGTGGTCAGTGCGCTCCCACAGGGGGAGCTCTGCTCAGCCACAAGCCAGGCTGATGGCTGCCAGTACAGCGGTGGTGGTGGGAGCCTATCCCGCCTCCTCAGCAGCGCTAAGGATGTCAGACTGCAGCTTAGGCCTGCTCCCCGCTGGCAAGTGGACATCCCCAGGGCTCCTGGTCTGCCAGAGGGATGTCTGACTGCCATCTTAGGCCCAATCCCCTGGGGAGCAAGCCTAAGCTGGCAGGTGGACATCCCCCAAGGGCTCCCAGACTGCGAGAGGGCACAGGCCAGACTGAGCGATCCCTTCAAGTGCATGAATTTTCATGCACTGGGCCTTTAGTCTTTAAATAATTTTCTTTAGCAACAATATTCAAAACATATACACAAAAGCACCTGTTTTCAGAATCCGAGAGCAGCAAACACTTTTCTCATTTGATGTTCAGTGCAGAAGTCAGTAATAAAGAAGACAGAGGAAAAAGGTCTTGATGTCTCATTATCATATTTAATGTTGATGTCCTTTTCTGTAGTGCCAAAATATATGTAGATTCAAGTTGTTTTCCTATCCTGTAAACTCATTCAATAGCTGGATGCATTACTGGATGGAGCCCAGTGACTAGAGATACTGATGACTATGTACAGAACTGGTTCAAGTAAAGGTCGTTAGTCAAATGAACTAAACTAAGTTTATATAAAAGGGTCTGTGCAGAATCAATTATGCTGTAATAATATGAAGCAGGTTCCTTACCTCCCACAACATCTGCTCACCAGCTAGTCTGTTGCTTCTGCCTAGAATTGTGTCCCCTGCAGGAGGCAGTCACTTTGGTGTGAGGTCCCTTGTCTGTGCTGCACCCCGACCCCCATCTGGGGCCACTCCCTGGGGGACCAAACGGGGGGTGCCTGGCCCTTCCCTGTGCACCTCTCCTTTGCACGGTTGCAGGAAGTGAACAGACTTGACTGTGACTTTCAGACGGACCTGATGCCCCGGGTGGCCGGTGTGACACCTGGTTGCTGGCTCTGAGCAGCAGACACTGCGAGCAAGCGTGTCCTTGGAGAACAAGGCACGGAGGCCTCCGTCTGGGACTGGGGACTGAGCAGCAGGCGGCCTAGGAAGCAGCTGTCCGGCCAGGTGCTCCTCTCCCCTCTGCAAATGGCATTTAAAATGCGGAGAGAACATGTGCTCAGTGTGACCTTCACTTTATTAGCGTGAGTGGAGCTGCTCCCATGGGGTTACCTGCATTTCAATAGCTCTCCTCTAATTACCCAACGCACGCCTGATTAAGTGCAGGGCATGGCTCTTGAAATGCATGAACATTTAAAAAGAATACTGTTTTCCTAACCATCCAAGGACCAATTATATAAGCCATAGAGCACTTAGTGTTAGTAGATTGGGAATATCACAGCCTCACATCCATCATCTATCTATCTATTATCCATCCATCCATCCACCTACTTATCTATCACCTATCTATCATCTATCTATCATCTATCTATCTATCTATCTATCTATCTATCATCTATCTATCTATCTATCTATCATCTATCTATCTATCATTTATCTATCTATTATCTACCTATCATCTATCATCTATCTATCATCTATCTATCTATCTATCTATCTATCTATCTATCTATCTATCTATCCATCTTTCTATCTGTCTACTTATCCCATATAATAAAGAGCTAATATGCTAATTAGACCAGATGGCAGAATGCCCTTCAGGAATGACCAGTGGGCAGGGCAGGGCGACAAGGCAGCCGGGCCTGCAAGGGCCAAGGCAGCAGCCAAGGCTGCTGTGAGGGCAGAGCCCCTTGCACAAATTTTGGGCATCAGGCCTCTAGTCTATCTATAAATACTTGACATTCTTCAGGATTCTTAAATTGCATGCAAATAAATACCTACAATGAGAGGAAATGACAGTCTTGCCTGGGAAGCTCTTGGTGATTTGGGATAAGAACTCGGGTGGACACGAGATCTGTGTGAGAGCTAATGTTGTCACACCCAGTTCCCACCAAGGAAACCCAGAGTGTGAGAACTCCACGCCTCTGGACCCAGCAGTACTTTTTCAGAAAATCTCTCTTTGATGTTTTTTATTTTGGTGAAAAAAAGTTATTTTATCTTCCAAAGTTTTAGTAATCGCTTCAAAATCCAGAGAAAGCCAAGTGTGTGTGTTCCTGCGCACAGTCAGGCAGCGTGGAGATTCCCATGTTCCACAGCAGCTCCCACAGGATGATGAGCAAAATCCTGCGAGTGAACGTGTAGAAATATGAGAATAGACACATTCCTTTGAAAATTACACTACGCAAATCTCAAGTAAAGCCTCTAAATTATTGTCCAATTTTTATAGTAAGAATTGTCTTCTCTCCTAAAAGTTAAATAATACCATAGTTAGAAAATATTACTTTCTGAAACTAAAACAGCATATAAATGTTGATTTCATATGGCTTAGAAGCCTATATAATAAAGAGCTAATATGCTAATTAGACGGGATGGTGGAATGACCTCGGGGCTGCTGGGAGGGTCAAGCCCCTTGCATGAATTTTGTGCACCAGGCCTCTAGTAAGTAATAAAGAGATTGCATGGCACTCACTCACTCGGACGCACAGCCTTCCTAATCCAGTGACAGCTCTCATTGTTCCTCGTCTTGTGAATGGGCTGCCATGGGAGGTCTGGCTGGGCACCTCTTTCCCAGGAGAGCAGGGTAGGGAGTGAGTTGATGCCTCCCAGTGTAGGGTGAGGGGCAGCATGTACTTCTATACCCTTTTGGGTTTGCTCCATCCCAGCCCTTCCAGTCTCCTACACCCCAATAAAACAGGGGACCCCCATGAGAGAGAAGATACAGCATGTCTCCATCCATAAACAACCATGTGGGCCAGCGTCCCCTGTCTTGGGAGACTGTTACATGTGAGACAAACAAGTGTCTGTTCTCTGTTAAGCCTCTGAATTATTAATATGTCTGACTGATCCAGTTAAATCATGCAAAATGCACAGATATCCATAGGACTAAAGGCATGTGGTTCAAATGTAAAATAGACTCTATTGGGGAAACAAAGTCAAGGCAGCAGGGGGACTGGTGATCCCTGGGTTCTGGTTACCCCTCAAACACCAGGTCAGGCTGGGTACAGCTGCCATGGCCCAGGGCCGCCTCCTCCTGGTCCTTGGTACTGGATTTAAAAACACCTACTTTTACCCGGCTGGCATGGCTCAGTGGTTGAGCGTCGACCTATGAACCAGGAGGTTATGTTCGATTCCCAGTCAGGGCACATGCCCGGGTTGTAGGCTCGAGCCCCAGTGTGTGGGACATACAGGAGGCAGCCGATCAAAGATTCTCTCTCATCATTGACATTTCTATCTCTCTCTCCCTCTCCTTTCCTCTCTGAAATCAATAAAAATGTATTTTTAAAAAACCCACAAAAAACACCTACTTTTATATTTATTGATTATTCTCACTATTCAAATGATTCTCTTCTGTTTATTTCATCTTTTTGATTAGTTCTTTCTATGTGCTTATTATTTTTTTAAATTTCTAGTTTATTAAGTTGAATGATTTTATTAGCATTCAGTCATATTTTAAATAAGCATATTTAAATACCAGCAGATATTGTAATGGTAGATTATAGATTGTAGAAAGAAGTGTTCTTATTCTTATTACTTCTAGATAACACATAATTTCCATTTTATTTTCTTAAATTATTCTTAAATCACAAGTAGTCAAAGAAGCGGGTTATCTTTTTATTATGTATATGTAATGTATTGGTGTATAAAAATAAAAATTGGCTTTCAGCCTATAAATATCAGTGTAAAATTTAAATGCTATGCTAAAGATACATGAAAAACACCACTTTGTTGAATGTGAGAATGAAGACATTTTAATTTTTCTACTTCATTTGCATATTTTGCTTTTAACTAATTTTTGCTTTCTGTGTTTTGCTGTTGCTTTTTCATTTTACAGGATCATTGTATTTTATCTTTTCCTTATTTCACGATCCTTTTAAGCTGATTTCTACTTCGATATAAACATTTCCAGGTGCAGTTTGCTCATATCTTTCTGTCACGCTGATAATACATTTCATTTCCCTGGAATGTAAACACAACCACATCTGGCAGGACTGCATTCCTGTTTCGCTCACATTGACTGAGTCTGTCTGATGGGAACGGGGTTTTACCACTTCAGCGTTAAAGTGAGAACCGAGTGGTGCTGTGGTTTTGTCTTTTCCTATTTCCACGTCTCCTCTGAATGTGTGGGTTCCTGACCTTCGCCGCTCTCATGGGGGACACTCCACTGAGCCCCCATAAACCCGCCGCTGCTCCCCTGGCCCTGCCGCTGTGCACATCCAGCTGCATGTTGAATGTACAGATTATAGAGGGGAGAAGGGGTGTGTTTCTCAGAATACATTTCACTTCTCTTCCTTTCCGTCCCCAAGGTGGCTCCTTAAGGCTGGTCTCCTGCTCCCCCCCTCCTCCCTGTCCTCCTCCTCCGCCTTCTCGCTCTCCTTCCATCCTCAATGCCTGGGCTTTGCTGACTGCAAGCCTATTATTGTTATTTATCTCCTGGAGCGCCTGCTGAAAGGCAGCTTGCCGTGGAGTTCTCACATTCCTGCAGGGTCTGGGCCTTCGAAGCCAAGGGGACGTTTGAACAGCAAACATGTCTGAGAAGCCAGACCCAGTGTCTCCGGAAGATGCTCTGAATGAAGTCTCCTTCACCGCAATGCTCGCTGGCCTTTGATGAGAGCAACAGGGGACCCCAGCTCCTCCCTTCCCCAAAGACGTGCCTCGGCTTTGGGAGGAGGGCAGACACCTGAGCCATCCCGTTTCAGCTCTAGGTCTTGTCATTGGGGGTCCCTCTCCTGGGGCCACCCCCCTGCATGCACAGGTGCCGTGTGCATGTCCTCGGTGGGGCCCGGGTGGAGAGTGACCCAGGCTTCTCTGGCTGCTGTTCCCACTGTGCTGTCTCGGCCCCAAACCATCTACGAACTGTGCTGAGCAGGTGGTGCACACAGTTCGCAATCAGACATGTCCCAGCTGCTGACTGACACCTTTCGTGTCTTCTTTTGTCAGAATCCCCAGAAACATCTTAAAGATCCGTTTGGACGAAACTGCCCAATCCTCAGGTCCCTCCTGTCCCCGGGGCACTGTCTCTGTGTGGAAAGGCCTCAACGGGTCCAGCAGTTGCGCTGGAGCAGTTCACTGGGTGCTGGTCTCAGACAGAACTCAGAGGAGAGACCACGGAGCCCTCATAGCTGCAGAGCTGGTTCTCTGTCCCTGACACGGGAAGGTTGCCGGGGCTACACAGGGCCCTAAAACCACAATTCTTTTTTTTAAAAAAAATATTTTATTGATTTTTTACAGGGAGGAAGGGAGAGGGATAGAGAGTTAGAAACATCAATCAGCTGCCTCCTGCACACCCCCTACTGGGGATGTGCCTGCAACCAAGGTACCCTTGACTGGAATTGAGCCTGGGACCTTGCAGTCCATAGACCAATGCTCTATCCACTGAGCCAAACTGGCTAGGGCTAAAACTACAATTCTTTTCACTTCTCCCCCCATGTCCCACCACCAGTTTATATACACTGACTGGCCAGATTATTATGACCACCCATCAGTATTTCATTGACACTTCCAAAAATACTGAATATGGAAAACTTCCTCAGCAAATATCTCCAGGTTTTATTATTATTGTTTGCATAACCAATTCACTTCATTGTCCTGATGGGGTGGTCATCATGATCTGGCCACTCAGTGTATATTCCAGAGTCAAATATGAGGAGTCTTATGCTGGTCCTCTCATCTTTCTTTGATGATGTGTCTGATATTTTCGATTAAAAGGTAAACATCAGTTCAAGAAAAAAGCAGTGAAGGCATACTGGGTGCAGTCACGGTTTGGGTCTCACCTTTGGCTCGGTGAGCAGCTTGGCAATACTCCTCACTCTCCTTCACGTGAGCAGAAGCTCCTGACTCCTCGGCGCTCCTGCCCATTCCTGGCAGGAAACGCCACTGCCTGGGCAGTGAGCCAGCTCTGGGCTCCATCTCGCCCCATGGAGAGAACCACGGCCGTCTGCCTTACAGCTCCCAGGGATGGCCAATCACACCTGCAACACCAAGCCTCTCCTGGGACTCCTGGTCTCCTTAGTACAACCTGTTCTCACTGCCCTTCCCCAGCACAATCACTGTGAGGCCGGTGAGGAGGTGCCCTAGGAGAGACATGGAGTCCCTGGAATGTGGATTCAGGTGACATGGAGCCCCCAGAGCCTGGAGGCAGGCAACATGGAGCCCCTGGAGCCTGGAGGCGGGTGACATGGAGCCCCTGGAGCCTGGAGGCAGGTGACACGGAGCCCCTGGAATGTGGAGTCAGGTGACATGGAGCCCCCAGAGCCTGGAGGCAGGCGACATGGAGCCCTCCTGGAGCCTGGAGGCAGGCGACATGAAGCCCCTAGAATGTGGAGGCAGGTGACATGGAGCCCCCAGAGCCTGGAGGCAGGCGACATGGAGCCCCCGGAGCCTGGATTCAGGTGATATTTAGTCATTGACAGTAAATGCCTCAGCGACAGGAAGGGCCAGTGTGCAGGGTCTTCCTGGTAGAAGGGAGGCGACTAACAATGCAGGAAGCTCTCTAGACGTGCACGGGGCTGGCAGGGCCCCGAGTGAGGCACATCCCTCCTGCCAGGTGGCTTCCCCCGGGGAGCGCTGGTCATGCCTTATCCCTGAATAATTAGGAAGTCATGAGGGTCCACATACGTGTTTTCTTATTTTAAAGAAATAATGACGCCCTGACTGGTTTGGCTCAGTGGATAGAGCGTCAGCCTGCGGACTGAAGGGTCCCGGGTTCGATTCCAGTCAAGGGCATGTACCTTGGTTGCGGGCACATCCCCAGTAGGGAGTGTGCAGGAGGCAGCTGACCGATGTTTCTCTCTCATCGATGTTTCTAACTCTCTATCTCTCTCCCTTCCTCTCTGTAAAAAAATCAATAAAATATATTTTTTTAAAAAGAAATAATGACAATTATGTAAAAGAAATAGTGACATTGTATCTGGTATTTTGAAATATTTAAGAACACATTTTAAAGCACCAGAAAAGTTAAATAGTGTCAAAATAGGAGATTTTGTTTTTCATAATTCCCCTCTTTTTTAACCTATGCCTCTGCCCATAAAAGATATAAAACATACAAAACCCTATGTGGCAAAATGAAGGAACCTTTTTAAATAAACAGCTATTGCTATACTAATGATTTAAAATACATTTTAAAATACATATTAAATTGTTAGTACTTGCATTGGAGGGGAACACAGAACACATTAGACAAGTTATGAAAGTTATATTTAAAAATAATCTGTTAGAATGAAAATACATTATTAGAAAACAGTACAAATGTAAATCTCTTTTTCATATCGTCAAATGATATATTGTAAACTGAAGGATAATATCAATTATGGTGTCAGGCACAGATACTACTTTTCTAAAATAAGAATGTAGAGCCCTGCTGGTGTGGCTCAGTGGTTGAGGGTCAACCTATGAACCAGGGGGTCAGGGTTCAATGCCTGGTCAGGGCACAAGCCTGGGTTGTGGGCTAGATCCCCAGTGTGGGGCGGGCAGGAGGCAGCCGATCCATGATTCTCTCTCATCACTGATGTTTCTATCTCTCTTTACCTCTCCCTTCCTCTTTGAAATCAATAAAATACGTTAAGAGTTTAAAAAATAAAATAAGAATGTCGCGGCTGAGTACATATTTCTAAAATAAGCATCTAATGGTGTTTACCACAGTTGGTCTCCATGCCTGAGCATAAGAATAAACAATTTATTGATCTGTAATAGAATAAACATGTTAAATAAGTAGTGGCAGATGATATAAAGATTAATAGACCGCTTTTTGTTGCTTTCACTTAATATTATGATAAGGTGACTACCATTTAATATTTTATTGTTGTTTCAGATTATGTTTACTAACAAATTTTAAGGTGAGAAAAAGTAAGATGCTAAGGAAATATATGAAGCTATCATGATTTTTAATATTCAATTTTGGGTGGCTTAAATGTTTTGGAGAAATAAATCCATAAATGAAAGAACAGAGGGAAATGGAAGCTGTAAGTCTAAAAAAATATAGCTTAGCATACCAGGCGTGTATTGCCCATTCAAATTGTACTAAAATGAAACCGAGTCCTTTTTTCCTGAAATTTGTATCTAAATACAAATATATGCTTGTATTGTCTGGGTGAAGTTAATATCAAAACACTGTACTCATCACAGGTTATAGAACTTAAATTTGCAAAATCACCTCTTTCCTACCTTTGCTAATCCTTAAAGGCTCCTGGGAGGAGAGATTGATGTCATACAGACGGCAAAAGACTTGAATCGCCACTGTCAGCATCACGTTTGGAAGCTATCAAACATTTCACCTCATCCACATGCATACTAATATTCTCCGCATAATTAATCTTATGATCATAAAATCAAAAATGCCAGTATTAATATTTTACTCAAAATAAATTTTGCCTTACCTAGATGATTAAAGTTGTCTTACGTTCCAAATTTCTTAGATAATTGCCATCTTTTACTAAAATCGTTTTTCCAAATTAAAAACGAATCATAAATTAAATCTTAGTTTACACAGACCCTGTGGGAGGTGGGCAGCACCATTCTTTCTCCTCCCTCCCTGCAGTCACAGCCTCTCCCTTAGGACACACAGTCTTGTCTCAGAGGGTTTGGTAATAGCATTCGCTGATGACGTGCTGGTTCTATGTAGATCTGCTTTCGAAACCTACCTGTAACAACATAATAAAACACCTTTCCTTTCAGAATGGCTGTATTATTAAACAGGGCAGTAAACTATTTAAAATGAAGGAATATAAAGTATTATCCCTGATTATAGTAATAAAAGCATAATATGCTAATTAGAACAGACAGCTGAACAACCTTCTGGACGTCATTCTGGATGTCCTTCCTGACGAAGCCGTGGTGGAGGCGTCTGAGGCAGAAGCTGTTGGGGCGATCAGGCAGGCAGGCGAGTGGTTGGGGCGATCAGGCAGGCAGGCAGAGGTGGTTAGGGGCGATCAGGCAGGCAGGCGATCAGTTAGGGGTGATCAGGCAGGCAGGCAAGTGGTTAGGGGTGATGAGGCCGGCAGGCAGAGTTGTTAGGGGCCATCAAGCAGGCAGGCAGGTGAGTGGTTAGGAGCAAGGGTCTCGATTGAGAGGGGGTGCAGGCCAGGCTGAGGGACACCCCCCCTGCACAAATTTTGTGCACTGGGCCTCTAGTTATCTTAATAATAGACTCAAAACATTTTAAACTTTAATAAGATCCTTATATTGAGTAGGTGCTAGAATCCAGATATCCCAACAAGTGTCCGGTGATCAAACTACTAGTGTGTTTTACTAATTAGTCTGATGAGTTTAATGAATATGATTATAACACCCTTTCTTTGCCATGCACTTGAACTCGTATACTTTTACAATGTTTAAATAATGATCAAACGGTTTTAACATTTAAAATACATAATTAATGAATAATTTTTAATATGTTGACATTAGGTTTCATTTGGAGGAAATAGCACTCTTTTGCTATTACTTGTTATATTTTAAACCAAACATAATTATTATATCATTATTTATATGGAAGGAAGTGATTATTGGGTTCATCAGGTAAACAATAGATTTTAATAAACATAAAACAGGTTTTGACCTAATAATTTATGTCTCAGTGTATTGACTCCCTTAACATGTCTTTTAAAAATGTGGTATTTCACTCGAAAATTTATAAAAATAAAAAATACCATCAAAAATAAAAATAAATGCATTTTTCTAAGGCAAACCCTTTCAATGTATTCTATCCTGAATACTGGTAGATATAAGCTATCACTGGTACAGAATGATTGCCAACAATATTTATTCAGCATTTTAATTGAGATTTTAAAGTATTTGAGGGTTATCAAACAGGCAACATATCAAAAAAAAGTCATTGTTCGATTCTAGTGTCCTATGCAAGTTATACATTGAATATGATTAAAGCGTTGCTACATTACTTATCATGCACTCTAAGACATGTGCCTTAATCCCCTCAGTGAGAGAGAGCTGCGAAGAGCTAAGATAGCGTTCAGGTGCGCGTCGAGCTGAGGCAGGTGTGGACAGAGTTCAGGTGCGACACCCTGAGTCTACAGAGAAGGGATGGAGCTCATAGAGCAGCAGGACCCCACCGTTTTATGGGGATTTCATCAGAGGAAGGCAGATCGTCAAGGCGTGTTGTAGGAAGACACGGCCACCACTGTTTGACATTTATGAGAAACAGGAATGTGGGAATCAATACGATTATAAAATCTGCATTACTTTGCATACATTAGTCTGTATTCCTTCAACCAATATACAGAATCCTCAAATACACAATCATGCACTAGGTAACATGTTCTCATATGAAGTCAATTTAGACTTCCATGTGTTCTCCATGAATGTCATTAATTTAGACGCTGCGTGAACACAGAACACGGGTGTGGCTACAGCTTGCAGGGTGGCCAATGGGGCAGGGCTCTTAATTCAACTCACCTGGCAGCTTTTTGCTAAATTAGCACCAAGCAGGAAACTCCAGATTTTCTCTTCATTTCTTAAAAAAAATCCAACAGCCCTAGCTGGTTTGGCTCAGTGGATAGAGCATCAGCCTGGGGACTGAAGGGTCCTGGGTTCGATTCTGATCAAAGACACATGCCCGGGTTGCAGGCTGAATCCCCAGTAGAGGGCGTGCAGGAGGCAGCTGATCAATGATTCTCATCAGTGATGTTTCTATCTCTCCCTCTCCCTTCTTCTCTGATATATATATATGTATACAAATTCCACAAAGTAGTTCCCTCATTAAAGGACTTGTTATGTGACCTCATCCCCAGTATTTTTCTTTCTGGCAATAATTAGGGGTCATCTTGCCTACACTGAATTATAGTAACATGACAAAGAAAACAAGTTTCAGAACCAGTGAAATCTAATTTTCTTTCATTTATTTTATTTTGCAGAAAAGCACCGCCTTTCAACATT
The DNA here is from genome assembly GCA_035771395.1 of Myotis vivesi. Taxonomy (NCBI): domain Eukaryota; kingdom Metazoa; phylum Chordata; class Mammalia; order Chiroptera; family Vespertilionidae; genus Myotis; species Myotis vivesi. The sequence continues at coordinate 103,103,624 of JAWPEG010000011.1, forward strand.
TTAGGCAATTCATGGAATATAAAGAACATAGAAAAATACCTTGCTGTATGAAAAAAAAACCCACAAAACACAACTTCATTTTGTTTAGAAGCCAAACACGTTTCTCTGTTCAGTTTTCTGAGTGTATTTAAATTACTGCCACACCAACTGCTTTGTGTTCAACTCTGTTTTCTGAAGATGTAGAATGATTTTCTATTCTTTATAGAGCGCATAGTTATGATACTCGCTACCTTTTTTCTTCAGGAATGACCAGTGATATCAACTCCACCAGGGAAGGCTCCGCATTTCATTCTTCCCTCTACACCCAGAGCTTGGGAAGCAACCTCCCGTCCCACGGGAACGGGCTGAGGTTTTCTGAGTGAATGCAGGGAGGATACCGCCGTTCTCTTGTTTCTCCTTCACGCCAACGACTCTCCCAGGCAAAGACGTACACGCATGTCCCTGTCACGGGTTCCACATTCTGAGACGAGAGGCAACAAGACACCTTCCATAGAGACTCACACACAGTGCATCGCTGGGAGTGACGACAAAGGTAGAAATCAAAGCAGTGCGAAGGGGTAGGCAGGGCCATATGCTAATTAGATAGTAAATCAAGGAGAGATCGATAGAAAGCCATGGCATTTCATCCTGAATGTTTTGTGTCTTCCTCTGAAATGATGTTTCGTGGGCTACACATCTGTGTCATGGAAGTCACCCTTATGCATTATTCTCTGTGAGCGAAAACATCTATTTCTTACAAACTGTCACCATGAATTAGTGCTGCACTGATCCTTACTGAACGGACTGATTAATAAAATGACTGATTAGGAAGCCTGTGCATTAATTAAAGGTTCTATAAAAATGCAGTTCATCAAGCACTCTCCTAAATGCGGGGGAGGCAAGATCACAACGCATAGACTCCCCTTCCCGAGGGAGTGTGCGGTGACTGGTCACATTTTTCTTGAATGAAGAAAGCTCCTCCACGTTTTCTCAGAACTGGGAAATCAGTGAGTTGGATTCCATCTTGTTGAGACAGTAACATCTCCTCATGTCGCAGCACAACGAGCTTTCATTGCTGTTGAGCCCGCGTTCCTCCACGGACAACTGTAAACCCAGGCACAGCCAGGCACTGCCTGCCCAAGTGAGAGAGAGGAACCTCCCCAAACCAAAGCCTGCCCACGCCAGATGGCTTCACTGGCACATCTCACTAAACACTTAAGCAAGAATGAACACCAGTTCCTCTTCCTCTCTTCCAGAATCTGGAAAAGGAAGAATCCCTTCTAAACCTATTTTTTACAAAGCCAGCATTGCCCTGATACCCAAGCCAAAAGAGAACAATGAAAGCAAAGAAAATTATAGGCCAATGTCCCTGATGAACAAAGGTGCATGAATCCTCAGCAAAATTGTAGCAAAGCAAATTCAACAGCTCCTGAAGAGGATCATACACCCATGAAATGGATCATACTCAATGATCAAGCGGGAAGTATTCCCAGATTCAAGGATGATTCCACATATGCAAATCAATAAATATAACACCACATTAAGGTTAAAAATTGTATGTTTATCTCAGTAGGTGCAGAAAAGACATAGGCAAGACTGAGAAATAAAAAGCATCAAAATCAGAAAAGAAGCAGCAAAATTATCTCTGTGTGCAGATGGCATAATCTTCAGATATAGAAAACCTTAAAGACTCCACCAAAAAAACATTAGACTAATGAATGAATTAAAATTGCTGGGCCCTGAATCAACATGCAAAAATCAGTTGTGTTCTTATACACTAGCAATAAATGATCTAAAAAAGAAATTAAAATAACAATCACAATTACGATAGCATCAAAATTAATAAAATTCTTAGAAATAAATTCATTAAGGTGGCAAAAAATCTGCCCACTGAATTCTATAAGACATTTGGGAAAGAAACAGAAGAAAACACACATAGATAGAACGCATCCCATGTGAATGTGTTGGAAGAATCAATGTTGTTAAAACGCCTATCCTACCAAAAAGTGATCTACAAATCCAACACCAGTCCTATCAAAATGCCAATGACATTTTTCACAGAAATAGAAAAAAATCCTAAAATTCATAGGGAACCTCAAAAAAACAAAAACAAAACAAAGAATCCAAAAAACACCAAATATCCAAAGAACAAGTGTAGTCATTACACTGCCTGATTCCAAAATACACCACAAAGGTATGACCATCAAAACAGTGTGTTAGTGGCATAGAAACATCTCAGTTATTTTCTTCAATGCCAAGAAAATAACATGGGGGAAATTGCTTCTTCAATACAGGGTGTTGAAAAACACACATTATCACATGCAGAAGAATAAAATTAGACCCTTCTCTTACTCCAAATTGAACTCAAATTGAACTCAAAACAGATTGATTAAACGCAAGCCCAGTAACTATAAGACTACTAGAAAAAAATCTAGAGAAAAAGTGTTTTGACAACGGCGTTGGCAAGGATTTGCTTGGCCATAAGACCAAAAAACACAGGCCACAAAAGCAAACAGACAAATAAGAGGCATCTAAAATATACATAAAACTTACCTCAATAGCAAGAAAACAACCCGATTAGAAAGTGGGCAAAGGACCTGAGTGGACATTTTTCCAAAGACGACATACAAATGGCCAGCAAGTATATAAAAATGTCTTTATTGTTCACATAAACAAGTAACTGAAGCCCTAGCTGGTTTGGCTCAGTGCATAGAGCATCGGCCTGTGGACTGAAGGGTCCCAGGTTCGATTCTGGTCAAGGACACATGCCCGGGTTGGGGCTTGATCCCCACTGGGGGCCATGCAGGAGGCAGCCTATCAGTGATTCTCTCTCATCATTGATGTTTCTATGTCTCTCTCCCTCTCTCTTCCTCTCTGAAATCAATAAAAAAATATATATTTTTTAAAAAAGTAAATGAGGTGTTGGATGTTTATTAGCTGGATTGTGGCAACCCTTGGCAATCCTTGCACAATGTCCATGAATCTCAAAACATCACTTGGATACCTTGTATATTTATTTGTCAATAATACCTCAATAAAGCTGGGGAAAATAAGAAACAACCGTCAAGTCTAAGCAAGGCAAAGCGGCTAAAACAAAAGAAACAACACTAATTAAAAAAACATAACAAAACCAATAGATTCTAAAATCCCCATCACTTACATTCCAATCCAAACCCAAATTAACTGAAATATGAAAATCTCCCAAATGGAGTTCATTCTCAAGAGAAAAGAACAGTAACAGATTCCAACCCTCATATGACCCCATACTTGGAATTTAAGGAGAGAATTCTAAAGGGATTCTCTAACATACTTCCAATGGGTGTAAGACAAAATATTTGCAATAAATCTCAGCAGAGAAATTGGATGCTAAGATGGAATTGGCCATGGTGGCACCAAGGAATTCTTTATCTTATGTAAGCAAGTTAGTGAACAGTTAACAGCCAAATGGAGATAAGAGAGGAAAGAGTAAGCGAAGTTAAAGATAAATCAATAAAATGCATGGACTGAAGAATAGAGAAGACAACACAGAAAAAGAGATTGAACAGCAATTTGGGGGACTATTAGACAATATGAAAGTAACATATCAAGGACTTAGAATCCCAGTGTGAAAGGAGAGAAAAAGAGGTAGCCACAAAATGTTTCCAAAAGTTATGGTCACAATTTTCTAAAATTGATGGAAGCCATACATTTAGAGTTTCAAGATGCAAATTAAAACCAAAACAAGATTTTACTACCATTTCACTAGAATGGCTAAAGTTAAAAAGGCCACGGATATGGAGGGTTGACAGAGATATGGACCAAATGAAACACACACTGGCCAGGGAATAGAAAGTGACATAGTCCGTTTGGATAGCAGTATGGCACTGTTTTATAAGATTATACACACATGGATCATACAACCCAGCAACCTCATTCTTCAGGATTCATCCAAGACAAGTTAAAACATGTGCTTCGAGAAAGACATAAACAACAAAACATGTACCACAGTTAATAGAACTCGATAGAACGCTAATGTCCGTCAGCTGGTGAATTAAACAATAGTATTCTATCCACACTGTGCTATTGTGTTTCGAGGGTTAACAGAGTGGAATCTCGACGAACACGAATCATTATCAGGAACATTAAGCTGAGTGAGTGAGACCCCCAGAAAGGACATGCTGTGATTTGGTAATGTGAGTTGTGGAAAAACAACAGGCGGGCTTTTTAAGTTGATGGGAGTGTTCTATGTTTCATTGTGAGGGAGTGACATTACTGTACAGATGCACCATTTGTCAACCTGTATAGTTAAAATAGGTGACATTTATTTTGTATAAATTACACATCAGTGAAGCGGAGGGAATCACCCCCAGCTGCCTCGGCCTAACGCAAGCACGTGGAAGGCAGGGAATAGGCCTCATTTCAACCTGAACCCCCACCATTGCTGCACATAGTAGGTGATCGCTAAAGGTTGGCCAGAGGATGGAAATGCCCATGAGATGCCTTATCGCCTGTCTATATGAAGCGTATACATTTAATTCACTGCTTGTGCATAAGCTTCTGTGAACTTTTGAAGTAAAATATATATTTGAAATCTAATGAGCTTTTTTAAAATATATTTTTATTGATTTTAGAGAGGAAAGGAGAGGGAGAGAGAGATAGAGACATCAATGATGAGAGAGAATCATGGATTGGCTGCCTCCTGCACACCCCCTACCCCTACTGGGGACTGAGTTTGCAACTCAGGCATGTGCCCTTGACCAGAATCGAACCTGGGACCCTCCAGTCTGCAGGCCGACACTCTATCCACTGAGCCAAACCAGCCAGGGCCTAATAAACTTTCATTTCTCACAGAGGAACCTTGGGAACGTTGTGTGATTGGGCAAGCGTTTCTTACAGGTAGTCGTGTTTTCCTCTGCCTGGTGATAATTCTAACGCCCTCGGTTCACTGACTCGTACATGAGTGAAGACAACATTTGCTGCAATTGCGGTGGAAACCGAGCTGAACAACAGCATCAAAACCATTTGCTTCCTGTGCTTATGCCTTTCGGCCCTCCCTTCCCCAGGACCAATCCTTCCCTGACCAGGGCAGGTCACAAACAATGACTCGAAGGAAACACAAATCTCAGTGTAATGGGAATCCTGGTTCGAAGAGGCCATGATTCAGGTTGAAGTGCCTGGGAAGGGAGAGGGAAGGGAAGGAGGGCTTGGGTCTATGGGTGGGAGAAGTACTGAGGCCAGAGAGAGGCCAGGCGGAGGGCCAGGTGCTGGGGTGGGGGTGAGGATAAACCACCCTGTGCACATCTGTCCCAACAGAAGAGGGGCTGTGAGCACCTGTGTGGGATGGTGGCCAGAAGGGAAAGACCAGGACCAGGCAGCCATTTCTCCTGAGTGTGGGCTCAGGGAGAGAGGCCTGCAGCCCAGTCCACCAGGCAATGTCCCCAGGGCCGGAGCTCTCTGGAGGAGGTGCATGGGACAGTCCATCTGATGTGCAGACGCCTCATTGCAATGAGGCAACACTGTCCTCTCCTGACTTCATCAGGAGGAGAAACATGTTCCCCGTATATCTTTGTGCTTCCAGAAGGTTCTGACAGCCCAGCGTCATTTCTGCACCTTCCCGGCCCACCCGCAGCAGGGCCCTGGCTCTGGTGCCCTCTGCCCAGGCCATCCTGGCTGGGAAAGGGCCCTTCATCCTCTGGGCTTGTTTTCAGCGGCTCCTCGGGGCCACATGGCATCAGGTTCTGCTGTGCCAGGCATCCCGATAGGATATTGTCTGCCTCCATTTAACAGGAGCAGCAGCAGCTGCTCAATGCCCCCTGACAGCTGTCTGCTCGGCCGCTCTGCTCCCCGATCACGGTTCCAGCAGGAGCACTTGCTTTCCTGCCCCTGGACTCCAGGCCCCGATTCACAGGGACATTGATGCCTTTTGCTGCATCCTCTCCACTCAGATCGCTCATCAATGTTCCTAATAGCCCTCAGATCCATCTTGCCTGCTGGCCGGCCACTGCAGGGTCCTCCCAGCTCTTTCTCCTGCGCTCACCAGGCAGTAATGTCCATGCTCTCCAGATGACACGCTCCCACCATCGTTTCCACGCTATGCCCGTGGCCCAGCCACTGCTGACTGTGCACCCCTGGCAGGCGGGTCCAGGCTCAGGCTGCACCTGCGGTGCCCATGAGCCGGAGGCTTCCCGTCTCTCCATCCTCTCGGCTCGCACAGGCCGCCTCTATGTGCTCAGTCCTTCCCTGACTGGGAAGTCTAATCCAGAGGGAGGGCTTCTCATCACAGACATGACTAAGCCACAGCTCTGTGCTCTCACAGAGACGCACAGAGACTCTGCTTACTCACAGGATGTGTGTTCCACAGCACCTTGTGCACACGGATTCCTGCACTGGGCCATTGCCCCTGGAGGAGCCTATACCTTCACCTCTACCTCCACCTCTACCACCACCTCTACCACCTCCCCTTCCACCTCCACCACCTCCTCTACCACCTCCACCTCCACCTCTACCACCTACTCTACCATCTGCCCCTCCACCTCTACCACCTCCCTCTCCCTCCTCCCCCTCTTCTTTTCCCTCCTCTCCCCCCCACCTCCACTTTCACCCCCTCGCCCTCCCCCTCCTCTCCCTCTCCTCCTCCCCATCCACCTCCACCTCCACCTCCACTTTCCCCTCCACTTCTATCACCTCCACCTCTAACTCTATCTCCACTTCCCCCTCCACCTCTCCCTCTACCACCTCTCCCTCTCCCTCTCCCTCTCTCTCTCCCTCTCCCTTACCTTCTCCCTCTCCCTCTCTATCTACCTCTCCCTAGCCCTAGCCCTATCTCTATCCCTATCTGCACACACATATCTCACGCAGATTACAATCTTAGCCACTCCTCCTGTAGACTCTTCTGTGTGAGAGAAACAGGAAGGCGGAGTGTTGCCTGCTCCACCCCAGCTCAGAGCAGGAGCCCAGATGACAACAATTTCTTGCTGCCCTACACATATCTACAAAGGGCTGTGAAAGCACTGTGTTAATACCAGCATTACAAATATATTGTATCTGGTGGGAAACCATTAATAATAATGATAATCTATACATGTCTCTTCTGTAGCTCCTAATTTAATATCTGCAGCACAGTAAAAATGTGCATTTTTTCTCTAATTTTGTTTGAGATTTCATCTCACCATTTGATGTAGCCATTAATTTAAGATAATATGAGAGAGAGAGAGAGAGAAAGAGAGAGAGAGAGAGAGAGAGAGAGGAGAGAGAGAACTCCAACATGGTGGTGAGGACATAAGAAACATGTTTATTAGCATAGCCAGTTGCAGATTGCTGATATAAGCCGTTTCAAAATGATCATTGGCCTGACTTCAATATAAACTGTAACTATTCCTAGTCTTAGAATTTCATATTTAGGAAAGTTCTTGTAGATGTTTTCATTTAAAACCTTCGCTGGAAGCTCCATGAGATGTGTGTTGGCAATGATAATGACCTCTAATGTTTTTAAATATCTACTGCACTATAGGCACTAACCTCTGCACCTCAGCTTTAAAAATATTTTTTTATTGATTTTTAGAGAGAGAGGAAGAGAGAGGCAGAAGGGAGGGAAATAGCAAGGTGAGAGCGAATCATTGATCAGCTGCCTCCTACACAACTCCTACCAGGGATCGAGCTGGGACCTGTGCCCTTACTGGAAGTGGAAGTGGCCACCCCTCAGTGCACGGGATGATGCCCAATCAACCGGCCCACACTGACCAGGCCTACATCATCTCTTTAACTCACATCAATATGCCCCAAGGCCTTCCATTTCTACCTGTCAAACAACATAGATATGGCCGGGAGGTGTGTCTTTGTAACTGGACAGCCCTACACCCTCGGCCTACATTTTACATAAAGCTTGAGAATATGTTGTTGGCAATTGTTGTCTTTAACATGAAGAAGGCATCCTGAATATTTCTTGATTTAATTTTCACATACTCGTCAAACTAAACAAAACCCAAGTCTCAGGAGGGACGGGCAGTTAACTGGCAGATAGAGAGAGCTAGCATGAGGTTGCTCCTTACAACAAGGAAAAAGACACCCCCCCCCCCCCCAGTCTGTCCCTGAAGTCACTGTAGAATGCAAGTCACAGGACAAGAAAAGGAGCTTTCAATCTGCAGGGAAACTGGCCCTGCCGGAGGCAAAAGGACCTGAGAATTTGCCCACCTGGAGCAGAGTCTACCAGGTGCCACAGAAGTAAGATTCAGCTGCAAATGTTCTCAAAATTGCTGAAGACTGAGTGTGGGCCAGCTGAGCATCAAAAGCTCCCAGGAGTCACAGAAATGGGGACGTTTACACCATCTTGAAAGCTTTTCTCCCCGAACTCCAAGAGACTCACAGGAAATTTGAGTGCGAACCTGCAAAAAGCTTCTCCTGTGGGGCTGGGGAGAAATCACAGCCACCGCCATTCAGGCTGGAAGCCTCTTCCTTTCTGCTCATGAAACAGGAGCCTTTGTTTGTAGGAAGGAGGGTGGAGGAAAGAGGTTGACCGGGGTGCCGGTGGAGACTTGAACGAAGGGGAGCTGCCACCGAAAACCTGTCTTTACCTAAATCTGTCCCTGTCTATCCTATGGAACAAAAGCATCATGTGTGGGGAGGATGGCAACAGAATAGTGACTTGCGGGTATTGGAATCGCTGTAGAAACCCATTGGAGTTGGAGAGAGAGGAGGGGGGAAAAGAAAGGAAGGAAGGAGGAAGGAAATACAATGGGAAGAAGGAAAGGAAGAAGAGAAGAGAGGGAGGGAGGGAGGAAAACATGATTTTTGGAAAAGGTTCAGATGTACCTTCTGGACCCAGGATTCCTTCTAGAGAATGGGTAGGAACACGTGCGAAGGTCAAACTCTAAGGTCAAGGTTCACAGTGCCTACTGAGGACTGAGGCTTCATCAGACCACCAGAGCATGACCTCCCTACCTCATACCTGCCATCGTGCTAACGGTATAAGTAAAAATAAAGCCAGGATATATTTGGGAAAGCCGTGACAAAGTCTCTCTGGTAAGAACCACGAATGGAAAGTCTAGCATTAAATGAGAAGGCATGGAGCCAATCAGAAAGCAGCGTTCGCACCCAGCTCGGTTCCGCTAAGATAAACTCTGAAATACACACTCAAGGCTAACCCACTCACCTCTATGCACAACAGCAATACTTACCTCAGTGCCTTCCTATTCCACACAATAAGTCTAGCTTTCAACCAAAATGTCTTAAGACATATAAAAGGGTAAAAAAAAGTCAGAAAAAAGAATAATTAGACCCAGGTTCAGATATGACACAGATATTAGCACTGTAATTTAAAATAAGTACAATAGAGTGTAAAGGACAAAATGAATAGCATAGATGAGCTCAGAGTAGGTTTAAGACATCCAAGGAAACAAATAGTAAGCTCTAAATAGGTGACTAGGATCCCTCAAACTGAGATGCAAAGAAAAATAAAATGGAGGGAAAACAGACACAGAACATCGAGCAACTGTGTGACCATAGTAAGAGGTCTAGCGTACACATAACTGAAATCTCAGATAAAAGAAAGACAAAATAGGAAGAACATATTTGAAGAAATAGTGGCTGAGAGTTTTTTAAAGACAGATACCAATTGACAGAAACATTAATCTCAGAGAACATCAAGCGAGAAAACACACACAAAAACAAAACAAAACAAAAACCTAAACCAATTTACATCATTCCAATTTACAACAGTGCAAGGCAAGAGAAAATGCTGAAGGCAGGCAGGAAAAAATACATATTACCAAAAAGGAATAAGGACAAACACCAGAGCAACCTTCAAATCAGAAAGCATGGAAGCAAGAAGAAAAGAATGATCCCTTGAAAGCACAGAAAGAAAAAAAAAATTAAAATCTGTCAACTGAGAATTCTATACCCAATGGAAACATTAATCAAAAAGGGTGCTTTTGAAGACCTGCTCTACTAGAAATGTCAAAAGAATTTCTTCAGTTAGAAAGAATACAATGCAGTCAGAAAGGCAGAAGTACTCAAATAAATGAAGGGCGTCAAATATGGAATGAATGAAGGTTAGCATATTTTTCCTATTTTTTATTCCTCTGAAGGATAACTTACTGTTTAAAGCAAAAAGAGAAAAATGTACTGCATGTTTATAACATAAACAAGAGTGAAATATATGAATTCAATGGCACAAATAAAATGGAGTGGGAGGAATTGGAAATATACTGCTGTAAGTTTTATATACTGCACAGAAAGTATTATAATATTATTTGATAGAAAACTCAGATTACTTTAAAAATTTATATTATAAGCTGTAGGGAAGCCACAAAACATTATGAAAAAGAGATACACATAATAAATCAATAAGAAACACATAGCATAGATGAAGCAGAAGTAGCAGAATTTGAAGAGTAAGAATAATTAAATAGTAGTAGTAAAATCAAGACTTTTAGTGAGTCCTATTTATTTTTTTAAAATATATTTTTATTGATTATAGAGAGAAAGAGAGAGGGAGAGAGAGATAGAAACATCAGTGATGAGGGAGAATCATTGATCAGCTGCCTCCTGCACGCCCCACATGGGGATCGACCCCTGCAACATGGGCATGTGCTCTGACCAGGAATCCAACTGTGATCTCCTGGCTCATAGGTCAAGGCTCAACCTCTGAGCCACACAAGCTGGGCTATACTTTTGTTTTTAAAATATTTTCACATAAAAGTTTTTTTAAAAAATATATTGTATTGATTTTTTACAGAGAGGAAGGGAGAGGAATAGAGAGTTAGAAACATCAATTATAGAGAAACATCGATCAGCTGCCTCCTGTACACTCCCTGCCAGGGATGTGCCCACAACCCAGGTACATGCCCTTGACCGGAATCGAACCTGGGACCCTTCAGTCCGCAGGCTGATGCTCTATCCACTGAGCAAAACTGGTTAGGGCCACATAAAAGGGTTTTATGTTAATGTATCTGATCAACGTGCACATTAGAGTTTTAATATTGGAATAATTTTGAAATCACTGAAATGTCTTAATTATGACTAAAATTTGGGATTCTCTATGCTCTGAGAAATGATAATCTCTTGATTAACATTCTATCTAATTACTTCTCTTTTCTTTTTTTTATGGACAGTATTAGTGATTCAGATCACAGATTGCTTCAGTCAGACAGAATATTTTAGTTCCACATTCCATATTTACAGGATATGTAATCATGGACCTGCATTAGTGTCTTCTGGTCACCTTTTTTCTTGTTTTGCATAGAGATTGATGATGGTGATGATGGTGGTGATGGTGATGATGGTGGTTATAGTGATGATGATGATGATAGTGATGGTGATGATGGTGATGATAGCAAATGGTGATGGTGATGATGGTGATGATAGTTATGGTGATGGTGATGGTGATGATGGTGATGGTGATGGTGATGGTGATGATGGTGATGGTGATGGTGATGGTGATGAAATCTGCTCTACAGGCTTGGAAGATTGGATGACAATATCTGTAAATTGCTAAGAAGAAGGTGTGGGATATAGCATTGCAGAAACAAAACCTAGTTTATAACCTTTAGGAATATTACCTAATGAGGGCAACTAACCAGGTTTTGTCTCCCTAAGATTCATGTGTTGAAGCCCACCCCCATTATGGCTGTATGTGGAGACAGGACTGAGGATGAGGTAATTAAGGTTAAGTGAGGTCATAAGTCGGTCTCTGATTTGATAGGATCAGTGTCCTTCTAAGAGACACAAGAATGCTTGCTTTCTCTCTCCACATTCACTCGCCAAGGACAAGCTGTGAGAGGACAGAGGTGGGTGGCCATCTCACCAGACACTAGCCCTGCTGCAACCTTGACTTTGGACTTTCCAGTCACCAAAAATGAATTTCTGTTGTTCAAGCCAAACCTTCTGGGGGTTTTCTCTATTGCATTGCAAGCCGACTCATACACTAAGGATAGAAATCCATTTCTAGATGGCTTCTTGATGTTCCCACACTGTCTGGGTTACATCTTAGATTTGATACCACATTTGTGATGACTATATCATTAGAAAAAGAATAATGCCTAAGTGAGGGACACTAAGTCCTATATTATCAACAAAAACATGACCTGTCAGTAGACTACCTATTATTATAATCACATTTCTGGAGTGATCATGATAAATTGTTATGTCCTTACATGTGCACATGAAGAACAACTCAATCACATGTACAACTTTATATTCTCAATTTCTAAAAATTTGTAGCAACCTATATGCACCTCAGTAAGATTTTCAAATTAATATATTATTTCTCTTTGAAAGGCAATGTTATTACTTTAAGCATTTAAAACATCCTTAATTGAGCTTTCATGCAAGCTTAGCAGGATAAAACTAATCAATAATAGAAATGCCAACACATTTAGAAGCTGGGACATTCGCTTGCTTGGCTTGGCGCATAAGTAAGTGGTAGCTTGTTACAGTTTAAACTCATTACCATCATATGCAACCTGAAATTGATTAAATGTTAATTTTTAACTAAAAATTGGAAAATAAATAAATATTGCTAGTAATAAATGACTTCTGGATAGTTGTAAATAAAGGTAACTAAAAATGCTAAAATTAGGCATTAAAATTAAAATCTGGTTCAAAATTAGTTACTTATTTAACTTGTGTTCAATATGTTCTTCCCATTTTCATGTTAAATATGGCGTGTTTGTTCATAGACATCCTTTTTTTCACTATTCAAAGTATCATATTTTCAAAAAACATTTCAAAATATGAGGTGGTTTTGGCCGGGACTTGTCCTCAGGTTATGAGTGAGGAAACCAGGAACGTGGAAGACAACTGAGCTTGATTCACCCACAGGTTCCTTCACAGAACATTAACTATCTGCATTTCTCTAACCTAAATATCTGGTCATTTTTCTCTGTGATCCCCCAAGCAACAGTAATGAAGTGCTTGTTTAACAAGATGCTTCTTTATATGAGATCTGAGATAAAATGGGTAGCATATTAATAAGCGCAATATCAGATCTAAGTAGTATTTTATTATTTTTGTTTGGCCTGCCTAACATAAATTTATCAACCCCCCCCCCCCCCAAAAAGTAATTTCCTTTTTAATCAAGTCTAAACGTTGGGCCTTGAATGTGAAATATGCCGTCCTCATAAGCATTCCTGGCATTACCCATGCAGCAGGGCAACCAACCTGAACGTACTGGACATTTTGGTGAATTGAGTTGCTTTAGGGTCTGCATTACTCGGGCAATGCTGAAGAACAGAGATTAAATGAGACATATCCACCTGCTCATCTTATCAGCAAGTCTGTATGGAGAATCTGATGGAGACCCCGCAGTTAACAAACAATGTTCTGTCCCAGTGGAAACTCCCTCCCCAATTAGATGCTGACAAGGTTTAAATGCCCAGGCCTTGCTGGAATTTATGATGTGATAGGGGGACAGAATGATGGCACATTCCCTGTTGTTCCCCAGTGACATAATCCTATATAATAAAAGGCTAATATGCAAATTGACCAAAGGGCCGAACAACTGGTCGCTATGATGTGCACTAACCACGAGGGGGCAGCCACTCAATGCAGGAGCTGCCCCTGGTGATCAGTGTGCTCCCACAGGGGGAGTGCCTCTCAGCCAGAAGCCAGGTTCACGGCTGTCGAGTGCAGTGGCAGTGGCAGGAGCCTCTTCTGCCTCCACAGCAGCGCTAAGGATATCCTAAGCTGGTAGTCAGACATCCCCTGAGGGCTCCCAGACTGCGAGAGGGTGCAGGCCAGGCTGAGGGACTCTGCCCCAGAGTGCATGATTTCATGCACCGGGCCTCTAGTAGATTTATAAGGAGGACAATAGAAAATAACATTTAATGGTACATCCTATTTTAGTCTCCCTGTAGCTGACTCAGAATTCTGACAATTTCAGGGGAAAACTAAACAATGTTATTTACCGTGCTTAGTTGTCATGATCAACAGGGGCCCATTATGGTTCTGTTTTTCTCTTTCATCATCAACATCATCATTTGGCATCATTATCATGGATGTTGCCATTATCACCCTCATCTTCACAGATCCTTCTTACGGGGTGGGGGTGGATTAGGACATGAACAACTCTGGGGACCATTACTCCACCTGCCGCCATATTGATCACAGTTTCCCACACGCTGCCCTGGTGGCCTCATTTCCATTCCCTGCTGCTCCATGCTTCCCGCAAGCAGCTGAGCCATGGCGAGCTCCCTGTGGGTCCTGAAAACATGGGCTTCATTCCAGGGGCGGGGGCTTGGGACCATTTCTTCCTTCTTCCTTGAACAAGGAGTCTTCCCAAGGCGCAGGCATCACAGTCTCCTTTGCTTCGTTCATCTGCTGAAATGTGCTGCTTTCCAAAAGCCCTTCTCTCGCCAACCTACCTCATCTAACCCCGCTGTCACCATCACCCCCGTACCCTGCCTCACTCCCCCCGGAAAATACATGGGCTTGTTTCTGTTATTATTGTCTGGATTCCCAGTGGGAATCTGAGCACCATCAGGGCAGAGATTTAGTGTTTTGATTCACCCCAGTGCTCTGTGTGTCTGAGAATGTGAGGGCAGGTGACACGTTCTATAGATGGATGGATGGACAAATGCACACTTTCGTGCTGAGATCTACGGCAGCCACTTCGCATTGGATGTTTCCTTTAACACTCACAGCATCACAATGGAGTGGTCACCACGTTTGTTTCATAGCCAGGACAAGCACGGTTCATAGCAATGACATTATCTGAGTCTCCACCAGAACCAAGGGGGACACCCACTCACACACGTCTAATGGCACATCCCCTGTTGTTCCCCAGGGAAATATCTCTTTCTTTCTTCCTTTCTTTCTTTTTTCTTTCTTTTTTCTTTCTTTCTTCCTT
>JAWPEG010000011.1:103118842-103129344 GCA_035771395.1 Myotis vivesi
TTTCTTTCTTTCTTCTTTCTTTCTTTCTTTCTTTCTTTCTTTCTTTCTTTCTTTCTTTCTTCTTTCTTTCTTTCTTTCTTTCTTTCTTTATTTTCTTCTTTCTTTTAAAAAAATATATATTTGTATTGATTTTAGAGAGGAAGGGAGAGGGAGAAAGAGATAGAAACATCAATGATGAGAGAGAATCATTGATCAGCTGCCTCCTGCATGCCCCACACTGGGGATAGAGCCCACAACCTGAGCATGTGCTCTTGATCAGAATCAAACCCGGGACCCTTCAGTCTGCAGGACGACGCTCTATCCACTGAGCCAAACCAGCCAGGGCTATTTTTTTCTTTTTAAAGATATTTCTATTAACCCAGCCAAGTCTCCACTGCTCAACCTTCCATGCTCCCTGCGGGGGTGGAAGAGGCTGTCCTAAGCCTTCAGAGTGATTGTCATCTTGCTGGACATGTGAGATGCATTTGTGGGATAAACATCAGGGCACAAAACAGGAGGATGAAAGAAATAATAGAGTGCCTGCTGCATAGGATGTGTCCATAAAGGTTTCTTGTACACTTGAAGAAAGTGGATTTCTTTACATCTCAGGGACGTGCAAAGGCCCTGGACGTCAGAGCCAGCGGTAGAGCACCAGGAAGGAGGCGGGTGTGAAGAGCATGGAAAGGCAAAGCTCGGGAACTTTCCTACCACCCTCACGCTCGGGTTCCCTGTGATGGGCAGGCGGGGGGATCTGCCGGTGGGGTGGGGAGTATCTTGAGACAGAGCAGAGACCTTGGTGAACACTCACTAGGGTATCCTTTAGTACAGACGTTCTCCACTCTGGCTGCAAATTGGAGTCCCCTGGGAAGCTCAGCAAATAGTTCCCCATGGGAAACTCCCCTCTAATAGAGGTGGCATTGGCGTTAGAACCATTAACAGTCCCCTCAGTGGTGGTAATGTCCAGCCAGGGTGGAGGCCGCTACCATGGTCCACATGGGTGAGAATGCTTCCTGAGGTCTGCCTCCTGTGGAGAGAGGCTCAGACAGTAAATCAATGGCTGCCTTACACTGTGCTCCACTGAAGACAGAATACTTATTAAGAAGCATTGCACTGTCCTCAATCTAATTTCTCTATGTCATAAACAAAAATAATACATTTCTTCTTAAAGGTATATTATTATTGATTTCAGAGTGGCAGGGAGAGGGAGACAGACACATCAAAGATGAGAGAGAACCATGGATCGGCTGCCTCCTGCACGCCCCACACTAGGGATGGAGCCCTCAACCCAGGCATGTGCCCTGACTGGGAATCGAACCGTGACTCTTGATTCATAGGTCGATGCTCAACCACTGAGCCACGCTGGCTGGGCAATATATTTCTTTAAATATCCAATAATTTCATTACATATATGTGTACATATCTAGATGTATCCATTGCTAAGGAATATAGTACAGTGGTCGGCAAACTCATTAGTCAACAGAGCCAAATATCAACAGTATGTTTGAAATTTCTTTTGAGAGCCAAATTTTTTAAACTGAAACTATATAGGTAGGTAGGTACATTGTTATTAACTTAATTAGGCTACTCCTAAGGCTTAGGAAGAGCCACACTCAAGGGGCCCAAGAGCTGCATGTGGCTCGCGAGCTGCAGTTTGCTGACCATGGTACTGGTACATGAATGAACTTTACGTAACTAAGATGTTCGTGCGTGCCCTCAAAATAAGGTATGACTTGGTTTAACATTTTCATCTGCATGAAATTCTCAGAAGCAAGAGCTCCTTTGGTTTCCCTGGGTTGCAGCTTTTCCATGTTTCCCATAGAAACAGCGATGCCATTGGAAGCTGCAGCTGGGATATTGGTGCAGCCCCCTGAACCCCGAGAGTGGCGTTACTTGAGGAGCCTTGGGTCATTTTCTGTGACACTTATTTTCTCTGAGAGATGCTTCTTCCATCAGCCCTGTGAGTAAGGGATGTGACATCAGCTCTTTCCGCTGCTGCTTTCTAAAATAACAGTCACTCCTGAAAAGCAGGCACACGCAGTGACAGGACACAGCCTGCCTTTATTTTTAAACAATTATGTTTTAACTAGAGGCCCGGTGCATGAAAATTCATGCACTTGAGGGCGGGGGGTGGGGAAGCCCTCAGCCCGGCCTGCACCCTCTCGCAGTTTGGGACCCCTCGGGAGATGTCCACCTGCCCGCTCCTGAGCGGGCCTAAGTTAACAGTCAGACACCCCTCTGGCAGCCTGGGAGCCCTCAGGGGATGTCCGACTGATAGCTTAGGCCTGCCTCTCCATGGGGAGTGGGCCTAAGCCACAGTTGGACATCCTTAGGGTTGCTGAGGAAGTGGGAGAGGCTCCTGTCACGGCAGCTACACTTGCAGCCATCAGCCCAGCTTGTGGCTTAGTGGAGCTCCCCCTGTGGTTGAGCGTCTGCCCCCTGGTGGTTAGTACATGTCATAGCAACTAGTCATTCCCAGTAGGTCCACTGTTAGGGTCAATTTGCATATTACCTTTTATTATGTAGGATCATTGTAAACACTACTGTAACTTTTTCTCCCCAGCCCATCCATGAGCCAAGGTAACTTAGAAAAGCAGAAAATCAAAAAAAACACAGAAAAAAACACCAAAACAATTCACACCAGGCTTTTATCAAGAAGAGTGGCTGAAGGCTATTTTCAGAAGAGGGACCAGAGACTGGAGGAAATACCATTGACTGTTTAAACCAGGTCAGCATTTATCTACCATATGAAGCAGCAACGAGCTCTAATTCAGTATAAGTTCCTGTGCTTTGCCAAGGCCAGTGTGTTCAGTGGATAGAGCTTCAGCCTGCAGATTGAATGGTCCTGGGTTTGATTCTGGTCAAGGGCATGTACCCAGGTTGCAGGCTCCTCCCTGGCCCAGGCCCTATTCAGGGCCCTTGCAAGAGGCAACCAATCAATGTGTTTGTCTCACATCGATGTTTCTCTCCGTCTTTCTCTCTCTCTAAAAATCAATGGAAAAATATCCTCGGGTGAGGATTAACAAAAATCTATATAATAAAAAGCCAGGGTCATAATGACCGATTACGACCGAAGGCTTGATCAGAATGGAAGTCAGTGTTGGGTTGCTGTGGTGACCCAGCACTGACTGCCTAGGGGACTGTAGATCAGGCCCAGAGAGAGGCCTGAAGAGAGAGAGGCAGGGTCTGATCTGTAGCCTCTGTGGCAGCTGTTGATCAGAACTTGCCTCTCTCTTTAGTTCCAGGCCTGGCCAGCAGCCATATCTCCATTTCTCTCCAGGCCTCCACTAGGGCTGCTGATCAGCCCTGCCTTTCTGATCAGGCCCCATTGATAGGCCCAGAGATGCTGACCTATCAGGACCAAATCTGGGTCAACTGTGAGGAGCCAATGGCTGCCTATGAGGCAGAGCTTTGACACTGACTGGCATAGAAACTGACCAATCAGAACCAAACTGGCTGGCAGAGGAGGGAAGTTGAGGGCAAAATCAGGCCTGAAGGGGAGGACAGTTAGGGGCAATTAGGCCAGCAGGGAAGGGCAGTTGGGGGCAAGATCAGGCCTGCAGGGGAGGACAGTTAGGGGTGATCAGGCCAGCAGAGGAGACCAGTTGGGGACGAGATCAGGCCTGTAGGGGAGGGCAGTTAGGGGTGATCAGGCAGGCAGAGGCAGTTAGGGGCATTCAGGCAGGCAGGCAGAGAGGTTAGGGGCAATCGGACAGGCAGGCAGGTGAGTGGTTAGGAACAGTCCCAGATTATGAGAGGGGTGTCTGACCGCCAGTTTAGGCCCTATGGGATCAGGCCTAAGCTGGCAGCTGGACATCCCCCAAGGGGTCCCTGATTGGAGTGGATGCAAGCTGGGCTGAAGGAACCCCCCCCCCACCCCTCTGTGCACGAATTTCGTTCACTGGGCCTCTGGTAATAAAATAAAGATAAATTTCTGCATTCCTGCATCCTGTTAGAAATGAACAAACGCTCCTGACACGAGGGTTTGCTCATTTTTGTTCTTTTCGATGCCTCAATACCTGCTTCTCCTGTAGAGAGAGCCTCCTCCTTGGTGCTCTTGGCCTGCCCCTCCGAGGAGCACCTCGGGGCAGAGGGTGAGCGGGTCTGTGGGGAAGGGACCACGTGGCACCAACCAAAACTCACAAGAACTTCCTCCAAAATAGAGAGGAGGTGAGGCAGGGCCACAGCCTGAGGATTCAGGGCTTGGAGAGGCTGGCGCCCCGGGACCTTTGCAGTTCCACGCGCTGCAAGCGCTGGCCTCTCAGCCGCAGACGCTCACACACAGCACCTGGCTGAGGCAGCAGGAATGCGAGCACGCGGGAAACCATTGGCTCCAAGTGCAATGCAGTGGCCGTGGCCCTGACCAAAGCTGTGGCAGCCCAGAGAAGAGGCGGAGCTGTGGGCTGGGTCTGTGAGGGACAGGGCAAGGCCTGGTTGCCATGGCGAAGGGCAGCAGGTGGACATTTCCAGGTAACAGTAGGTGTAGGAGCCTCAAAGCCCAGAGCAGCTGCTCTGCACCTGGCACCTGGCACTGGCACCTGCCCAGGGCCTGATGCTCACTTCACACCTGGGAGGGGAGCGGTGGGAGAAGAGGTATCTGGCCTCATTCATGCACTAGTTTCCCTCCCGCGGCCTCCGTAAGGAAGAAGCAGCATTTCAGGCCTCGCTGTTTAATTTAATTCTCGTCCACTCAGCAGGGGCCTCTCTAGGTACCTGATTCACTGTGCATTCTTCCGAAAATAAAAAAATCCCAACATTGTCTTTTCTTTGTTAATCTCCACCCAAGGATATTTCCCTCTCCATTGATTTTTAGAGAGTGGAGCGCACAGAGGGAGGGGGAGAGACAGAGAGAGACATCGATGTGAGAGAGACACAACGATTGGTTGTCTCCCACACGAGCCCCACCCCAGGCAAGATCGAACCTGCAACTGAGGTACATGCCCTTGATGGGAATCGAACCCGAGATCCTTCAGTCAGTGGGCCGTACCTCTAACCACTGAGCCAGCTAGGGCCAACATTGTCTTTCTTGCTTGGATTTCATTTCCCAGCAGGAAAGTTGAGTGGTTGTTCATTCCCAAGTCCAGTTGGTCCTGAGGTTAGTGTATGAAGTAAACAAAGTCGCTTAATGGGTTAATGGAAACCGGGTTAGATTTACTTGAGACTTTTCAACTGTTCCCTTCCTCTTTCTTCATCTATTCTTCCTTCCACTTGATGCTATTCTTCTCTTACCAGTCGCTTCTTTATCCATGCCTGCTCGCCCAAATGTCCAGCTCAGTCGTGAGGGGCATGTGGTCCCAGAAGATGGACTGGGACTGGGGTTGGGGGAGGGAGCCAGGGAGGGACGGCCAGCCGGGCCGCCTGGTGCAGATCCCACAAGGTGCTGACTTGAGTTCCCCATGTTTCAGAGGAAGGTCGGCGCTCACAATGAGAAAGTTCTAGAACGAGAAAGGATAGAAACCATGTACAGGCATGGAGGATGATGAAGGCTTTCTTTAATAAGATAATTTTATGAAAAGCCTCATGCAGCTCGCCCTAACACACTGGTGCCAGGAACCATAAAGGCAGCTGTGTTTCATTCCCCAACCTTAGGTATGAGATGCAAAAATATAAAAATAAAGACCATTTCGGCAATTTAAATAATTATAGGGGTTTTAGGAGAAAATACATTCTTTTCAAATTATTTCCTCAGCAACAGAACTAATCAAAACATTAAAGGCTAGATTTAACATTTCCTTGTAAGGGACACAAATGCAATTATTTCCCTAAAATTGCTATTGATTGCATCCACTCTTTTTATAAAAGATGGTTTCTGACACGTCCGGCTCATTATCCGAGGGCCCATTATTCTCGTGTGAATGGAAATGAACATTTCTTATTATGGTGCATATAGAACAATACATGATGTATCATTAAAATCTCAAAATGTACATTCCAGAAATATAAAACATAGCAACATGAGCGTGTTCAAAAAGAATTTTTCAAATAGATTAATTAATTCAAATCTTGCTCCCCAACATTTTCAAGTAATTTTTATCCCCGGTCATTTAAAATGGCTTCATGGGCAAATGCGACAGGGATTGCTAATTGCCTATTGGAAATCCGAGCTCTCCTTTTCCATTAGTAACAGAAAGAGTATATCAATAGAGGCAGGTCTATATACTAGTATTCGGCTATTTCTTTTTATTTTTTAAATGTATTTTTATTGATTTCAGAGAGGAAGGGAGGGGGAGAGAGAGACAGAAACATCGATGATGAGAGAGAATCATGGATTGGCTGCCTCCTGGAGCCCACAACCTGGGCCTGTGCCCCTGAGTGGAATCGAACCTGGGACCCTTCAGTCTGCAGGCCGACTCTCTATCCACCGAGCAAAACCGGCCAGAGCTATACACTCAGCTATTTTTTAAAAATGGTCTTTATTTCTTCACTTCCCTTTGCAAACGCAAGCAATGAAACATCTTAGCAGAGTTGCCTGGTCATGGAGGGAGAGCTGGCGGTCCCTCCCTCTCCCTCCTCCTGCTCTCAGGATGAGGCTGCGATCAGCGGTGGCTTCTCCAGGATGGAGGGTGTGCAGCAGAAGGTCACGAGGCACTGAAGCTGGAACCAGACAGCGGGAAGGACAGGCAGCTACTGGGGTCCCACTGAGCCACACCCAGCCCCGGGCCGCCTGCACCCACTTTTGCTGCATAGAAGGCACTTGGGCTTCAGGCCTGGCTCCCTCAGGGCCAGCACCCCTGGTCAGGATGCCTGCAGACTCTGCACCTGCCGCTTCAGGTGAGCTTTCCCATCTGTGCGCCCAGGGCGGGCCCAGGACCTCCCAGCTCACGCTGTACTGCCGGCCCCTCCCTCCATGTGTCACCCAATGGTCTCCTGGGAACTCCATGCAGGCCACGGAGCTACCAAGGGGCAAGGATTCCAGGGACGGGGTGAATGCCCGGAGTTGGTCTTTGTAGTTAGTGATTTGCACTTGAAATGGAAACATGCATTCATGAGTAAAAGGTTAGCATGCAGACAAGTAACCACACTCAGATGTACCCTGTTTTTCAGATGAGTTCTCTGGTAAGCCAGTTATTTTAAACATTTTGGCATTCTTCATTATCCACCATGCTGTTATTCTCCTAAAAGTTTCATGTTTCTCTCTATTATCTTAGTTTTATAAGGTAAAGCATTACATTTTGACAACTTTATATCTTCTCTTTGAGGTTTGAAGGTACATATTTATGGGACAAACTTTGGTGTTTGGATGCCAGGAACACAGAAAAGCAGAAGAACTGAAAACGAGGCGAGAAATCCCATGCCTCTGAGGACAGACCATTCTCCAGGGACACCCTGTTAAACTTCCTATTTTTGTTGCCTCTGAGTTTATCATATCATAAAGCTTTAAAGATACTTTAAACCTTTTCATCTTAATATACAGTGCAGATTTCTCACATAAAAAACACATACATGGAGAGAGTCAGTTTAAATGTAATATTCAAGTATATTGGGTTGGGTGAAATGGTTTTCCATTTAATCCAGCCTTATTCATACATCGCTGGGACATTGGCCACCCTCCAGGCTCATGACCAGCAAGGTCTTGGTTTATACACACTCAGCATTCAGAATCTTGGTACTGCACTGCAGGCCTGCGTGGCTGACGGAGGGTTCCCCTGTTGCATGTGGGGTTCTCTGTCTCCTTACAAGCTGCAGACCGTGCCTTGGTCCAGCTGTCAGGGTGTAGGGAGCAGCTAGGGTCAAGCCTCAGGCTGACCTGGGGCAGGGTCACGAACAAGTCCAGGCCTGGAGGGCAGAGCTCTCCTAGCATAATGAAGCCTGACCTTGTAGTCCTCCCTAATTCCTTCCTAAGTAGCTAATGGACTGTAGGAGGTGCAGCAAGTGTTGCCAAACAAGAACATGTGTATACGTGTTCATCTACCCTTGTGTTAATCAGACTATAAAATAACGCATCAGCTTGCAGGCTGGGTCTTTTGTGTCCTCATCCAGGCACGGGAGATCCACCGAGCCCCAGCTGTATTCTCTTCTCTGTCTTTTCTTCAACCCTTCACTGCCCCTCCTCAGGTTCACCCTTGGCTGTGCTGGTGCGGCACATCTGGGGAGTACAGACATTCATCCTTCTGCACCCAGCACCCAGCCCCCAACACCTAGTGGTAGGCGGTAATTAACCTGAGCTCTTACCTCTCTTTCAATTGCTCCCTAAAGCATGTTTCCAGACATTGCTATCATCTGTTACTGGTATTTCCGGAATCTGTCATGACACAAATGTTGATTGCAAGGGTGCAAGCAGGTCTTACAGAAAGAATAAGGAAGGGTCTAGCAATAAAATGACACCATCAGTGATATTTGCTTTCAAATCCGTCCCAGAAATAGCAGTGAAGAAATAAATCCATTTGAAAAGACCATTAGCTGTTTAATCTAGGTGTTAACCATGTGATAAAACTGCTATTTTTACTCTACTAGGAAAATAGCTTATTCTTTACTTAAAGAATTAGATGTCCTGGGAGAGGATGAGAAATTCTAGGTATCACAGGCTGTGAGAGAGCAAGTTTCTCAGCCCCCGTGGTCCCACAGATGGGGCTCGGTCATGCCTCTTATACGGTGTTGGGGGCGACCACAGCAGGTCCAGGAATCCCCAAAAGTGTGGACAGAGTTGGCTAAGAAGGAATGGCACAGAGACAGCGTTCAGTTGATCAGCAGCCTAGCCAGGATCTCTAGCCAGGTTCTCCAGTCAAGTTCTGTCCAGGATCTCCAGCTAAGTTCTGTCTAGGACCTTCAGCGAGGTTCTGTCCTTTATTCTCTTGTTTAATCCTCAGAAAACATTTGGAAGTTGTTTTATTTACAATGCCAACTTTTGAAAATTCACTAAACTAAAGTTAACTGGACAATAAACTAGGCAGAAATTGCTTTGCAAAAAGAGGGAAAGCCCCAAATGCCACTTTCTATAGAGAACCCACTATTCAGTTTTATTCAGAGCAAAGAGAAAAGATATTTTGGTCATACTGGAAGAAACTCAGCCATACATTTGGAATCTGTACCCGAACTACACATGCAATGAAGACAATATTCTTTTTTGTTGTTTTTTATGTATTTATATTGTTTTTATTAGTTAAGGTATTACAAATGTGTCCTCATCCCCCCCATTAACCCCCACACACTCATGCTCCCATCCCTCTGTTGTCCATGTCCATTGGTAAGACAATATTCTGCTAATACAATTGACCTGCTGCTGCATTTGTCTACTGTTTGCCTAATATTAAAAATTATAAACAGAGCAGTGAAACTAGTATTTGGAGCAATCCTTCCAGTGTTACAGTGTCAGGCACAACTTTTCACTTCTCTTCACACCACTGATACTCTTTGCGTACCTGGGCTTCCTGTTCTTCAATAAAGTCATTTTTTATATTGAAGGTCTTGCGAATCTCTTCAGGGGTTTTCCCCTTGATCATATTGGCAACAGTCTTGCATGTAACATCAAGCAAACCTTTGATGTCTAAATAGTTTGCAGCCAGAATTAGTTCAAATAGTGTTCCTTGGTCAACTTTGAGGAATTCTTGGTCCCAAACAGGAATATCATCTGTCCGCTTTTCTTTGTTCTCATCATCCTCAGGAGGAGGAGGGTCATCCCTGTGGTGGGTGCACCACTGAATGAGCTTTTGTAATATTGCTGCATCACCATTGGGTAGAGGATCTGGGTCATCATCGCCTTCATCATCCATTCCCAAGTCTTCTAACATGGTCTGGATAGTCACAGATTGTTTGGCAGTTTCAACATCAACTTCAAATATCTCTCCATCAGAACTCTGCAACTTAATTGAAGGCATGGTGCTCGGTCTCAAGGAGAGAGCGGGCCGGAGGCTGACCAGAGCCGGGCAGCGTCAGCAGAACCAAAAGGAAAAAGGTGGAGAACCAGGCCACTTACCCAGGTTCTGTGTTTTACAGTCCTTGTTACATCTGTATTTATACCAGTTGATTTTAATCCTGTCAATTTCCATTCCAAAGGTTAGGGTGTTTCTCATCTCCATTCGAGGGAGTAAAGATTATGTAGCTTAAGCGTGATTGTTCCTAGTTAAAGTGATTAGCTACCCGCCTGGCACTTAGTTAAGGGTTTTGATTCCCTCCCTGACTTCAGGGAAAAATCCCTACCTGCGGAAACAACCTTTCTCGGAGAGGTGACCTTGGTTAAAACACATAGCGCCAAGAAGGGGAGCAAACATATTAAGAACAGTATGCCATGTAAGCTACGTCCCTTGAAACATATGCTGTGCAGGTGTTTCTTCCCTGCAGCAACTGTGTCAAGCAGCAAGGATGGACCAGCTTCCGCTAAATTCCCCCCTTTTTTATTTTTTATTTTTTTTTATTTTTCTCTAAAAGTATTACAAAGGGTATTACATAAGTGACCTTTTTCTCCCCCGCCCTTGACCAACCCCTACCCTCCCTTACCCCCCAGTATCTTATGTCCATTAGTTATGCTTATATGGATGCATACAAGTCCTTCGGTTGATCTCTTACTCCCCTCCCTCCTGTCCCCCAAC
>JAWPEG010000011.1:103139654-103158838 GCA_035771395.1 Myotis vivesi
GTGTCTTGGTGTTGGTCTTTTGGGGTTCATCTTGCCTGGGACTCTCTATACTTGTGTAACTTTTTTCTTCCCCATATCTGGGAAGTTTTCTGTCATTATTTCTTCAAATAGATTTTCTAATCCTTGCTGCTCTTCTTGTCCTTCTTGCAGCCCTATTATGTGTATGTTACTTCGTTTCATGTTTTCCCGAAGCTCTCTTAGGCTCTCCTCCTGTTTTTTAATTTTTTTCTCCTTTTTTATTTTTTAAATGATAACACATGTAAATCAGCGGCCACCTCTCGGATTGTGTTGTTTAAGACTCAGAAGAAGACTGACAAGCAATAATAGCGAACATAGCTATGAACAGAGTGGATGGAGTGCACAGGGAGCCTTTTCCTGTAGAAGGTTGATGGCCTCTTCAGTCAAGGGATTTCAGCTGTCCTCAAGTCGGGGGTTTGGTTGTCCTTGTTGATCTGGCTAGCGGACGGCGTCATTGGCGACGGGCTTCCCAAAGCGTCAGCGCGCTGAAGGCCTGGATCATGGGTCCATCAAGACTGTGCTTGATGGTGGTGTCATTGTCTGGGGAGGAGTCAGCTGTGTCCTCTGATTTGGCCAATATGGATGATACCGGGGAGGAAAAGGAGGAGGCAGAGATGGAGGGTAGTAGAGGGAAAAAGAACAGAAAGCAAAAGAACTACAAGGCACGCAAGTGTTTAGAAAACAAGAGGGAGAAGAAAGGGAAGAAGGCAGCATCCTGACACAGCCCTTTTCTTCAGCTCCCCCTTTCCCTGTGGTCCAAGGTAGAAATGGGAAACACGTCTTGTTGCAGTGAGAGGGCAGCTGCTGTCAGCCAGTCTCTGTCTTTACCTGGGTCCCAATCTCAGCTGGGCATGGGAAGTGAAGCAGCCATGGGGGCAGGAGACCTCCCTCAGAAGGAGTGAGGGTTCAGGCCTCTGCATAGTTGGGGGAAAGGTGAGGGTCTGTGCCCCACCTCTGTTGACCCCCAAATTGTCTCCTGATGGCCCCTCTGCAACTGTGCCTGTCTTAGATTGTTCTTTCCCTGAGGACACTTACCGGTCTCTGGTTACACAACCATCCCTCCGGGGCCAAGGAGGGTGATGTGAGGTGTGTGAATGAGGGAGGTGCAGCGCCCCCCTGCAAGAGGCTCAATTCTGTCTCCTTGGGAGCCTATACCCCCTTGGCCTCCACGCCCAGCACCTGCCTTGGGCTCCCCTCTCCTGCAAATGGACTGTGAGAAGAGGGTCCTTCTTGACACAAGGGCAAGTGGGGCCAATACAAGACACGGGAGGAATGGCCTGTCAGCATGTAGTCCTGGGACAGGGCTTTCTCAGCCCAGGATGTCAGGCTCTTGGCACAAGACAACTCCACCTATGGTGCATATACAAGATACCCCCCAGTCACGGCAGAAAAGGGTGGTGCCCTTCCTGGAACAGTAGGCTTGGTAGATTCTAGAAAAGGCTGTGTTCAGCAGAGAAGGAGAAAGGCCAAAGAACCAGCAAACAAGTAGTCAGATTAAAAAAAAAAAAAGAAAGAAAAAGGAAAGGAGATGTGGGGCAAAGCTGGGACATATGGACAGACAAAAAGGCGGCACATGTGATCCTCCCAATGGACAGGTTGTTCCAGCTCAGGGCTGCACATCTGCTGCAGATGGGCACTGGTCAGGTGTGCTAGGGTGAGGTGGAGACGGAGGGCGGTGAGACATAAGGTCAGACTAGACGGTCTGGAATCCACACAGGTGAGTCTGCATCCTCTGGAAATATACAAGCGTATCCTCTCCCCCAGTTTAAAAGTACATCAGGTCCCTTCCAGGCTCCTGTAAGTAAGTCTCTCCATTGGATGAGAGCTTTAGGTTTAGTTAGATCAGGGTTACAATGTCTGTACATTGGGGAATTTCCTTCAGAATATACATTTAGTATATTAATTCCAAATAGAGTATGTTGTAGAACATGATGAGGAGGGAGAGGAATATTTAAACTCATTTTCTTGTAATTTTTTGTAACAGGAGTAAATCAAACACCTCTGGGGCCATATAACTGAACTCCCATTTGAGACAAGATATCTTTTCCCCATAATGTAAAGGGGATAGTCATAATTACATAGGGACAGAACGTTCCTGAATGTTGATCTTCATCAGCCCAAGTTAAAATCTGAGAACCCTTTTTTACATGAGATGCCTTGCCTAGTCCTACAATGGAAGTGGAGGTGGTGTGTGTGGGCCATGAAGAGGGCCAATCCTTCCCCGCTATGCAGGACACATCTGCTCCTGTATCCAATAAACCTTCAATTGGTCTTCCTTGAATTTGTAAAATTTTTGTAGGTCTAGTAGCATGGGTTTCTTGTATCCAAAATGCTGCATCACTAGATCCAAAGCCTCCGGCCCCTCTAGCTTCCTGGGTAACAGCTGTTCCTATGTTATGTGTTGGTAACAGGATTAATTGGGCAATTCTCTTGTTGGGCTGAATCTGTGTAGTTGTGGTGGGTGGGGAAGTAAAATCTGTATTTCTCCTGTGTATCTGCATCAACAACTCCAGGGATGACTAAGATCCCCTGTAATGAGGTGGAGCTCCGCCCTAATATTAATCCTACAGTTCCCTCAGGCAGCGGCCTTGACACTCCTGTAGGAATGGCTGCTACTGGTGAGTCTCGGGTTAGTATTGTGTGGGTGGTTGAATGGAGGTCCAATCCTGCACTGCCTGGGGTTGCCCTGAAGAGGTCATTGACTGATTGAAATTTGCTGAGGAATTGAGGGTTGATGCCCCTATTATTGCAGGGGCCTGGGGCCGGCCCCCTCTCAAGTTTCCCAATTGAGGTGATGTAATAGAACCTCCTTGGGAGCGGTTTGTAGAATTTAAAGGCCAACCATTTCTATGGTATTTTGATCTACAGGATTCCTTTGCCCAATGGAATCCTGTCTGACATCGGGGACAAATAGTTTTTGGAGGATTCATATTATTCCCTGATGTATTTCCAAAGGCTGTCCAGGAGCTTGCCATCTGGTCTGATTATTATTATTTTTATCTGGCCATTCCCTGCTAAACTGCCCAGATAAGCCACAAGAGTAGCAGTTCATATTTCTTTTATTTCCTGTATTGAGGGTATGTCTCCCCTTTGAGAGCTGCAGCTATAGCTACACCCTGTGTAAAAGCTGGACTTACATTGGCACACTGTTTTATAAAATCATTTATAGTTCCTTTTCTGCGAATCGGCCTTAATATAGCCTGACAGGTATTATTAGCATTTTCAAAAGCCAGTTGTTTGATTAGGATATCAGCTACCTCTTCATTAGTGATTACTCTCTTGACTGCTTGTATGAGGTGAGAAAGGAAATCCTGATAGGGTTCCTCGACCTTCTGTTTAACCTCTGTAAGGGTGGTTGTTTTTCCTACTGTACAAGGTAGGGATTTCCAGGCATTTGCTGCACAACTGGTTACTTTAATAAGTTCCTCTTTGGGCATATACATATGCTCCTGAGCCGTGATGAAATCACCTTCCCCTAATATCATGTCTAGGGTTATTCCTCCTCTGGAATTTTTGCTAGTGGCTACAGCTTTCTTAGCAAGATCAACCTATCCAGTTTTCCATAATAAGTAGTCGCCTCCTGAGAGACAGGCTTTACAAACCTGTGTCCAATCATAAGGAGCCACCCATTGACTGGCTAGGGCTTCTACCAAGGTTTGTGTGTAAGGAGCTAGAGGTCCATATTCAGAGCAGGCCCACTTTAATTCTTTAAGTATTTTGTAAGGTATAGGCTCCCGGGTGGTGTTTTCGTCCCCCTCACTCTCATACATGACTGGGAAGCAGAGTGAGAATTCAAGATCTCCGTTAGCATCAGCTTCTCTTATCGCTCTTTGAAATGTAGACATGGAGCTCAGTTTAGGCTTCCTTTCTCATTTAGGAAGCCTGTTTTGATGGGAGGGCTTTTCTCCTCTCTACTGACTGGAAAGGACCAAGGGTCATGTTGATGATATTTATTCTCCTTCTGATAAGTAGGCATAAGCTAAATTGCTCTTAGATTGAGCTGGAGACAATAATGATGTGTCCTCTCTAGGTGGAGCCGAGGGACTATTTCAAGTTTGAGAAAGTTCCACCGTTTCTGCCTCTGGTGCCAAGGTGTCACGAATTAAATTCCAGAGGGAAAGGGTATCTGCCGGGACCTTCTCAGATCCATGGTCTCTGTAATAATTCTTTAATTGCTCTCCTACTTTAGTCCAAGTTTCTAAATTAACAGTTTTTTCCTCAGGAAGCCATGGACATACTTCTTGTATAAAGCTTTCTGTCTGACTGGGAGTAACCTTAACTCCTCTGCTAGCAAGCATATGTGTTAAAAGATTAATACAGAGTCTTTTTACTTTACACTCAGTATGACCCATCTTCTCAATCTAGGTTCTGTACTATCCACCCTCTTACCCTACTTATCCTCTATAAGGGGGTCTGCAGCACCCTACGATGCAGTCCTATCCGTCCCGAGTCAAGAGGCTTACCTAGGAGGTCCCTGATCGGGCGCCAATTATTGGGGTCCAACCCCAGCAGGTCCAGGGTTTTGCAAAAGTGTGGACAGAGTGGGTGAGGTAAGAATGTCCCAGACAGTGTTGCGTTGATCAGCAGCCTAGCCAGGTTCTCTAGCAGGGTTATAGCCAGGATCTCCAGCCAGGTTCTGTTGGGGAGTTTTTTTGTGAGTTTTATTTAAAATTTTATTCCTAATTGATTTTTCCTCAGACAACTTTTGGAAGTCTTTTTATTTACAATGCCACCTTTTGAAAAGTTACTAAACTAAAGTTAACTGGAAAATAAACTAGCTTTTGTAATATTGCTACATCAACATTTGGTAGAGGATCTGGGTCATCATCACCTTCATCATCCATTCCCAAGTCTTCTAACATGGTCTGGATAGTCACAGATTGTTTGGCAGTTTCAACATCAACTTCAAATATATCTCCATCAGAACTCTGCAACTTAATTGAAGGCCTGGTGCTCGGTCTCAAGGAGAGAGCGGGCTGGAGGCTGACCAGAGCCGGGCAGCGTCAGCAGAACCAAAAGGATAAAGGTGGAGAACCAGGCCACTTACCCAGGTTCTGTGTTTTATGGTCTGGTTACATCTGTATTTATACCAGTTGATATTAATCCTGTCAATTTTTATTCCAAATGTTAGGGTGTTTCTCATCTCCATTCCAGGGAGTAAAGATTATGTAGCTTAAGCGTGATTGTTCCTAGTTAAAGTGATTAACTACCCACCTGGCACTTAGTTAAGGGGTTTTATTCCCTCCCTGACTTCAGGGAAAAATCCCTATCTGGGGAAACAACCTTTCTCGGAGAGGTGACCTTGGTTAAAACACATAGCGCCAAGAAGGGGAGCAAACATATTAAGAACAGTATGCCATGTATGCTAGGTCCCTTGAAATATATGCTGTGCAGATGTTTCTTCCCTGCAGCGACTTTGTCAAGTAGCAAGGATGGACCGGTTTCCGGCAATACGGTGTTGGATCTGCCTTTAAAGTGAGCATGCTCACTGAAATGGGCGACATTTCATCACAGGAAATGAAACCATGTGATATAAGAAAAGAGGCTGCAAAGAGAAAGTTTGGTCTTTTCCCTTGGCATGGGGACTATTATTCGACGATTTACAAGTAGCTATTCTTTTAAAGAGCCAAGGAATTGGATATCCATGTGTGGGAATGAGCTACACTGAGATTTCTGTGGCCATGTCTGACATCACACCCAGGCTCCCTTCCCAGGGCCACACGGGACCTGGGATGTCTGTGGTCCCTCCAATTTGTAACCCATATCTGCAACGGCCTTTCCCGGCACCCAGAATGCCACATTTAGAAACATCTAAGCATTTGTGAATAAAGGACTGTAAGCTGCCTGTGTTGGTGCCACCTTTTGGCATGAGTCACCATAACGTTTTCCAAATTTTAACACCATTTCCCCTGGATAAATGGGTTCAATGAAGTGGTTTCATGTTTGTTCTGTATGAAAATGACCACTTTAAAATTAAATTACTTGTGCTGAGTCCATGAGGAGGGAGAAAGGCTGAAAGTGTCTTGAACTCTGTGTATGCAGGCAGCACTGAACTCTGGGAAAATATTTGGCCACACACAGAAAGAACCAACAGGAACAGGGCCCGTGGTGGCATTGAAAGGAATCCTTACGTTTCTTCTCACAGCTCCATCAACTGGATGTTGCCAATGAATTTAAATGTTATTTTTTCAAAGCAAATGGATACAGGACTCATCTCCAACTGTGCTTGAATTCATCGAATTTCCCCCCATCCTTCAATTCTTACAGGTGCCTGTGTGGCCCGCTCCTCGGTGATGCCGTTTCATTGGTGGGGCGTCTGGCGCGCACACCCTCCTGCTATCCTGTCCTTATTTCTCACACAGTCTCCCGAGAGAAACAGACACATGGTTTCTGGGGGAAAGGTGAGGTAAGGAAGTTTTGCCTAAGGACGGTCACCTGTTTTCCAGGACACCAGTAGCATCGAATCCCCTTGTGAGTGGAATTTGAAAATAAAATGAGTGCACTTGTGGGCCATGCTGATCCGATCATATGTGGGTTAAAGAGTGAATGTATCCCAGCGGTTCTCAACCTGTGGGTCGCGACCACTTTGGGGGTCGAACGACCCTTTCACAGGGGTCGCCTAAGACCATCGGAAAACAAATATATAATTGCATATTGTTTTTGTGATTCATCACTATACTTTAATTGTGCTCAATTTGTAACAATGAAATTGGGGGTCAACACAACATGAGGAGCTGTATTAAAGGGTTGTGGCATTAGGAAGGTTGAGAACCACTGAATCCCCTTAGCAGGTAACCACCTGGGAACTGGGCACGGGCAGTGCTCCGCTCATTCGTGACGCTCAGCAGGATTGTCATCAGCACCAGCTTTAAATATTGGGAAGTCGCATTCAGACCTCCCGTTTATAATGTGGAGCAGCGTCTACTCCCTTCCTGACATCTGGAAGGCTTCTAGTCACTTCTGCTCACCGAGAATCCACCCATTTTTTCACATTAAGATTTTGTTGAGCAATTACACAATCTCTTCAGATTGTACCGCAGGCAACAGGAACTTATCAACCTCCCCCCCATCCATTGTGTTAGCATGGGAGAGAATGCAGGGAGAGGCTCCTCCCTTCTTCTTCCATCCCTCCTTCTTTTCCTTCTTCCCTCTCCTTCTCTTCAACCCTTCCTTTCTTCTCTCTTCCTCTTTTTAAAAATATCGGCCCACATAGAGTGGGCCTAAGCCGGCAG
Organism: Myotis vivesi; assembly: GCA_035771395.1. Lineage (NCBI taxonomy): Eukaryota > Metazoa > Chordata > Mammalia > Chiroptera > Vespertilionidae > Myotis > Myotis vivesi. The sequence goes on from JAWPEG010000011.1 coordinate 103,146,905, forward strand.
TTGGACATCCCTCTCACAGTCCAGGACCCCTTGCTCCTTACTGCCTGCCTGCTTGCTGCTCCTTACAGTTTGACTTGCTGCTCCACTTACCAACTGTGAGCCTGGCTTTTGGCTGAGTGGCACTCCTGCTGTGGGAGCCCACTGACCACCAGGGGGCAGCTACTGCATTGACTGTCTGCCCTCCGTTGGTCAGTGTGCATGATGGCGACTGGTTGTTCTGATCGTTCTGCTATAATGATCACTTAGTCTTTTATTATATAGACTAGAGGCCTGGTGCACAAAAATTTGTGCACTTGGGGGGGGGAGGGGGGTTCCTCAGCCCGACCTGTGCCCTCTCGCAGTCTGGGACCTCAGGAGATAACAACCTGCTGGTTTAGGCCTACTCCTGGGTGGCAGAGGGCAGGCCCAATCCCTAGGTGCAACCCCTGATCTGGCTCAGAGCAGGGCCGATTGGGGAGTTGGGGTGCCGCCCCCTGTCATGCACAGAGCAAGGCGGATTGGGAGGTTGCGATGCCACCCTCAGTCACACTCAGGGTAGGGCCAATTGGGGGGTTGGGGCACCACCCCCTGTCACACTCAAGGCAGGGTCAATGGGGAGGTTGAGGCACAACCCCCTGTCATGCACAGAGCAGGGCCCATCAGGGGGGTTGGGGTTCTGTACCCTGTCACGCACAGAGCAGAGTCGATCAGGGGTTTGGGGAGCTCCCCCCTGTCACACACAGAACAGGGCCCATCAGTGGGTTAGGGAGCTCCCCCCTGTCACACACAGAGCAGGGCCCATCAGGGGGTTGGGGAGCTCCCCCCTGTCACGCACAGAGTAGGGCCGATAGGGGAGTTGGGGCACCGCCCCCTGTCACACACAGAGCAGGGCGGATCAGGGGGTTGGGGCGCCACCACTCACACTCAGGGCAGGGCCAATGGGGAGGTTGTGGCTCTACCCCATCACACACAGAGCAGGGCCCGTGGGGGGGGGGTGCTGCACCCTGTCACACACAGAGCCGCAGGGCGATCAGGGGTTTGGGGCGCCTTCCCCTGTCACGAAGAGAGCAGGGTGAATAGGGAGGTTGTGGCCCCGCCCCCTGTCACACACAGAGCCGCAAGACGATCAAGGGGTTTGGGCACTGCCCCCTGTCATGCTGATCCCGGTGCCAGGAGTCATATTACCCTTTTACTATATAGGATAGAGGCCTGGTGCGTGGGTAGGGGCCGGCTGGTTTGCCCTGAAGGGTGTCCTGGATCAGACTGGGGGTCCCCATTGGGGTACCTGGCCAGTCTGGGTGAGGGGCTGAGGGCTGTTTTCAGGCTGGTGGGTGACTGAAGCTCCCAACCACTCCTTTTTTCTTTTCTTTTTTTAAATTCTGGGCCAAGGCCTCTGCTGCTGAAAGCAGGTATCTGGTTTGTTTCAGTTCTATAATCGAAACACTGTATCATCTCCAGCTCTGAGATCCCGGCCGGCTGAAAGCTGTGGTTTCTGGAGTTTTGTTTAGCTTCTATATTTGTTACAATGTTTCAAACTTCCAGCTCAGAGGCCGGCAAGGCAGGCGGGGAATGTTGGAGTCCTCCTTCACTGAAGAAAGCAGGCCTCATGTTCGCTTCCAGCTGCCTGGCTGTGGGCCACCATCTTGGCTAACAGTTAATTTGCATATCGCCCTGATTAGCCAATGGGAAGGGTAGCGGTTGTAAGCTAATTACCATGTTTCTCTTTTATTAGATAGGACTAGGGGCCCTAGTGCATGAATTCGTGCACCTTGAAAGAAACTGTGTGCCACAAGGCTGTAGTGGGCACAAGGGTGGGTCTCAGCCCATCCTCCATGCCCCCGCCTGGCCCCTCCTACCTTGCCCCCCAGTCCTGTCCTGACGTGGCCAATTTCCACCATGTTCCACACTCTGCCACCTGCTACTGATGCCTGGCATGTTCTGTGTGTGCCCCCTGGTGGTCAGCACACATTATAGCGACTGGTTGTTCGGTCTATTTGCATATTAGGGTTTTATATATATAGATAGGCTGTGAACATGAATGAAGGAATGAATATAAGGCATTTCCCTGAGGGAAGTTTCTGAAACTTGCTCCTGGGTGACTTTGAGCCATCATCGAGCTCCTCCAAGATTTCCTTTGCTCTTGTGTGAAGTGAGGGTTTGGAGCTGGTCACCCTCTTGGCCTCGTCAGCTCTGACCCTAGAGCATGGCCCTGCCAGCCAGAGTCATGCGGATGAAATAGGATGCTGTGCCAGTCTGTTTTGTTCTGGCAGTGGGAGGGGAACCAGCTCAGTCCCTCAATGGGATGGACACCTCTGTGTATGACCAGGTCTTCCTCCGTCTCAAGGTCATCGTGGTGCAGCTTAGGGGTCAGGCTCAGAGAGCAGGCGCTGTGCTCGGAAGATGGTCCTCAGCTGAGCTTTCCTGGGGGAACCTGGCCTGAAGGATTCCTAAGGAACCGGAGAAAGGGGTATGGGAGCACCTCCTGGTTAAGGAAGAAGCCCTGCCCCGGGCAGAGATGCAGTGGGGGTGGGCCCATGGTTGGTGGGAACCTCCTCAATGGTAGGACCTGCAGCAGGTGAGTGAGCATGTGTATCTCCATGCTTGTGCATGTGTGTGTGTGTGCACATGTGTCCATGCTTGTGCACATATATATGTCAATGCACATCCATGCGTGTGCCTGTACATGTGTGTGCGTGTGTGCCTGTGTATTGACATGCTTACTAATGATAATTTGGGAAAATAAAACACCCCCTGCCCAGAGCTGTGCTGAGGACTGGAGCTGCCTGCCTCTCAAGGTTCCTGCCGCTCCGGGCAGCGGAACAGGATGGCCACCATGATATTCAGCTGCAGAAAAAGTGTGTCCATATCTCCTTTTAATGCATGTAAAGTGTTTTATTGATTCTAGAGAGGGAGGAAGGGAGAGGGATAGAGAGACAGAAACATCGATGGGCTGCCTCCTGCACAGCCCCCACCGGAGATCAAGCCCACAACTCGGGCATGGTTCATAGGTCGATGCTCAACCACTGAGCCATGCTGGCCAGGGGCCAGTCCGTATCTTAAGTCTATGTACTGAGCGAGGTCTCTAGTCTCATTACACCTCTATGAAAAGAAAGTTTTCCATAAGCACTGTGATGGGCTGAGTTGTAGCTCCCCTTGCAAATCCCTATGCTGAGCCTGAACCCCTGCGACGGCTGGACTCAGAGCCACCTTTAGGGAGCCTGTTAAAGGTAAGTGAGCTCCTAGGGGCAGGCCCCCATCCCATGTGGGAAGAGGGAGAGCCGCCAGAGCACTCTGTGCCTGTGCCTGTTGGGGAGGCTGCAGCCGGGCGCAGTGAGAAGGCAACCGTGTGAAAGTCAGGAAGAGAGACCCTCTACCCCCAGAAACCGGCTCTGCCGCCCCCCAGCCTCAGACCTGCAGCCTCGGGAGCCATGAAACAGTGGAGGTCTGCACTCTAGCCCCATCCGTTTCTATATTGCATGGCAACCTGGGCTGATCATTGCAGAAATGGCATCAGTGAATTCTGGGCCACACAGCCACAGACTCCCAGCCACAACGGGTAACAGCTCAGGCCTCTTCGGAAAGCAGCCCACACAGGCGCAGACCCACAGGTCAAACCCGTGCTGCTTAAGGCTCAACTGTACATGCACACCCTAAAATATTATCTATATTTACCGAGAGCTCGTAATCAGAATATCAAATCCCCCCAAGATAGGTCTTATAAAACAAATTGGGGGGAAATGTATAAAAATATGTACAACTTTTAGATAAAAATGTTTTAAACTAAATACAATATTCTTGGAGAAGTGGAATTGAATGTACGCATAGTAAATGTAGGCATAGCATGCAATTGTTCTTTGATGTTTTGTATGACCAGGCACGATGCCTTTTATCTTGCAGATATTAACAAGAGCATTTCCTATAAGCAAAACCTGCCAGTGAATGTAAAGTATGGCGCTTTTAACATGGAATACCATAACAGCAACTTCAATATAAGCGCAAATACCACCGTGAACAGTTTCAGAGCAAACGCTCTGAAAACGTGCTGTGTGCTCTGGTTCACTTTAGAATAACTCATAAGTGTTTTGAAATACCATCTCCATGCTATTGCAAACAGGACAAGCCATGCTCTCAACCCTCATTGGCTTGATGCCTCCTTTATGACTTCGCTAAGAATGTGTTCATTAAACAGAATGTACATCCCAGACAAAGAGGACTCCTCTCTCGTCCGGATGATCACACCACATGCCCTGGGATTTAAACAAACAACTAAGATGACCTGTTGTTTATGTGGAATAAGGGGAACTAGCTAACGTTTGTCTGGATGCTACCATGAAAATGTCGGGCACTGAAATTAAACATGTATTAACTTGAGAGGGCCGGGGGAAAGAGAGATAGAGAGACTTGTGGATTTGTTGTTCCTCTTACTTATGCATTCTTTGGTTGATTCTTGTATGTGTACTGACCCGGGATTGGGGATCGAACCCGCAACCGTGTGTATTGGGCCGATGCTCTAAACACTGAGCTACCCAGCCAGGGCCTAGGTACTGCGACTTTAGCAAAGGTAATTCATGGGTAGTTTTGGTGAGTTACTGAGTAGGTATACACATTCAGTGGCCCCCAAAGAGAGGAAGTCTGTAGTGTATTCGTAGCCCTTACCCAATGGTGAGTAGAACATCACAAAGACTCTCTAACCCCAAGAATACTGACCGCACACATTTCCCATCTATGAGCCATGAGGGCTGGCTTCATGGAAGAAGATCGAGTTAGCAGGACCTGCAGCACAAGCTTGGCACAGGCAGGCTCAGCGAGGGGGACACCAGGCAACCAAGTCAACACGCACACGTGTTCCGGAAAAGAGAGATGGAAATTGTTTGGGCAGCAGGGAAGCTGTGCTTCTTATCTCCTCTGATAGTGCAATTTTACGAAATTTCTCTCTATAAATTCTCCCCAAACCATTTTCAAATGGAAACAGCATTTCTCATGTTAACCCCAACAAGGCCTGCATCGACCGCACTGCCTCCCTCGGACTTGTCTGTCTGCTGCCCTCGCTCCTTCCCCAGCGCTCACGAGAGGCTTCAGAGAACACAGCCCATCACAGCCCTGAGCGCCTGTCGGCAGCTGAGGCTTGTCCATGAACTTCGGGCTGTAAATCCAATTCTCCCTTCGGCCGCCCCACAAGCACTTCATGCTTAAAATGTCCAATGCTCATTCCTTTCCTGTTTTTTGTTGTAAAAACACGAGAAAGCCCCAGATTCCAGTGCATCCTTTACCACCACAATCTCCGCTTCATAAAGCTCTGCACAGCCGGTGTGCACCGCCTGCTGCCTCTCCCCCTCCACACGGGCGGGGTGTGGGCTGTCTCCAGGCGCTGGGCATTGTTGCTGCAATAGCGCTGGGGGCAGCCTTGCACATGTGTCTGATGTGTGTGTGTGTGTGTGTGTGTGTGTGTGTGTGCACGTGCTTGTATGTGTGCACGTGTGTGTGTGGGGGGGCATCTCTGGGCAGTATATACAGGATGCCAATAAAATGCAAGTACAGCCCAGCCATGTGGCTCAGTGGTTAAGCGCCCACCTATGAACCAGGAGGTCACAGTTTAATTCCCAGTCAGGGCACATGCCTTGGTTGTGGGCTCGATCTCCAGTGTGGGACATGCAGGAGGCAGCCGGTCCATGATTCTCTCTCATCATTGATATTTCTCTCCCTTGCTCTATCTCCCCTCTCCCTTCGTCTCTGAAATAAAAAAATACATATTTTTAAAAATCCAAGTACAACCATTATTTTTTAAAAACACTAGAGGCCTGGAGCATGAAATTCATGCAGGGGGAAGGGGGAGGAACCTGCACCCTCTCCAATCCAGGACATCCCTCTCGAAATCCGGGACTGCTGGCTCCTAACTGCTCACCTGCCTGCTTGCCTGATCACCCCTAACCTCTCTGCCTGCCTGCCTGATTGTCCCTAACTGCTCCCCTGCCTGCCTGATCTCCCCTAACCTCTCTGCCTGTCTGCCTGATCACCCCTAACTTCTCCTTGCCTGCCTGATTGCCCCTAACTGCTCCCCTACCTGCCTGGTTGCCCCTAACCATCTCTAACTGCCCTCCCCTGCCAGCCTGGTCACTCCTGTTGGCCTGGTTGCCCTTAACTGCCCTCCCCTTTTGGCCTGGTTGCCCCTAACTGCCCTCCCCTGCTGGCCTGGTAGTTTCCAACTGCTCTCCCCTGCTGGTCTGATCACCCCTAACCGCCTCTGCCTCAGCCCCTGCCACTGTGGCTTTGTCTGGAAGGACGTTCAGATGGATGTCCAGAAGATGTCCGGTCTGATTAGCATTTTACCCTTTTATTAGTACAGATTCCCTAATGGCCTCCCAGCTCTTGCTCTATTCTGTGGACTTCCCAGTCCATCACCAGCACAACTCTTAGATCCTCAACCTCTGCTTGGAATCCTCCCTCCATGCTCTCTTTCTAACAGATGCCTTAGTGCCTCTGAGCACCCTGCTGTACCTGTGCCCTTCCAGGGAGTGGCTGCTGTTGTCCTCCCAGCCCCTCACCCCTGGGACTCGGGTTGGTCAGCTCCTTCCTTCTTCCTCATCTGTTTCAAGCCTTTAAACTGCTGTGTCTTGATACACATGCCATCAGGTCCTATAACCCTGAACTGCTCCTGAGTTGTCTAGTCATTCGACCCGTTAGCATCATCTAACCTCTTTCTGAGTTTAGGTCCTGGATCTTTGTGATTTTCTCCAGCAGTAACCACATGGTGATGTTTGGAGAATCCAATAAGGATATGGCTCAGACCTTCACATCCGGGGTCCTCAGACCCTCGAACTCATCTCAGCTCCCGCTGCGGATCAGCGTCTGATGGGGTTGTTGCTGGAACGGGAGCATCCTGGTTTCAGCATGTCTTTCCAATCAGCCCTCTCTGGGCCTTCTCTCACCTCCCTCTGGCTCCTTCTCTCCCCAGATGCTCAGCCAGAGCCCTCCTGGGCATGGTGCCCTGGCTCTGGGATGCTGCCAGGCTCATGGCTTTAAGGAGCATCTCTATTTTGATCAGAATCCCATATTTATATCATTACATCTTCAATGCAGACATCACTTCTAAACACTGCAATCCTGCCTCCTCCTGAGCAGTCACAGACATCCCCGGCTTTGCAGGTTCAAGGCTGATTCTTGACATTCACCCCAAACAAGCTCTTCCTGCCACCTTCTTTCCATAATGTTCAACACCTGTTTTTATCCTGTGGCTGAGGCAGAAAGGGATCCACTTTGATTTTTCTCTTTCACATTCGCAACTGTTTCAGGACCAAGTGCTCCTGACTCGTCCGTTACAGTGGAGGGAGAAGGTGACGATGCCTCACATCAGCCCCGGGTTGCTACCACCTGGGCGACAGCAGTGCCTATCCAATAGTGGGGTCCCAGGGACCCCCCTTGCCCCAGGAAGACCCTCCTGTACTCTAGTATAGAGAAGTTTGTGACGTATTTCATGACATATACATTTTCTGTGTAAAATTCTTAAACAGTTTTCACTCAGCCTAAAATCGCTGAAACTAACTGCACAGAACTCCATGCCACACAGGGGCACTCCTCCAGCCTGTCCCATTCTCTCCATCAGGTTAGCTTGAATGTCAACCTTAATGTCCCTGCATAAGAAAAGATGTCCCTGTGTTAACATTGTAAACCCTTTGTTATATATACTTCACTTTGATAATAATTTTTTGAAAATATTTTTATTGATTTAAGAGGGAAAGAGAGATAGAAACATCAATTGTGAGAGAGAATCATTGATTGGCTGCCTCCTGCATGCCCCCCACTCCCACCCCCACTGCAGATAGAGCCTGCAACCCGGGCCTGTGGCATGACCAGGAATTGAACCATGACCTCCTAGTTCACAGATCAACGCTCAACCACTGAGCTATGCTGGTTGGGCACTTTAATAATATTTTTATAATTATAATTAAATAATTGCTTTATTCTTTATTTGCCCTTTTTTCAATACATATAAGTTCCATGAAAAGCAGGACCAACCATGTTATTTTTCCTAAATATCCATTGATAACTTGTCAAGTTACCCCAATAACTATTGGAATGTTTAAAAATGATATCCAATAATTATATGTTAAGTGAATTCATTTTATAGAAGGAGATCAATGCCTTATTTATAAATGCTACTTAAGTTTCTGACATATAATCAATGATTATTTTTTCTTTGCTGATGAATATTACAAGGCATCTCAGTAATATTGATTATCAAGGGTAATATCACTCATCAATTTATCACTTAAATTTGACAATACTTGCAATGAATGATGCATTTGTGTACATTGGTGTAAATTTCTTAAATGACCTATATGAGTGGCAAGTTTTAACTTGTTAAATGATTGTTTAATCTAACATGAATCTTAAAGTTGTCTCTTCCAGTTTTGCTTGTAAAGTATCAATGGTGGAATCTATCCAGAGATTGAAGCTGAGTGGCAGAGGGAAGCCATTTTTCTTTCAGAATTTACTCCCATCATATGCATTCGGTCAATGTCACAAATCATGCCTTGATTTACATTTATGTTTACTCTGATGTTGTTATAAAGCTCATAATTTCTGAGATATGGCACATTATACTTTAGTAGGAATTATACGGCATTAACTCATACTCCTGTCATTCAAAATAAGCTATTTTCTTAGATTGCACATGAAAAAAAATTCCCCAAGGGTTCCTAATATGTATGCAATGTGGTTTCCAAAGTTAAAATAAAATAAAAGAGATTGAACTAATGTAGCTTATGAAAAGGCTCTATAATATATGCTCTTATTGTCTCAAGAAAGAGAGAAAATATACACCAAGGCCATACTACTTACTGCAATTGACATATTAATCATCTCCTATAGAGCATGACCCTCGTCTCTATGGGCACTTGTTTTTCCCATCTCGGATCCTAGGCAGGAAGGCCTTTGCATCAATCTCCAAGAGCAGCCTGAACCCGCTATAAAACATGTCTTTGCTATGAAATCTCTGCGCTAAGCAGAGCTGAAAATTCAGCTCAGGTTCGTGTGAGAGGGCAAATGGCTCTATTTGGTCTTGACTGAGTTTTAACAGATTCACTGAGGCTAGAAAATTGGGTAAAAGCTTACTGTGCCTGGATTCTGCACTTACTAATCTCCTTGATATTTATGGTGAAGGAAACACGTCCTAGACATTTCAGCCAAAGCTTCATCAGAGGTCAGTATCAGAAGAGACCTTATAAATATTAATTGTAGGATAAACATTGTTCTGAAATAAATAATATTAAAAGATAACTTTCAGCCTGGCCAGTATGGTTCAGTGGTTGAGTGTCAACCTATGAACCAGAAGGTCACTGTTTGATTCCCTGTCAGGGCACATGCCCAAGTTGTGGGCTCGATCCCCAGTGGGGGAGTGTGCAGGAGGCAGCCGATCCATGATTCTCTCTCATGATGTTTCTATCTCTGTCTCTCTCTCCCATTTCCTCTCTGAAATCAATAAAAACACATTTTAAAAAAAGATAACTTTCAAAAAATTAAGCCTGAAATATATATTATTCCTAAATAGATAAAATATCTAAAATTTAATAAAAGTATATCATGTTATTTTAAGAAAGTTTCACATTATTTTCTTACTTCACTGTATGAGTTATAATATACTAGAGGACCGGTGTGCAAAGTTAGTGCATTGGGGGGGGGGGGTGTCCCTCAGCTCAGCCTGCGCCCTTTCCAATCTGGGACCCCTTGGGGGATGTCCATAGGTATTGGGCCTAAACCGGCAGTCGGACATCCCTCTCACAATCCGGGACTGCTGATTCCCAACTGCTCGCCTGCTTGCCTGCCTGATTGCCCCTTACCGCTTCTGCCTGCCAGCCTGATTGATGCCTAACTCTCCCCTGCTGGCCTGATTGCCCACAACTGCCCTCCCCTGCTGGCCAGGTTGCCCCAACTGCCCTCCCCTGCAGGCCTGGTTGCTCCCAACTGCCCTCCCCTGCCAACCATCTTGTGGCAGCTATCTTTGACCACATGGGGGCGTCCATCTTGTGTGAGGGCATGACAGTCAATTTGCATATTACCTCTTTATTATATAGGATAATATTTTTAAACATGTAAATTGATTGTTTTTTTTTTATAGAGAGGCATGGAGAGAGAAACATGGATGTGAGAGAGAAACATCAGTGGGTTGCCTCCCATATGTCCCTGACCAGGGTCCAGACCCACAACCGTTTTGGTGTATGGAACAATGCTTCAACCAACAGAGCTACCTGCCAGGGTAATATATAATTTTATTTCTCTTTTTATAAAAAGTGTGCCAAACATAGAACATCATAAGAGAAACAATGCTTTTTGTTATCTGCATTAAGGAAACAAATTAACACCTTTTGATGTTGGCAAATCCTGTTAGAAAATTTGATTTATTGGTGACCTTTGTGCATTGACCAAAGAACATGTTATAAAATAGATATAAAAATATAAAATAAAAGACCTATCAGCCAGTATCCAACTTGCCTAAAATACATCCATGTGACTTTATGAATTACAGTTTACATACATTTACTATCACTTTCCTTTGCTTTTTAAGCTGCCATATTAACTTACAGAGTGAAGAAAAGATTAGAATTTATGTGTCTATTTTTGAACTAAGTCTCCAAACAGGAATGGAAAGCTTTAACAAACTTAAAATACACAGAGAGATGAGCTACTGAGACATTCCTCTGGCCTACAGACTGCCTGTCCTTGGGGATCCAGGACAATGACATACAACAGTTTTGCTGACTCACAGGTTCACAGAGCGGCCTGTGGAAATGCCACATCAAGTTCAGGGCCATAACCCAGGATGGGTCTCAGGTCACACCAGATGGATGCAGCCGAGAAGTGCCGGGCCCACGCCTCCTGCCGTCCAATATTTCACAGCCTAATTGTAATTGTACATCATAAACAAGCACATACTGTGAAAGCTCCACTCACACTCCTCAGAACCTGGTCTGGCCTCCAGGCACTGCCTCAGAGGCTCCAGGGGCTCCAAGCTGGGCTGGGGCCCCCAACCTTTTTCCAGAGACAGAGCCAGGGACCTCCCCCCACTTCCAATCACACCGGGGCAAGTTCTCTCCAACACGGGGTTTCTTCCTGACTACCTGATACTGAAATAACAGGAACGCTCTTAAGTCCCATCTCTGAGCGATACTTTCCCCTCTTCCATTGCCTTTTACATCACCTGGGACATCAGAGGCTATTGTATTCATCGGGAGTCTCCCCAGCTACTTTTTATTTTATTTATTTATTTATTTTTTATTAGTTAAGGTATTACAAATATGTCCTCATCCCCCCCTTAACCCCCAACCTCCCCCACCCCACACACTCATGCTCCCATCCCCCTGTTGTCCATGTCCATTGGTTTGGCTTATATACATGTATACAAGTCCTTCAGTTGATCTCTTCCCCTTGCCCCCTCCCTCCCCTACTTTCCTTCTGGGGATTGATAGCCTGATCGCTGTTTCTCAGTCTTTGGAACTGTCCCTTTTCATCAGTCTATGTTGTTCTCTATAATCCACAAATGAGTGAGATCATGTGGTATTTATCTTTCTCTGACTGGCTTATTTCACTTAGCATAATGCTCTCCAGTTCCATCCATGCTGTTGCAAAAGGCAAGAGTTCCTTTTTTTTTTTTTACCGCAGCATAGTATTCCATTGTGTAGATGTGCCACAGTTTTCTAATCCACTCCTCTGCTGATGGGCACTTAGGCTGTTTCCAAATCTTAGCTATGGTGAATTGTGCTGCTATGAACATAGGGGTGCATATATCCTTTCTGATTGGTGTTTCTGGTTTCTTGGGATATATTCCTAGTAGTGGGATCACTGGGTCAAATGGGAGTTCCATTTTTAGTTTTTTGAGGAAGCTCCATACTGTTCTCCACAGTGGCTGCACCAGTCTGCATTCCCACCAGCAGTGCAGAAGGGTTCCTTTTTCTCCACATC
>JAWPEG010000011.1:103178838-103226868 GCA_035771395.1 Myotis vivesi
CCCGGAATGGCTAAGAAGAAACAACATGTTGCAGGAGGATGACTGAAAAAGTCCACTTCAAATGAACTTTGATTGACCACAGAACAGATAGCCAGGGTTGGTTTTCCAAACAGAAATAAGGATTCCGATTTCATAGTCAAAGTTTAATATTCTGGTGAGGATCAGCAGAAGACAATCCTAGTTTGTTGTATATAATTCTAGTTCAGTGAACTGTATAACATGGTTTACTCATTTTTTTAATAGTAAGGACTGAAATATTCTAAATTAACCTTTTCTGCCATCTTTGTAAGACTTTTTTCCCATGTTGTGGTAGGACAAGATAGAGTCTCTGTCCATGGTGCTGATTTTAATCTAACCCTTCTGAGGTAGCGTCTTTTGACATAAAGATCTTTAAAAAGTAGAAATGAACTAAATAATTGTGCTTTTTATTTTCTTTTTTTTTCAGACAGGAGACTCATTCTGAAGAAAAAAGACAACACAACCTGATTTACATGGAGCAATGTCCTGGTCTACCACCCCCCCTCCATGTGGAGAGGGGGGGACATAATAAGATGGGCAGGTGATGCTGGAGACAGAGCTAAGATTTAAGTGGCGGGAAGGAAGAACTGAGGAAAGAAAGAGAAAGACCAGGGCAGAGAAACTCCCACCTGCCATTCAGCCCTGAATCCGATACTCCCAATATGTTCAAACCCGCCCACCACAGCGCCGGCCCTCTTTCTGGCAGTGGGGTCTTTACTCCTGTTGTGGGCAGGCTCCAGCTCAGGATGCCGGCACTGCTGTGTGTTACAGAATCCATCCTACAAGCTGGTGCCCCTCTTGTTCCTCCTTTCCCTGCTCCTTCTCAGAATATAAAATCGGCTCCTCAGAATCTGTGAGGGTACAGGTTTGTACCAGATTTAATTCCCACTGAATATATTTAAGTGAGAAGATTCTAAACTCTCGTGAGAAATCAGCTGCCCCTCCTCATTCAGCATTGACTAAGTTTAAAACACTGTTCCGAGTGCTGTGTGTGTGTGTGTGTGTGTGTGTGTGTGTGTGTGTTTCATTCAATGCTTAAAACTTCTCTGGAAGGTATTCCTTTGCCAATTTGATTAAATAGGAAAGTTGCTCAGAGCTCCCCAAGTTTACACAGCTGGAGTGGAGATTGAGTTAAGGTTTCTCTAACTCCAAAGCTGTTTCTGCTAACACACTCACACACACACACACACACACACATGCACTCACACGCACTCACACACACAAACACACACACACTCACAAGCTCACACTTACACACACTCACACACACTCACACTCACACACTCACACACACACACACTCACACACACTCACACACACTCACACACTCACACACTCACACACTCACACACTCACACACACACCCCAAATCAGACACCAGGTTCCAGGACTGCATCCCCATCATTGGACCTTACGGCATTATTTTTAAGACTGAGTATATATTGTAAGCAGCGCACATTATAAAGCATTGTGTTGGATTGCATAATACTAACAAAAGAAGGATCATCAAAATCCTGGAACCCTATCAGTGAATAAAAAAGCCCCTTTGACTTGCTTTGTCCTTTTGTCCTGAGATTAAATCACTATTTTGAAACTGTTGCCGCTGCAATGTCCCTGCTTTTTTAAAAAAATATATTTTTTATTGATTCCAGAGAGGAAAGGAGAGGGAGAGATAGAAACATCAATGATGAGAGAGAATCATTGATTGGCTGCCTCCTGCACACCCCCTACTGGGGATCAAGCTCACAACCTGGACATGTGCCCTGACCGGAATAGAACCTGGGACCCTTCAGTCCACAGGCTGATGCTCTATCCACTGAGCCAAACCAGCTAGTGCTTCCCTGCTTCTTGAGCCTCTTTCTCAGCCTCTGGGACCCTAATGTCAGCTGGATTTTCTCCTGTTCCCTGGGAAATTCATTCCATTTATTTCTTTGTTACTTAATGTTATCCCATTATTCTCGAAGCTTCGTCCTTGAACAGATATCTTTACCACGTGATAACCAATTTCTGGTTAACAACACCCGTTTTCCTGGCCTTCCCTCATGGTTCTTGTGTCTGTAGCGACTGTAACACAATGGTCTTTCATAGTCCTTCCAAATTATCTCATCCGACGCTCACTCCTGCAATAGATTTTTATAGAGATACTGTTGTGGGGCAGGCAGAGGTGGGGGCTCTGAGGACAGAAAGCCACGCACCTTCTCTCACAAAGCCCGGGTGTCCCATGAATGGTTTTGCTTCATTCTGCCCCAAATCAGTCTCTTCCCAAGTCCTGGGAATTACGTGTTTCCCCTCTGCTCTCCCTCTCAGTGACCAAGCCCCCTGCCCTCGTGCTGTTAGGTTAGACTCTTGCAGTCAGCGTCATCTCACTTGATTGGCGTGTCTTCTCTTGTCAATCAATGCTGTAGGCCCTGCCACTCATTGTCTCACACCCCCCTCCCATGCCCGCAGCCAGCGTGCACTCACCACTGCTCCTGTGGTCTCAGCGGGAGAAGCTCAGAACTCCGGTCCGACCCCAGGTGGCTCCCGTGTGATCTCCTCCCCACACTGATTGTGGGGTGACCTTTCTAAAGGGCAAACGTGATCCCGACTCGGCCCAGCTCCAAGCCAGGTGTGCCTTCCCGAGGATCTCAGGATAAAGTTTAAACGGCTTAACACACAGAGCGTTGTCTCCTTTTCTCTCTGGAACAGTTTCCTACTTACAGACAGTCCTGTGTGTAACCCTCACTCACTATAGACAGACTGTAGATTGCCACCCCTCAGGTCTGCGTGCTGGTCATTCGATCTTTCTCAGATCACCCCGAGGGACTGACCTGGGACAGGCAGAGTTGGTGGCCCTGGGGACACAGAGCCATCACCTTCTCTCACGAAGTCTGGGAGTCCTGTTCATACTCCAACTTCACGGGGCCCCGTCTCTGAGCCCGTGGTGCGGTGGTGAGGTAGGGAATGTTCTGCCAGGCTTCCTTTTGCACCCAGGGCACCGGTGATGTCATGTTTGCTCGGCGGTGGAATTGGTCTCCTTGATTGTTTCACAGTCTGAATCAGGAGTGTGCTGGCTACATCTGGGCCGTGGGAATGGCATCTTGACTTGTATTTGTGAGCCTGTCACACTCCGTGGACCATAGAAGTCACCACTCCATCTGAGTGGGGGGTGTAAGGGCTGCCCGCCTTGCTGGGCGCAGACAAGGGCTTCTCGGGAGAGCAGAATAGACTGGGCCTCAAGCACATGTCCTGTTTGGGTTGGTGCTAAAAAGAGTAATGTTGACTAAAGCGATATCCTGTAAAAAGGAACAGACACAAGTAAAATGTACAGAGTAAAGTTTCTACCCTGTGTGAGAGATGGTGTCCGTGGTGAGATGGCCTGGGATAAGCCTGGGCTTGAGAGAGGACGCCCGTGCAAGGGTGGTCCTCCAGCTGGTCCTCTCTCTCTTTTGTTTTTCTTTCTTTCCTCTCCCCTGCCCTCCCTTGCCTCCCCCTCCTTTCCTCTCCCTGCCCCTCCCTTTCCCTCCCTTCCCCTTCCCTCCCCTCCCTTTCCCTCCTCTCCTCTTTTTTTCTCTTTCTCTCTTTCTTACCTTCAGTTCTTTCTTTCTATTAGTTCCATATTTCCTTCCTTTCTTTTCATTTTTTGAGACACAATAAAATAAAATCTGATGGTATGATGTTCTCAACATTGATGGAGCCTTCTCCCCAGCGACGTGTTCCTTCCTCTTAGCCGTGAGCAAGCATTTATTCATTTACTCTGCACCTGATCCACGCCAATGTAAACCATATCCTGCCCGGTCCTGCCCGAATGGCACTCCGAGGAATCAAATCTTGACTCAGTCCCTATGGCTCCCATTTTGTGTCCCCTTGTCTGGGATGTGGGCTCTGACGTGAGCTTGCTTTCACAGGTTCTGTTTGCGTCTTGCAGTGCCCGTGCTTCGAGGTGGCTTGTCTGTGTGCCCTTGGCATCCGCCCTCTGATGACATGGCATGTCCTTCTTCCTTTCCCTCCCCAACAGCACAGCTTTGTGAACACAGACCGTGGGGCTCAGGCTGCGGAACAAGACTCCGTGGCTGGAACACCGATCCTGCTCCTCATGCACTGTGTGACCCTGTGCAAGTTACTTACCATTTCTGGGCCTCAGGAATAAAATAGAAATAATAGCACGACCTCAGAGGGAGTCGTGAGATGTAAAATAAGTAATATACACAAAGCGTGAAGGGTAACGCAGGAACACATTAAGAACTAATACACCTCTATTACATGATTACTCCAGGTTATCACCTACCAGTGGCACAATGTATACCTCTTAAAAGATGTAAGTATTATTTAAATACTTCAAATCCTACGTATGGTGGAGTGCTTCTATGGATTTCTTCTATGTACATGAGCTATAAACATTTAGTTTTTTTTTCCCTTAAGTAGTCTTTATACTTTATTTCTCATTAGTTGATTGGCAATGCAATTGCACATTCTGTCCATCATCATGAGTGACAGGATGTCAAGTGGAGGCATTTTAACAGCAATAAAAACGGTCAATTATGTACCTGGATCGTGAAAGAAACTCTAATCAATGGCGCTAGAAGGTTCAGCTGCATTCTACTGATATTCATGGCACTCCAGATCTCTATCTCTATCTCTATCTCTATCTCTATCTCTATCTCTATCTCTATCTCTATCTCTATCTTTATCTCTCTCTCTCTTTCTCTCTCTATCTCTATGTCTATCTCTATCTCTTTCTCTTTACCTATAATATATCTATACTATATCTATTCTATATCTACATCTACATCTATATCTATACTATATCAATATCAATATCTATTAATATAGATAAAACTATAGATATAGATATAAATATAATCTATAGATATAGATATGATATATAGATATTGATATGTCTATATCAATGTCTATATCAATATCTATTAATATAGATATAATCTATAGATATAGATATACTCTATAAATATAATCTATAGATATTGATATAGATATAATATAGATATAGGTATAGATATAGATATGTACAGATAGATACATATATATTTTCATATACATATTGATCTTTAAAACTTTATTATTACAGGCAGGGAATTGAGTTTATGGTTTTTGAAGAGTGAATAGTCCCATCTGACTTGCTCCTGAGAGCCTGGCTTAGGCTTCCTGTAAGAGCTCGGCAATGCTGGATGCCCCTGAGGCATAGTTCACTGTCTCTAGTTGAAGCAACTTATTTGTTAAGCAAGAAGAGCCACTGATAAGAACTATACACCTTGTCACGTCACTAATCACATTCAGTGTAAATGTTCATTGTGTCAGTTGATATAACTTGCAAGGAATATTTTGACCTGGAAAATCAACACGTAGACACAACATCTATAAAGCTGGGCAAAAGTACAATCACAGCTTATTTTAAATGACACACCTAAAATTAAGGATACCAAAAAATTAAAGTCAGGTCAGAACATAGATTCAGGGCAAAGAATAACTAAAGGTGAGCTTGAATAGATACAATATTTAG
This sequence comes from Myotis vivesi, assembly GCA_035771395.1. Classification (NCBI taxonomy): domain Eukaryota; kingdom Metazoa; phylum Chordata; class Mammalia; order Chiroptera; family Vespertilionidae; genus Myotis; species Myotis vivesi. The sequence goes on from JAWPEG010000011.1 coordinate 103,184,357, forward strand.
TAGAATTGATAAAGGTATTGAATTTTTTGGTTTTAAAATTTAATTTGGAATTGTTTTAAAATATGAGTTATTTTGTCTCTTTAAATTTGATGTAATGAAATTAACATTCTTAGTTATCTATTTGGCTTTTATTGTGTTTAAATTTTGGACATAAAATTTATTTTTTCAGGTTCTCCCACATATCAAAAAAATTTTATTTCGTTTCCTTTTGGTACAACTTTCTTGACCTTCCATCTTTCAGATTATATAAAAATTTACCCTTTTAGTTTTAGTGCTTCCATGATTATATGATTTATTTTTTGTGATTAAACTGTTTTTGACTTATTTCTGTTTATGACATAGGACATGGTGAGGTTTAAATTATTGTTTTGCACAAGTTGTAAGATAGTCACAACAATGTGCTATACTGGAAATCTACCCTTCTCCTACTGAGGCATGTATGTGTTCTATTTATGTTATAAAACATATTACTATTAAATACTAAATACACATCAGTATTTATTGACATCTCATACTCTTGTCTGTTTTTTCAAATGTCTACATTTATTCTTTCCTTCTATAGATTCATTTCAATACCAATATCTCACTACTGTGATTTCTTTACCACTTTATTGAGGTTAGCAGATAGACCCCCAAATTGCACATGTTTAATATGTACAATGTGATGAGTTTGGACACATGCATACACTCATACCACCAGCAAAGTCAATATAACTATATCTGTCACTTCCCAAATTTAATACGAGATCTTCCCTCTTCTCAAATTTTTGAGGATACTACAGCACAGAGCTAACTCTGGCACTGTAGTTAGATCTCTGGCCTTATTCATCTTGCATAACTTTAGCTTTATGTCCGTTAACAATAACTTCCCATGCCTCCCTTCCCAATCTCCTGGCCACTGCCATCCTATTTTATGCTTCTATAGTTTGACTATGTATCATCTCTCACCAGTCAGAATGGCTATTGCCAAAGACCAACAACGCAAAGTGTTGGTGAGGATGGACAAACATGGGAGCTCTGAGGCACTTTTGGTGGGAGTGCATCGATAGAGCCACTGTGGACCACAGTAGGGGGGTGGCTCTCAAAAGGTTCAAAATAGAACTACCATGTGATCCAGCAATGCCATTCCTGGGCTTTCACCCAAAGGAATCAGAATCAGGGTCTCGAAGGGACCCCTACACCCCCACGCTCATTGCAGCAGCATCCATCACAGCCAAGCTATGGAAGCAACCCAGATGAACGTCGACAGACAAATGGGTGATGAAGATGTGATATCTCTCTCTCTCTATCGCTGCCTCTAGTCCAGTGGTCATCAAACTGCAGCTCAGCAAACTGTGGCTCGCGAGCCACATGTGGCTCTTTGGCCCCTTGAGTGTGGCTCTTCCACAAAAGACCGACTTCTGCGTATGGGCCACAAAGTTTCAACCACACTGTATGTGTGCGCCAGCATGTGGTATTTTGTGGAAGCGCCACACCCAAGGGGCCAAAGAGCCTCATGTGGCTTGTGAGCGATGGTTTGCCAACCACGTCTCTAGTCCATATCTGTGTAACCCAGGGTGATACTCAGCCTTAAGAAGGAAGCCTACTGCTGGCAACAACGTGGGTGGGTCTGGAAGACACTCTGCTAAGTGAAAGAAGCGGTCACAGAGGACAAATAGAGTGTGATTCCACACTTCCGGGACTTTGTAGCACATATCATGTGAGGCTCTGTGTCCAAGTAACTATCTTTGTCACGTTTAGCCCTTGGTTTCCTTTGAATTACTTCACAGTGTATGATTCTTTCCAACATCGCTTTGAATACTTCTTATTTCTTTTGGCTTCTGCTTCGTATGTCTTTGAGGAGGGGTTGGTTTGATTTTTCATATGATAAATGCTTTGGACGATTGCATCTTCCCAAGACAGCCCCGATATCACCTCTCATCTGACATGACTTCCTAGATCAGCGGTTCTCAACCTGTGGGTCACAAACATCGGAAAACACATATAGCATATCAGATATTTACATTACGATTCATAACAGTAGAAAAATTACAGTTATGAAGTAGCAACGAAAATAATTTTATGGTTGGAGGTCACCACAACATGAGAAACTACATTAAAGTGTCGTGGCATTAGGAAGGTTGAGAACCACTGTCACTCCCTTCATGCAGTTTGCACAATCCACCTCCCCTTGAGTCCAAATGGGTTTTTAAATCACTTGGGACTGTCAGACTGTGTCAGAAATTATGCTAGACAACCTCCAAGGGTAGGTCATGAAGGATGAGGCAGCCTCTCCCTGGTGAGTTGAAATACTGGGATGCTCATGTTTTGAAAGTGTCAGAGATCATGCAGCTATTCCAAGAACCAGGATGTCACCATGCTACTAGGAAGACCAAGCTAGCATCCCTGTGGGAGATGGAGGAATCAACTAACCTCCGGCACAATCCGCCTCAGCCTCTGTGGAGACATATATGCCCAAAACAGCCACCCAGGTGAACACAGCCTGAATCACCATCCACAAAAACCAGGAGAGATGATAAAATAATTGTCTTATTAAATCGCACTTGAGTGGTTATTTGCAAATACAGAGAGAGAAAGAAGAAAAATATATAATTACTAGAGGCCCAGTGCATGAAAATTTATGCACTGGGGGGGAGAAGGGTCCCTCAGCCCAGACTGTACTCTCTCACAGTCCCGGAGTCCTCAGGGGATGTCCTAAGCCACAGTCTAGCCTCCCTCTGCAGGAGGCGACCGGGCAGGGGATCAGGGGATGGTGCCAGCTCCCCCCATCACCATTCTCTCCCTCTACCTGCTCGCACATGCCTTGGCTGGTCTGGCGCTGCCTGCTTGCCAGCCCTGCACCCCTCCAACTGGTCATTACACTGATTGGTCAATTTGCATATTATGCTTTTATTGTATAGGATTTTGTAATTGTTTCGTAAAGATGATTCATTGACAAGGAGAAAATGTGGGGGTTCCTATGGCTGTGTGTTAGGGAGGAACATACAGTTGATGAGTGTAATTTTGGTTTTGCTGAGTTAGACGTGTGGATAACCCAGATGTTTCGAAATATCCTATGAACATAGAACAAATATTTGCTATAGAAAATTGAGGTTCTAAATAAACGAGATTTTTGGAAATCAGCTAGCTGCTCTAAATGAATCTACATCTCTTGACCTATGCGAATTAGGGCATAGGATGCTAGGAGTCTGTGCGGTTAAGCCTGACCCCCTTTGGACAGAGAGGGCGCAGTCATTAATCTGCAAGTACCTCATGTTCATGTAGCAGCCAAGCTGTGATGCCACAGGGTGACCAGCTCAGGTTAGGAGCAATCTATCCCAGGAATGGCCATCCATCACAGTGTTCAAAGAATAAATTTGGCATCTAAAAATGTAATTGGAGTCTTGATATATATATACCATGTTATAGCAATAGAAACAATGATAATAAATCATCATCAAAGTAACTTGTTTTTTGATAGAATCACAGAAGGGAGGCCCCAGCGTGGCTGGAATTGGGGCTGTTTTAAGAAGCAAATCATTATAGAAACAGCAGGGCTCGCTGAGCACGCACAGTGGCAACAGCAGCTGACACCCCCCCCCCCCCCTTGGAAAAGCTTCTTACTTAGCACGACACATCGGGGGGGGCGATTGGAAAGAACCCCTTTGTGTGTTTGCACGCACTGTTCTTGGATCATCATCCCCGGTTTTCACTCGGCAAATCCTGGCCTGGCCTCTGGAAGAGCTCAGGCAGGTGTCTGAGGGATCACCAACCCTCCTCCCAGGAGAGCACCTGTGTGGTACTCACAGCACAGCCACTGTGGGGAAGGCCTGCCCATTTGCTCAGGAGTTAGTCTATTCTGGCCACACTCACAGCGCAGCCCCAAGACGGAAGGATCTACAGGGCAAGGGTTTTGACTTGTCACAGTTGCCAGGAGCTTTAAAAAGCACTGAGCTGCTAAGATGAAGAAGAAACATGGACTGAGAAAGAAATAGCAAAAATTTTTAAGTTGATTTCAGAGAGGAAGAGAGTGTTAGAAACATCAATGGTGAGAGAGAATCATGGATCGGCTGCCTCTGCACGCCCCCCTACTGGAGATGGAGCCTGCAACCTGGGCATAAGCCCTTGACCAGAATCAAACTTGGGATCCTTCAGTCTGCAGGCCAACGCTCTATCCACTGAGCAAACCAGCTGGGGCAGAAATAGGCATATTTTAGATATAAAATGCAAAAGATTTTGAAAAGGAAGCATTGATTCTATCGGGATAAAGTCAAACCACAACAATTTAAAGCCATGTGCGCTGAGTCACACAATGCCAAAAGGATAGGAACTGAGTAGGGAACACATTCCTTAGCCACAGAGTTCATGAAAAGCAGAGGGCATTTAGCTCATTGTCATCCTAATACGGTTCAACTGTGTGAAGAGGATTGCAATGAACTCTACCAGCATTCTGCAAACATGTCCACAAGAATAGTGTCTGATTCATTGAAATATTATACTTTCGCCCAGATGGTGTGGCTCAGTGGTTGAGCATCAACCTATGAACCAAAAGGTCACGGTTTGATTCTGGGTCAGGGTACAGAGAAAACTCACGAGTGCATCTCAGCCTAGCTGGTTTGGCTCAGTGGGTAGAGCCTCGGCCTGCGGACTGAAGAGTCCCAAGTTCGATCCCTGTCAAGGGCACAGGCCTGGGTTGGGGGCTCGATCCCCAGTAGGGGTCATGCAGGAGGCAGCCAATCAATGAATCTCTCATCATTGATGTTTCTATCTCTCTCCCCCTTCCCTTCCTCTCTGAAATCAATAAAAATATATTTTAAAAAAGAAATATTATACTTTCATTGGTCAGATGACACCTAAATTTTCATCACTTCCTTTGATGTTTTTGAATCAGTCTGACATTTATTTAGTGGGAACAAAACAAGCACAGGGATGTGACAAGTGACATGTCTGGGTCACAGGCCCTCGTTTAGCGTCCACTTTCCCTACTCCCTTGAGGTTCCTCTGGCTGCACAAAGACCTGCCGTGCTAGGCCGCCCACTGCATCCTGTGGTTACACCAGAGTGCACATGTACACAACATTTGCGCCTCACTTGCTTTTAAAAATGTATTTTAGAAATATGGCCATCTGAACACACAAAAATCTCCATTGTTTTGACTGCCACATAACATTCCACTGGACGGGTGAATCACATCTTATCCAGCACCCGAATGATGACTATCCTAGTGGTTCTGAATCACTTCGAATTGTAAAGGACACTGCAGTGAAAATATTGAACATAGTGTGTGTCACGTGAGGTCACATAATCACGTGAGATAGTCCTAGATGTATAGCTACCGGGTCCCAGGGTGTGGAGGAGCATTTGTCATCATAACATACACGATCAAACTGCCTTCTTAGTATCTCACACTTTCAATAGAGTTTGGGGGCAACATACCTGTCTAGGCATATTTTTTCTATTAGGTTATCGCTCTTTTCTAATCATCCTCTAGAACAGTGGTTCTCAACCTGGGGGTCGAACGACCCTTTCACAGGGGTTGCCTAAGACCATCGGAAAACACATCTATAATTAAATATTGTTTTTGTGATTAATCACTATGCTTTAATTATGTTCAATGTGTAACAATGAAAATACATCCTGCATATCAGATATTTACATTATGATTCATAACAGTAGCAACATTACCATTATGAAGTAGCAACGAAAATAAATTTATGGTTGGGGGTCACCACAACATGAGGAACTGTATTAAGGGGTCGCGGCATTAGGAAGGTTGAGAACCACTATTCAAGAAGCTTCTAGACTGTGAGGGAGAGTAATCCCTTTTCTGTGATATGAGTCACAACTCGAGGCATGACAAATCCTGTTTGACAAAATGTAATTATAGCGACTTCCGAAGCTAGGATTCAATTAGAATAGCCAGCCGTCTCTGAAAGCTCTGGGAATTAATGGCAATAACTATCGTAACAACGATTGTGAACATTAAAACGTGTGGACAAGCAGTATGCACGAACTGAAAGACATTTTTAGGATAAGCACCAATTTAATGCAATTGTAAAGTGATTTTTAAATGATTAGGTGTAAGAGAATTCCATTTTTTTAAACATTCAGAAGGTTGGACAGAGGCATTAGTGTGGTGAAGGGCGGAGGGGTCACCAAGGGGGAAGGGATACTTTCAACAATAAAGATGCGTTTTTAAAATATCTCTGCTCATTCCTGTAAGTTTGGGTTATTGTATTCAGTGAAAGTTGAAGACAGAAATATTGAGAAATTAATATTTTGCATATACTTTGATTGCATTGTTGGGACCCACCATCACTGTTGTCTGCTAACACACTGCGGACCAGTAGTTTCATTGCTAGCTTTACCTGGTGGCCAGGTAAGTTTCTATTGAACGAGTACAAAAAATGTTTTGCATACATGTTAAAGGCACAGGCACACTTTAAAATTAAACACCCATTGCACTTTGAAATTATCTATTACACGTTCTTACAAGCTAATATCTTTTTAAAGTATGAGACTTTGTGAAACACTGTAATATGAGGCGAGAATTCTCGTGATCCGTCTGCAATGCCTTTAACACTGATTTCCTTCAAAACCAAATAGGAGAAATGCCACCTTCCTGAGGTCTCTCTGGTGGACCTCACACTGGGAGGAGGGAGGAGGGGGGAGTGGGGAGGGAAGGGGGTCTCCATGGGGGACCTCTGTTCTGGGAGGAGGGAGGAAGTTGGAAGAGGGGGGAGGAGGGGGTCTCCACAGGGGACCTTGCACTGGGAGGAGGGAGGAGGGAGGAGTGGGGAGAGATGGGCTGTCTCCATGGGACTGTCTCACACTGGGAGGAGGCAGAAGAGGGGAGAGGTGGGGGGTCTCCATAGGGGACTTCACACTGGGAGGAGGGAGAAGAGGGGAGAGGTGGGGGGTCTCCATGGGGGACCTCACACTGGGAGGAGGGAGAGGGGGGAGAGGTGAGCTGTGATTCCAGGGAAGGTCAGGCAATGGTTTGGAGCCCCTACAATCGCATCCCTGTTGGAGGCCAATGGTTATAGGATAACACCAGCTATATCATGTTATGTACATACCAATGTAACACCTGTGCATGCCTATAACACGTCCTGATCGGCTCCACTGCATCCTCACCTGCGCATTTCCTAAACAGTCCGGGATCGACTGTGGTAATGTTCAGTGCTTCCTGTTAACAATCACTTTCCCTGCCAGGAAATTATCTGTGTTTTTCTGCCTGCTTTTAACTGTCATTAGTGGCTAAGGCTGTGTAGCTGACGGGGCAGGTTCACATATTTTTCCAAAGCAGATTTCCAAGGCTGGTTATCCTGAGTGATGAGCTGCCTGCCTGCACCCGGGCTGTCTCTGTCAGCTTCACGGGCCGTGGCAGCGTTGCCAGCTGGTGTGATGGACACATTTGCTGCCGTGACATAGCTCTGCGCCCGCCAGCCGTCTGGCACCCATCCGGTTCTGTCCTCTTCATCGGCTCTGGAAACTGCCTGCCACAACTTCCTCCTCTCTCTCCTAACCTGACAATGTTCCGGGAGCAACCCCTTGGCCTTTCACCAGTACAAGCCCACTCCATTTCTTTCTCTTCTGATGTTCATGGCCTGGTGGCTTTCTGTAACACGTTCTCCATCTAATGATGCTTTATTATCTGGAAGGAGGTTTGAAGCATGAAAGATTCTTTCATAAACCGGGATGCTTCTTCCATTGGGTGCTTGTCAAGTGTGGGATCGGGACTAAGCCAGCAGTCAGACATCCCCCGAGGGGTACCAGATTGGAGAGGGTGCAGGCTGGGCTGAGGGACACCCCCGCCCCCACCCCCCCGCCACCAGTGCATGAATTTTGTGCACCGGGCCTCTAGTTTTATGATAATTTGTAATGATTCCTAGTTCAGAACCCTTTCTGGGCAATAATAGTAAGTAACGCACTAGCCCGTCTGTCCTGATGTGTCGGTGACATTGGTGAGTGATGTACAGCTCGCTTTGTCCTTCTTCTCTTGCTGTTCCTGGAGTATTCGGGTCTCAGCTGCCAGCATGTCTGCTGTGAGCATGTTTGTGGATCATTCTGTGTTTACTTGCCTGGCTTTGGGTGAGTTTATTGGGTGCAGATGAACATTTTTCATCATTTTGGAAGTTTTCAGACATGACTTCTTGGCATATTTTCTCTCCTCTCCTGACACTTGTGTTACGAGGACCTTGCCAAGCCTCGCGGCTCCCTGCACTTCCCTGCGTCTGGGTTCATTTTATTTTCCCTTTCCTTCCAATTGCACCATCTCAGCTGGCCTCTTGGCAAGTCAGCTGACTTCCCTGTCATTGAAAATCGACTGTTGAGCTCATCTGGTGAAGTTTCCATTTCAGTTATTTATTTTAATTTGCAGATTCTATCGCTGTGTCAGTGTTCTCTATTTGATGCAACATTTTTTTTAAATATATGTTTTGACATACTATGTTTATGTTTTTATTTAGAAATATATGTTTTTATTTATTTCAGAGAGAGGGAGAGAGAGAGAGAAACATCAATGATGAGAGAGAATCATGGATCGGCTGCCTCCTGCATGGCCCACACTGGGGATCAAGCCTGCAACTCAGGCATGTGCCCTTGACTGGAATCAAACCATGACTTCTTTATATATATATTATTGATTTTTTACAGAGAGGAAGGGAGAGAGATAGAGAGTTAGAAACATCTACGAGAGAGAGAAACATCGATCAGCTACCTCCTGCACACTCCCTACTGGGTATGTGCCTGAAACCAAGGTACATGCCCTTGACTGGAATCGAACCTGGGACCCTTGAGTCCGCAGGCCGAAGCTCTATCCACTGAGCCAAACCGGTTAGGGCCAAACCGTGACTTCTTGGTTCTTGGGTCGGCCCTCAACCACTGAGCCACGGCGGCCGGGCTTGATGCAACATTCTGATCACGCCTTCCTTTACTCATAAAGGCTACTCCAAAGTCTCTGTCCTTCAAGCCCCACATCCAGTGGCTCTCGCTGGCAGCTTCTGGGGCCTGCTTTTCTCCCGTGGATGCTCAGATGGTTCTGTTGCATTGCATGTCATAATTTTGTTGAAATCTGGACATTTTGGTGAAATCTGGCAGCTCTGGGTAACAACCCCTCCTCGAGTGTCTTATTATGATTATACTAGAGGCCTGGTCCCTAGGCCTGGCCAGCCATCAGGGCCGATCTGTGGGCCAACCAGTGGGGTGATTGGGTCCCTGCTCACACCTGCCTTGGCCTGGTGCCGCCCGCTCACCTGCTCCACCATTCCGCCGTGGTCCAGCTCTTGTCAGTGCCTCCTCTGCTGCCTGCTGCCAGTGCCATGTCGCCAATGCCCGCCATGTTCCGCACTGCCCCCTGGTGGCCAGTGCATGTCTAATTCTCGGTTGGTCGAACTCCCCATGGGGACAATTTGCATATTAGCCTTTTATTATATAGGATATTGGCCATGTGAATGGCTGATTGATTTAGCTGTTTCCTTACCCTTCCCTCCTGTGGTGTGAAACCCTGGACATTGCTCCTTAGCAGGCACCTTGGGTGTCAGTCATCTTGAGAAAAGACTCTCTAACTGGCCCTTTTTCTTCTTTTTTTAAATGTATTTTTATTGATTTCAGAGAGGAAAGGAGAGGGAAAGAGAGACAAAAGCATCAATGATGAGAGAGAATCATTGATCAGCTGCCACCTGCATACCCCCTACTGGGGATTGAGCCCACAATCCAGGCAGGTGCCCTGGACTGGAATCGAACCTGGGACCCTTCAGTCTGCAGGCCAATGCTCTATCCACTGAGCCACACCAGCCAGGGCTGACTGGCCCTTCTTGACCACACCAGCTCTAAAGCTTCACTGACCTGGATCCTAACTCCCTAGTCACCCTGATTCGTGACTTTTCTCTATTTAACCACCACCTAGGAGCCAGGTCTTTGCACACTCGCTCACCTGTGTGTCCCGGCCTGGACCACTGCCTGACATAAACCCTCATGTTCTTTGCTGAAAACCCCTGTCCTGTCTGATTGGGCTTTGATGCACACAGGTGAGTCAGGCAACACTGGGCAGACCTTCTCGCCTCCAGCCAGGAGCCAGGGAAGAGGGGCCCTGGTTCTTGGCTGCATGGATCGGAGTAGAGGTTTCATCAGGCTCATCTCAGAGGGAAAGGAAGGAGTGGGTTGTGTTTCACAGGCCAAAGACTTTCTGTCCTTTAAAAATCATGGCACATTTTCTTTAATAATGTTTCTTCATCTGTTGTATGCCCTTAAGACCGTTACCAAAGACCGGGAATCAAATAGTGACCTCCTGGTTCACAGGTAGACGCTCAACCACTGAGCCACACCGGCTGGGCATGGTAGAGTTTTTTAACAAGATTCCCCTGAGAGCAGGTCCCTGACGCCCCTCCTCTTGTCCTACCAGAATTTCTGGAGATTTCTTTTCTTTCTTATGAGGGCAAGTACTGGGCAAAGTTAGGAAATTTGTGTTTCGGTACAATTGAGGGTGTCAAAGGGGATCAGTCCCTATGTGAGCATAATTATGATGTTTGACTTTTGAATATAATGCCACTCTGTGCTTTACCCCCTGGTTTTCCACCATGAACATTCTCTGCTTCATGCCTGTTTCTTGCATCCAACTCCAAAGCTAGCGTAGCTGTAGCTTTTTGTTTTATTTTGTAGCCATCGCTTCGGTTAGAATAACCCGGTGGGTTTTCCACACGACTAGGCGTTTGCAGACATTCACGCTGCACGCTCAGACAGCACAGGGGAGCCAAGTGAGGTGTGAAAGGACACAGATTGAGGGAGACCCGGGGTGCGAAAAGGTGCTTCGATCTGCCGTGAACGGAAGAGCTGTCAGCAGATGGCATGGGGCCTATGAAGGGAGCATAGGAAGAGAAAAAAAAATTAAAAAGGCACCCAAAATGTCAGAGCGAAGTCCAGAGAGAAGATGCTGGCCCCAACTCTGCAGTCATCTCTCTGAGTGGAAGTGGCCCAATCACTTCAGAGCCCCTGGCTTGCATCCTCTCATCTTGACATCACATGGTTGAGCTAGTCGTGTCCCAAGGTGCTCCCCTCTCTGAGTTCTAAAAGGTGACGTTGGCTGCAATTGTGACATGCCCTTTTTATAACTGGGGAAGTTGACTTACTCATGAGTCACCTCCCAGGCCCTCCAGAGAGAGGAATTAGTCTAACTTCTGTCACTCCAAGGAAGCCAGTGAGACCACTGGCGGATTTTACATGGTCTTGCATTGACCTCTCAGGGTCACAGAGGAACTGAGAAGAAATGGTACCATTGGATGAACTGTCTTCACACAACACATAGTCCTACTCCATGTTTAAGCATGACCCCAGGTGCAGGTTAGAATATACTCCTTCTCTCTGCCCTTACTTCTGAGAATGTGTTCCCAGTGGGAATGGGCAACTGTGTTTTCAACCACAAAACCCAGAAAGCACTGGGCCGAGGGGTCTGAAAACAGGCGCATCGGGCAGTAGTACTGCTGTGGTGAGCTGACTGCGGGACACCGTGCAAACAGAAAACGAGACACACATAATTGGTCAGTTTAACGAATATGAATAACTTCACAAATAACTATGGTTGGGTAATTAGAAATGATCCCATTGGTAAGATGTTCAGAATTTCCTGGGAGATGAGATTTTGACGGATTCGTAAATATTGGCACAGCATCCTGTCTACGAATCTAGTTGGCTGTAGGAAAGTGTATGGTATGTACATGTGTGATATAGACTTAAACACACATTAATAACACACAGATGCGAGTCTCTATAACACATGCATGTGCCTACCCAGCTTTCACACGTTAATTAGACTCTGGCTCCCGTGACGCCTTCAGGGTGAAGTCTGTCCTCGCGTCTAGCCAGTGTTTTTCCATTTTGGGGGCGCCTGGAGCCCCGGGGTGTGTGGCAGTGGCCACAGAAACATCCTCGGAAATATTGGCTCGTGGTCCGTGGGGACGAGCGGACTCTCATTGAACAGGTGACTTCTGAGCTATGGGACCTAGTTTCCCAGCTTCCTTTAATTGCAAGTGAACTTGGCTGAAAGGAGACAACAGAAGCTCATCTTCCCTGATGGGAATGGAAGAAAGAAATCCAGCCTGTTTGTTTCTGAGAACAGGAGCGAACGTGATCAAGGACAGGGGTCCTTTGCTCGGTGCTGGAGGTAAGGCCGCTGTGCAGTGTCCCTGTGTCACTGGGGGGCTCAGGGAGGCAGTGCATTTACTTTAAAACTCAGTCATCACTGCCTTCCTGGGTGGTCATGAAGTAAGACTTCCGACGAAGGGACTAGAGATTCCAGTCCATTCATTTAATTTCACAAATAAAGCATTATGTTATTTCCCAATGTTTGTTTGCTTTTTATCCAGTTTTAATCAGCTGCCTCAAAAGATATTTTATCCTTATTTCTTTTGGAAGTTGTTAGGACTAAAAAAAAAAATGGCTTTTGTCTGGCCCGTGTGGCTCAATGGTTGATCGTCAACCTATGAACCAGGAGGTCACGGTTCAATTCCAGGTCAGGGCACATGCCCAGGTTGCGGGCTCCATCCCCAGTGTGGGGCATGCAGGAGGCAGATGATCTATGATTCTCTCTTATCATCAATGTTTCTATCTCTCTCTCCCTCTCCCTTCCTCTCAAAAATTAAACAAATTTATTTATATTTATCTGTCTAGATAAAGTGTAATATGCTAATTAGACTGGACGACCTCTGGACAACCTTCTGGACCAAGCAGGGGCTACAAGCAAAGCCCAGGTCCAGGGTGCCAGAGGGAAGCTGGCAGCTGGGGAAGGAAGGCCTACTCTTGCGCGAATTTCGTGCATCGAGCCTCTAGTCTATATATATTGAAAAAGCAGGCTTTGGCCATTTCAACTGATGTTCGCCATTCTCCTGGTCCCACCTGCTTCACCCACTTACAGGTCTGTGCCATGGAGAGCACCCCATCCAGCTCCGACGTCTGCACCTGAGAGCACAGTGACGTCACGCCACACTGATGGGCGTCCAGTGACCACTGGGCCATCAGCAGGGCCACAGAACACGTGCAAAGGCTTACACAGGCCACGGCCAGCACTGGGTCCCCCAGCAAAGAGACTTAGGTCTGTGCTTGGCCTGAACTTAAAGGGGATCACGTTGCCCACAAGCGAGTCACTGCATGTCCTCATTATGTGTGTCCCTGCTCTTGTAAAGAAGGCAATCAGAGTGCCCTGGCCAGTGTGCTCAATGGTTAGAGCGTCAGCCCACAAACAGAAGGGTCGCAGGTTTGATTCCCAGCCAAGGGCGTGTGCCTGGGTTGCAGGTTTGATCCCCTACCAGCTGAGGTCCCAGGTTCAATTCTGGTCAAGGGCATGTAACTTGGTTGTGAGCACATCCCCAGTGGGGGGTGTGCAGGAGGCAGCTGATCGATGTTTCTCTCTCATTGATGTTTCTAACTCTATCCCTCTCCCTTCCTCTCTGAAATCAATAAAGATATATTTTAAAATATATATTACCGGTCATCTCTGTTTGCAGTGATAAGAAAATGAATTTTAAGTGTGTGTGTTTTGTTTTTTTTTCTAAAAAAAAGATAGCCAACTCTGGCACTGAAAAGAAATTGAGTTTCCAATGTGTAGTTAAGGGCTCATCTAACAATTCTGACATTATTTGAAATAACCTCCATAATATTGGGGGGGGGAAAGTTTGCTATTCACCAAGCATGTTTATCATGCAACCTCTCTCCTGCATCATCTATATCGTGAGAAAGTGAGTGAGCAGGAGATCACATGATGGTTCGTATTTTGAGCAAGTACAGGTGAGGTAAACTAAAGAGGCACGTGTGCGCCTATGTCAGGATGGAGCCCTGCATAGTGAACTGTTGAGAGAAGTGAACCAGGTGGGTGTGGGAGTTTTCCAGTTGTGTTAGCTCAGCTGTGAGTCCCCAGGCTGAGAAGGGCTGTGGTGGGAGCCTGTGCAAAGGAATGAGGAGTTTTCTCCTCCTTGTACTAGTAAATTCAATAGATAGTTAAGCCGCCTTTTCAAATGGGAGTGAATGCCAATAGCTATGGTTGTATTTTTGTTGTTCTTGTTAATCCTCACCCAGGGATCTCTTTCCCATTGATTTTTAGAGAAAGTAGAAGGGAGGGAAGAATAAAGGGACAGAGACAGACTAAAGGGGGAGAGAGAGAGAGAGAGAGAGGAGAGAAGAAGGGAAGGAGAGAGAGAGGAACATCAACGTGAAGGTGAAAGAGACACATGGATGGGTTGCCTTTTGCAAGCACCTCAGCTGGTAGGTAATGGAAAGGCATTCGCTAAGTAAACCAGACCAGTGAGCTTTCTTTCCTGGGTGTTTATTAGGGGAGGTAGGCATGCACAGCCCTCTCTCCTTCCTGGTAAGCAGTCATCAAACACAGCAGCGTTTACCAAAAAACATCTACATGACAGCAGAGCATGTCAGTGTCAGACAAGCTGCTACAGGTCCTCAAGTCCCATGTTAATGTGGGAGGAGACAAAAGCGGCAGAAATAACTCCGTTTCCTGTTCCTGGCTGACCTGGACACTCTTGATCCGGAAGTTTTATTCTGATCCTCTGAGCCGCTATAGGACACTAATAACACATTCCTTCTCCGAGGACCTGGCGTTGACTTTCTGCCCAACACAATTCAGAGGGACCTGCTGACCTCAGCATCAGTGTCCTTTACGTGTGAAACGTACGGGTCGGGCCCCACTGGCTCTGTGCGAGCGCTCACCCATCCTCCCTCCATGGCGCCAACGCGGCAGTGAGCCTGGCTCATCTGGGGCAGGAAGGAAGGGTCCGGGTGTCTGCAGCAAATGTACAAGTAATAACGGAATCAGCCCCACACTGCCTGCTGCATTTTTAAAAATACATTTTTTGTTGATTTCAGAGAGGAAGGTAGAGGGAGAGAGAGATAGAAACACCCATGATGACAGAGAATCATGGATCGGCTGCCTCCTGCAAGTCCCACACTGGGAATCGAGCCCACAACCTGGGCCTGTGCCCTGACCCGAATCAAATCGTGACCTCCAGGTTCATAGGTCGATGCTCAATCACTGAGCCATGCCTGCTGTATTTTTAAAAATCATTTTGTGTTGTCAGTGATTAAACATTTCTCCCCACCCCCAGAAAAAAACAAACCTGTTTTTCTGGCCCATGCGGTAGAAAGCTGTTGTAAATGCATTATTCAGTGTCAAGTTAGTGTATTACGTTACTTGGACTTTAGTAGAGTGAATCCTGGTACAGGTCCTGCTCCACACGGATGTTCATTTGCGGAGCGCCCACAGGTACCAGGGCTCGGCCCCAGGACCCCACAGAGAGTCTGTCCACAAAGAAGAGACACTTTTGAGGTGGTGGCGCGGCCCGCCCCCCAGCCCCGTGTACCCAGGAGCCTGCTGTCCGGCATGACCAAGGGCATGTGGCTGCGACTGTAGAGAAAGGGACCCGCACATCCTGGATGCTCCGCTTGTGCCCACACTTAGGAAATGTTTTCATTTTGTATTTATGTGCTCGTTTTCAAAAACCACATTAATAGAATAACGCCAACCCTTTACCCTGTCTTTATCTCTCAAACTGTGAACTTTCTTTCATGTTATACATTCACTAGAGGCTGATGCACGAAATTCATGCAAGGGGCTTGGCCCCCCGCCCGCCGAGGCTTTGTCCGGAAGGTTGTCCGGAAGGACGGCTGGTCTAATTAGCATATTATGCTTTTATTATTAGAGATATTTCTTAATTTCCATGTTCATTTTGTTTTTACTGGCATGATTATTTATATTAAAAATAAATACATAAAACTATCCCGGCCCTGGTTGGTGGCTTAGTTGGTTGGAACGTCATCCCCTACACAGAAAGGTTTTAGGTTTGATTCTGGGTCCAGTTTAAGGTTGGATCCCTGGTGCAGGGCGTATGGGACTCAATGGATCGATGTTTCTCTCTCACATCGTTGTTTCTCTCTCTCTCCTCCCTCCCCACTCCTCTCTGGCTCTCTCTGTTGCTCCTTTCCCTTCTCTCCAAAAAAGCAGTAAGTGTATACAGTAGGGTGAGGATTAAAGACAAAGGAAAACAAGACAAGACAATTGCCCAGCTTCCTCCTCTGCCCCTGGGGTTGCTTATCTTTGTTCTGCCTGTTAGCAGAGCGGCTGGTGAAAATGACCTGCTAACAAACTCATTCGCACCCTGTTCTTCCTTCCCTAAGGGAGGTTTTACAAATATGCCTTACAATCTATTTCCTTTAACACATATATTGTACACTTCCAAGCTCTAAAAATGAGCAGGAAAGCTCGTTTGTCATTATGTGTCATTATTATCTCAGAGGCATCATACTGAGTCAGTAAAATTCTAATATTCCGCCATTTAATATCTAAGGACTATTTCCAACAGGGCAGGAGCCCTTGCTTTCGCTCCCTTCCCTTTTATTCCCTTTCGCCATCAACTGCTTCCAGAAAAGCTTCTCAGAGAGGAAACGTGGCCACCGGCACCTGTCTCGTTTTGAGAGGCAAGATCTTATCACTGACAGCTAATCAATAAGAACAAATGAAAAGTAATAACCTCAGCCTGGAGGAGTGAGGGTTTATTTCTCGCCCCAAGCCAGCGCTCACCAATATGCTAAAATCAATCCACCTCACCTCCCACTGAGCCTCCATCCCATCCTTAAATCTTTACAAGCACCATAGGCAGCGCGCCCTGCTGCTGGCGCTGAAGTACCAGCCAGAGCGGCCCCCACGGCCTCGCCCTCAGGCCTCACGCCCAGGAGAGATCAGGGCAGGATGGCATCCTCGGGCAGGAGGACACGGCCCCTCAGGGCCCGGAGCCAGGGCCCGGCACCGGCACCTCATGCAGGACTCCCCTGCTGGATGGACAGATTGCAGGCCGCCTCCTTGCCCTCACCCATGGTGATGAAAGCCATTCTGAGCTTCCGAGAGGCGGGGCGGGCAGTGGGAGCACTACATGCAAAGCTGGATGGTGATCAAAGGCGATGCAAACAATAGCCAAGGGCTGGAGGGGCTGCAGGGCCCTGGGATCCATCACCAGCCAGACGGGAAGCGGATGGTGCCCTGGCTGCAAACTGTTTACTTCCAACGGAGGCAGTAAACATCGTATGCGCTGCAAGGTGCTGCTGGGAAGGCTTCCTGTATATGGAAGGGGCATAATTTGATTCTCCAAAAACTGAATGTTAAGCAATCATTATTCCCAGCAGGCACCTTCGCCCAGCGTGGTCACCAGGTGCCCTGAACTGGACCAGCGGCAGGCTCCCGCCCACACTTGTCCTCAGCCTCCAGCACAGTTAATTGGAATATCAGAGCGCTCAGGAGGGGAGGGCAGGCGGGTAGATGAGGACACCGGCAAGATTAATAAGACAGGGTGCTCAGAGGAGCTCTGAAACCATCTTACCCAGTTTACTCACTCCTTCCCTCTTCCGTATAATGACAGGATGAAGGCTCACGCTCTTGCATTCACCTGGCCAGACCCCAGTGACTCAGGAACACAGACATGTGCTATCTGATGCAATTTCTCCTGGGAACGTGGAATAATTCGTTCAGCATCTAGGATGCTTTCCAATGGAGCTGCAGCAACACTTCTTTCTCTGCAGAATGGCTAAAAAATCGCTTTTCCAAAGTTCCACTCCAATATTTACTATTCATTCTAGTTACTGGTTACATTATTTGGCTTCCATTTTATTTTCTTCTGGCATTTCTCTCCACCTTTGAAGAGCAAAAGAGGGAAAAATCACCTTATTTCAGAGCAAAGTGATTCTGTGAAAACCTCCGTGCAGAGTCCGCCAGGACAGCGTCAGGGCCCAGCTCCAAGCCTACTCATCACGCTACTTCCACGACCCCCGCTGCACACCCCTCTCCCAAACTGAGCTGTCTGAATTCTAGGGTGTCTCTCCCAGCGTAGTCATACATGGATTCAGAGAATCACAGAGTGTTGGGCCTACATAGGCTCAGAGACCATCAGCGTGTATGCCTTCATGATACCACTCTGGGACTTGAGGCCCAGAAAAGGTAGTAGTCTTGGGCAGGGTCATAAGAATTTGTTTGTTTGTTTTTTCGAGAGAGAATGGAAAGGGAGGGCGGGAAGACAGAGAGAGAGAAACATCCATTGGTTCCATCCCACACAAACCCTGACTGGGGCCAGGGATGAAGCCTGCAATGGAGGTTCGCACCCTGGACCGGAATCGACCCAGGACCCTTCAGTCCGAGAGCTGACGCTCTAACCACTGAACAAACTAAGTCAGGGCATAAGAATTTATTTGTAACATTACCTGTGGTCAAATAGACCTGAGTTTATTATCTAGATGCTGTTAGATTAATTTGTCTTCTATTTTCATTTCTCTATATATCATCCATCCATCCCTTCCTTCTTTCCTTCCTTCCTTCCTTCCTTCCTTCCTTCCTTCCTTCCTTCTTTCCTTCCATCCATCCCTCCCTCCATCCACACATCCACCCATCCATCCATCCTTCTACCCATCATCTGTGTGTGATGACCACATGCTCACATGCACCCATTCCTTACCCTCTGACGTGACTTGACCTAACCTTTGTCAGGCTTTTTCCTCCTCATGGGCTGCTGACCCTAAGTTCACCCCTGGGCTCAGGTGCATAACATCCTCCTTGCAGGCTCATCCCAAGAACAAGGCAGATTCCCATTGGACTGCGCCCAGCATGCCATCTGCTTCTTCCATTACTTAGCCTCCTCCACCACACACTTCCTACCAGCCCTGTTCTGATTCCCTGTTCTCTGTTTAATTCTGAGACATTCCTGGATCTTATACTCAGATCTTATCTAGTGGTTTTGGAATAAAATCTCTCTTATGTCCAAATGTGTTGTGTATTTGACAGTAATAGTTGTAGGAAGTTGCAGTCTCCAAAATACACACATAATAAAGAGTGTTTACCCAGCAGATGGAGTATCTCTCCATCCCTTCCCATGAGGCCCTCTCAGTGTAATGAAGCCACTGTCCTAGGGCTCACAGTCTGTCCTCAGCCCGTGTCCCCTACGATGGGCAATGGCCACCAACCCTCCACCTAATCCACACCTGGCTTCCCTGAGACCAGGCGTGCAATGTACCCAGACTGTGCACTTCCGTCCATCCCCAGTCCTTCTCCTGAGGCTCCCTGGCGCTCACAAAGAGTCACAGGTTTTTTTGTTGTTATTTTTTTTTTTTTTTCATTTCTTCTTTTTATTCCTGCACTTGAGGCCTGATGCACGAAATTCATGCAAGGGGCTCAGCCCTCAGCCCAGGCTTCGACCAGAAGGTCATCGGGTCACGGTTGTTCTGCTGTTCAGTCTAATTAGCATATTAGCTCTTTATTATGTAGGATAAGTCATAGTTCTTTTACATCTAGTGTTTTCCTTCAAAAAAAAAAAACAAAAGGCTTGTTTTCCATGCGTCTGGGATATCCAAATGCTAACTTCCCATCTTTATAGATAACTATATAATCCAGATGCAGACTCTCACTCCAAAAGGCTGACCATTTAAGTCAAAACGATTTTTCTACAGAAATGAATTACCATATGCAAACCGCTAAAGATGTGCTAAAGTAGTCTATGAAAGAACATTCAAATAACTTCTGAGAGCTCTCATACGTTTTAGCAAGAATGTATTCCTCTTCACGGACAGTTTCTATGGTGAACTGTATATTTTTATAATTTCCTTGACATGTTTATGTCGTAGTGGCTCTGTGGCAATTTCATCAATTTGGATATAGATGTTCCCCCCAATGTGGCTTATAGCTGATCTCCTCAGTGTAGCTACTCCACCAGATGAAAATGAATCTGCGAAGTGATAGAGTGTTTCCTTCAGTAACTTTGCGGATCTTAACACTGAAATGTCAGCAAATTGAGACTCACTTTCCAACCAAAACACACAGCAGCAGAGCAGCAGCCTCTGACCAGTGCATCATTCCGCTGACACCACACCTGTGCCAAAGCCCAACACCGACCCGCTGAGAGGGCCCTGCCAGACCACAGCAGCTGGGACCACACACTCAGTCCTACCTCTGTATAGCTTCATTCACTCACCCCTGAGGTCCCAACCAGTCTTCCTGGGGGCTTCCCCAGGTCCCAAGAGGAACCATCCATCCCGACATCTCTTGAAAATAAAGGGAAGTTTCCCTCTATTCAGGAAAGTGCAGACACAAACGTGTGCGTATGACATCAGTAGACCTACTGTGTGAGCTTCGGTGCTCAGTGTAGCTCCACAATTCTCTGCACAGCTTTGAGTTCCTACAGATCTCAGCATCACAGGTGCAGAGCTGTGTCTACTATGCTATGATGAGCCTCTGAAGAGTTAAGATTTCTATCTTATTTGATTAATTAACTTCCTAGTCAGGCAGTCCTTTCCCATGACTTAGCCTGTCTCATGTGGAAATGACCTTCAAGATGACCTTCAGGCTGCAGACTGGATGAGCTCAGCTCACTGTATCCCAGCTCCAGTGCCTGACCAAGTGTCTCACACATGTGGCCTAATCCCTATTCAATTACTGGTAGGCAGAATAAGCGTGTGCTCTGGTACCAGTAGAACACGCTCTAAAATTGTTTAGAATAAGTTTGATATTAAATACTTATTAAAAGAGGTCACTTTAGGAAGTTAATTTGTCAGGACATTTTATTAGTCTCACATAAGTATTAAACTGTTTAGTTATTACATTATAACTGGCTGCAGGGATCGCCACAGTAGTTTCATCTTTGTGGTACCTAAATGCTTAATCATGCACGTGCTGACTTATGAGTAGGATTTCATTGAGTCCTCTATCACATGATTGCAGTAGGAGTAACTGGTTATATAAATGCATCAGTCTTGGCATTGCATTTACAACAGGCACTCTCACCAGTGGGACCTAAGCTAACCCACTGGGTTTGTGGCCATTCTGTGCACTAGTTCTTCATAACTTAGTAGCTCTACTAATGAGCACATAACCCTGTGGGTGGGGGGTGCAAAAGTGAGCACCTAACACGACACAGGCTCCCCAATTATAAAACTGCTAACATTTCACAAATATGTATACAAATAATGTGTCGTAATCAGAGTGGTGAAAGTTAGATATTGCTAAAGATGAAAACATATTGGGGATGAAGTAAAAAAGATAATTTGGGGATGATTCTATTTTATTTCATTTTTAATTTATTTATTGTCTAAAGTTTTACATATGTCTCCTTTGTCCCCGCTTGACCCCCTTCCCTTCCCACCAAGCCATTCCCACTCCAGGAAAGACCCACTGCACCAGTGTCTGTGTCCATCGGTTATGCTAATTGCATGCATACAAGTCCTTTGGTTGCTCTCTAACCCCCCACCCCTAACCTCCTCCCCTCTCATTTGTCTCTGGATCTATTCTTGTTCATCAAACATATGAGTGAGATCATGTGATATTTATCTTTCTCCTACTGGCTTATTTCCCTTAGCATAATGCTCTCCAACTCCATCCACGCTGTTGCAAATGGTAAAAGTTCCTTCTTTTTTTACAGCAGCATAGTATTCCATCGTGTAGATGTACCACAGTTTTTTAATTCACTCATCTGCTGATGGGCACTTAGGCTGTTTCCAAATCTTAGCTATGGTGAATTGTGCTGCTATGAACATAGGGCTGCATATATCCTTTCTGATTGGTATTTCTGGTTTCTTGGGATATATTCCTAGAAATGGGATTACCGGGTCAAATGGGAGTTCCATTTTTAACTTTTTGAGGAAACTCCATACTGTCTTCCACAGTGGCTGCACCAGTTTGCATTCCCACCAGCTGTGCACGAGTGTTCCCTTTTCTCTGAATCCTCGCCATCACTTGTTGTTTGTTGACTTGTTGATGATTGCCATTCTGACAGGTGTGAGATGGTATCTCATTGTCATTTTGATTTGCATCTCTCGGATGATTAGTGACTTTGAGCATGTTTTCATATGTCTCTGGGCCTTCTGTATGTCCTCTTTCGATAAGTGTCTATTCGGGTCCTTTGCCCATTTTTTTTTTTATTGGGTTGTTTATCTTCCTTTTGTTAAGTTGTGTGAGTTCTCTGTAAATGTTGGAGATTAAACCCTTTTCTGAAATATCATTAGCAAATATATTCTCCCATGCAGTGGGCTTTCTTGTTGTTTTGGGGATGGTCCTATTTTAATCATAGGACTCACAGGTAAACCCTTACGGTAGGTTAGACAAAATGTAAATAAAGGAAACCAACACAGTAAAGCTACATGGAATACATGACATATGAAAACCCCTTATAATTTGAAGGGCCATTTTAAGACTGTGGCATCAATCAGAGTTTAATTTACTAGCACAAGAGGATTATCATAGAATAACACTCTATTATTTTCGCCCTATAAAGTAGGTAGTTCTTCCCATTTCATTGACTTTGAGATCCCAATTCTTTGGAGATGTTTTCATGGAGGTTCTCGGAAAGTGATGATACACCTCACCTTCCAGCCGGGAAGCATCCAAAGTGAGACCTCACCTCACTCCTCCTCAAGTGAAAATAGAATGTGATCCTATAAGGAACAGCAGTATTGACTAGACTTCACCTACATTTGCTTTGTTAAGTTTATTATTTTTTGCAAGGAGGTGATAAATTTACTATGGATTCTATATCCAAATCTCATCTTTTTACTTGTCGTAACTAACCGAATTTTTAAAGGGGTTATCTTTATTAAGGGTCCAGTCTATAATACTGATTTCTCTTCTGCACACAGTTGACGGACAGCCATATGGGGTACTTTTTCTAAATGAAACTGATTTGGCCCTTACTGGTTTGGCTCAGTGGATAGAGTGTTGGCCTGTGGACTGAATGGTCCTGGTTCGATTCTGATCAAGGGCACATGCCCGGGTTGCAGGCTCGAACCCCAGTAGGGGGCGTGCAGGAGGCAGCCGATCAATGATTCTCTCTCATCATTGATGTTTCTATCTCTCTCTCCCTCTCCCTTCTTCTCTGAAATCAATAAAAATATATTTTTTAAAAAGGTGCTTAAACGAGTTTGATTAGTAACCACCGAGGTAAGGAAAACAACTTCAGTTGAGTCACCCCATGAACTTCCGCTGGATGAAAGGATGGCTCAGTGGATGGGAAGCAGAGCTGGCACAGTTAACCTGTGCTTACCGGGCGCTGATGAAAAGGCCATGGAGAGAAGATGAGAGTCTGAAGCTAATCTCGCCCACAAGGGTCTCAGTAGGCACATCCACTAGTAAAAAGCATTTGGGGAAAGTGGCTGAAACTAAGAAAGATATTGTGGTCATAAATCCTGGGGCACTGAGACAAAGCACAAGAAAACGCAAAACCTGCCATGAGTAATTGGTAAATTAGACAGTCAGCAATAAAAGAGAGAGATTTTCAGTAAAAGTAAAATCTACGAGCCATCGGGGGGCGTAAAAATATGAAATTTGCAAAATCAGTAACTTCTCTATATCCTTTCCCATTAACCGTATATTTCTGCTTCCATTTCTCCTCCTTTCTCTCCCTCTCACCAGACAGCCTGAAAAGTGTGCGTATTTAAGATCTTCACTTTCTTCTTCCCTAGTCCCTCCCAGGCCCGTGGAGCTCGCTCTGCCCACCTCTTCCTGGCATGTCCTCCCTCAGGGCCCACAGCGATGCTGTCCATGCCAGGATTCGTGCTTCCGGAGGGTGGCTTTGGCCCAGACTTGGCCACTGAGTTTCTGGCTGGCCTTTCAGGTTAGTGTGAACACAAGAAATCTCACCAAATCCAGCATCGCGGAACCACCTCCACAACATGTTATCCTATCTACATGTCATGGCTCGCCCTCTCTCAGGTGCTCTCAAGGTCAATAAGACACTCTCTCCCTTCCTCTCCCCATGTTCCCTTAGACACAGGGTCTGGCTCGCCCTCTTAAATGCCCACAACTCCCCTTCTTGCACTCATTCCACGCATCTTGCTTTAATTCCTGGCTTCTCTGGGGATTTCTCTCTCTGGACTTTGTAAAAACTCAATTTGCATCAGGTTGATGTTCCTCGAAGTCAGTGGGACCATGTCACCCTTTGTATACTTATCGCCACCTGAGCCTTGAGGAAAAGGCTGTTTGTGTTCAGTCTCTGCGACTTTGCTCAGTGAGCCAGGGTGATAGTGGCTTTCCTTTTTTCAGCATTTTGAAAATCCCTTTGGTCTTCACAGTCTAGTTAAATCTGGGAGAATTAGAACCGTAGACCATGGACTCAAGCTGGAACAGGATGGGCATTGCCAGGAGTAGCGGGAACCGGCAAAGGCAGGGGCATTGGGGTTGTGGGCACTTGGCTGCAGAAAGGGCCTCGGCATCAGGAGAGGGAAAGGCAGTATCGATGAGGGTGGAACCAACTGGCATTCTATCCTGTTACCAGATGACAGTTCTATGGTGATCCTTTAGCTCTTAGCACTCGCCTGCTCACCCTTCCAGCACCGACACTTGTCTTTAACTCAGCAGGTCCTGCGGGTTTCTGTGGCTCCTCAGGCACTTCTCCCAGCACAGCGATGCAGGAGGGTGCCGACTGGACTGCATAGGGGCGTCCTGGAGTGGACGGTGGAGACAGAGGGGCCGAGTCAGGTGCAGTGGAGAAGGTTTGAGTGGCAGTGTCAGGCCATGGGCAGAGGCCGGGGCGGGACTTACCAGGAAGTCAGAGCCATCTGCCTGGTGTTTGACTCCTTGGGTTCAATCCTCAGAGGACGGACCTCAGGGTGAGTGGCCAAGCGGCTGGAGCGGGATGCTCCTTCCTGCAGCCCCGAGGGCCCTGGGTTACCAGAAATGACCTCAATGATCCACCGTTATGATTGGGAAAGAAGGGTGAGCAGGACCCCTAACCGTACATCATGGGCGACAATGGAAGAGCAGGGGCTCATCTTGGGGAGCCAGAGGGTTTCATTGCTTGAATGTCTATTATGTCAATCTTCCAAATCCATGTGCATCACATCACTTACAATTTTGTGTTTTGTTTTGTTTTTTAATTTCTTCCCAGAACTGCTTCTTCTTCTGTTGAGTGTTTCCTTCCCACGTCCCGCGTGGATCAGGGTTCAGGAACTGGAAGTGGAGCAGCACACAAATGAAAGAGAAAATGCACGAGATAATTTGGAAATATTGGGGGACCAGGTGAGTAAGTCCAACTCAAGGGGAAGGACTTCCTCTGGTGCTCAGGCCTCACTAAGCTTTTATTGATCGGGGATACACCCATAACATAGCCCTTAGGCAGGTGACTCTGGCAACAGGCAGACTAGCCCGTCAGAAGGATTTACATAATAATAAATGGGGGAGTAGTTTCAGCTACCACTGTCTGGACAAACAGAGGTGGCGCCTAGCTCTGACCTTTGCTAGGGCTTCAAAGGCACCCAGCCTTCGGGAGTTCTCTGTCTGCGCTTATCAGCTAGTGAAAACAATAGGTGGTCTTCCACATTCTTCATTTTTTAAAAATCTTTGAGACTTTGACCTGCAACTCAAGGTCGGATATTGATAATCATGACTGCAGAGGTGTTCAGGCTAAGCTGGAAGCTCCTAACTCCCCAAACACGCCAGACCCCGCCTCCTAGAGCCTTTGAAAATCCACCATAAAAGCTGGGCAGAGTGCGGTGCTTGTGGGAGCGGATGGCAGTATTTCTCGGCCCATCTAACAAACAGCATACCAGCTGCTTAGCGCAGCACCCCACCTACTGATGCCACCTTTCTGAGCCAGTGCTCCCAGATATGATAATTCACCCGCCCCCTTTATCGTAAGTCCCACCCATGCTCAATACTGAGGGCAAACTCAGGTCTATATGAGCCTATGTCTCAAGAGAGGGAAGGAAGGTTTGAAGAAAGTGTTACTTAACCCCTAGAGTGCCAGGGAGCGCGATCGAGCTCCTCCTGTCTTTCGCAAAAAGTGCCGGGAGCGCTATGATGCTCCTCCTGCAGCGTCCAGTTCTAAGTCTGCTTTTATTAGTGATGATGATATTGCTAAATATGTCAATTCTTGCTGTGAAGATGATGATTTTGTGGAAGATATTGAATATGTAACTTCATTTCTTTGAGATTCATAATTTTTTTCCTAAACTGCTGTAAAATCAGCAAAAATGCCTCGGCAATTTTAGCATCGTTCCTAGGATATTGGTTGGCACTCAAAGAGTTAAATTCATTCTTATGTTGGCAGAACATGTATCAAAGCAATTGTCCTTGAATGCTTTTTTTTCATTTATTAAAGTGATCTGTATTAGTAAGATTACATGACTTTAAAAAGTAACCTATTTTCCACAAGGATTTTATTTTATGCTTTTACTCATAAATAAGTTATATTTATTATTTCTCTTTTTTTCTGTGTTTTTAATGATATTTTTACATATCTGAAAGTATTGTTCACATAGGTTACATACACGTTGTATGTGAAATCTAGTTTTAGTTTTATATATATGAAAATCCTTTTTCACCTAGACTTATAAGTATTTTAACATAATCATTAACATGATTTTAGCTGGCTATAGAACATACAAGTGTATGGAAGAGCCACAATTTACCTAGCCATTTCATTATTATTAGCATGCAGTATATTTCAAAGTTTCCAATTGTTCAAGAACACGATTTAACAAATTTTTAATATATTTTTATTGATTTCAGAGAGGAAAGGAGAGGGAGAGAGAGTTAGAAACATAGATGATGAGAGATAATGGTTGATCGGCTGCCTCCTGCATGCCCCGCACATGACCTGGAATTGAATACTGACCTCCTGGTTTATAGGTTGATGTTCATCCAGCGAGCCATGCCGGCCAGGTGAGAACATAATATTTATTAAAAGAGAAGAAGGCCGAAACCGGTTTAGCTCAGTGGATAGAGCATCAGCCTGCGGACTGAAGGATCCCAGGTTCGATTCCGGTCAAGGGCATGTACCTGGGTTGCGGGCACATCCCCAGTGGGAGATGTGCAGGAGGCAGCTGATCGATGTTTCTCTCTCATCAATGTTTCTAACTCTCTATCTCTCTCCCTTCCTCTTTGTAAAAAAATCAATAAAATATATTTAAAAAAAATAAAAAATAAAAGGGAAGAAGGAGGGTCATGTCGAGATACCTGGCTTATCGGCTCTGTCCTCTTGCATTTGCCCAGGTGGCTCTGGGGATGAGGACACAGATGGCAGGGGGGCGGGACTCAGGGGAACTCTGTGCACAAGGACCAGCTTCCACGCCCGGGAAGCAGAGGCCGGGCTGAGTCACAGGTTTTCACATGAACGTGGAGCAGGAAACATAGACGTCACATCGGGGACACTGTTTCTGTCACTTGTCTCTTTGCCTCATTTACTCCAAGCTTTGTGACCTGGACCTTAACATGTTTGCCCTCTTTGGAGACTGATGCTTAAAATAGCAAGTTGCTGAGTTAGATGATATGGCACTGACTCGAAAACCCTGGTATTTCAAACTTTCTCCGTGGAGCACGTTCTATGACGGTGTGTTTGCAAGATGACTAGGCTGGCTCTGCACAGTACTGTCCTGGGATGACCTGGTTTTGTAGGTGATTACACATTAAAGTCATTTAAAAAGTGATTCTAGTTCCCAGTGACAACTTCTGTGGTTAAGAAACGAAGTTCTGCCCTAGCTGGTTTGGCTCAGTGGATAGAGCATCGGCCTGCAGACTAAAGGGTCCCAGGTTCGATTCCTGCTGGGGGCACATCCTGGGGTTGCGGGCTTGATTTCCCCCCGCCAGTAGGGGGCGTGTAGGAGGCAGTCAATCAGTGATCCTCTCTCATCATTGATGTTTCTATCTCTCTCTCCCTCCCCTTTCCTCTCTGAAATCAATAAAAATATATTTTTTAAAAAAGAAAAAAGAAATGAAGTTCTGCTCCAACCAATATGATTCAGTGATGGAGCATTCACCTATCAACAGGAGACCACGTTCGATTCCCTGTCAGGGCACATGCCCAGGTTATAGGCTCCATCCCCAGTGTGGGGCGTGCAGGAGGCAGCTGATCCATGATTCTCTCTCATCATTGATGTCTCTCTCTCTCTCTCTCTCCCTTCCTCTCTGAAATCAATAAAAACATATTTTTAAAAAAGAGATGAAGCTCCGGTGACCCCTGTGACCCTGGCATGTAGATGCCACAGCAGCAGCACGTGCTATTTATTAATACCCATTTCTCCATCCATCGCCAGCTGTGACAACAACCTCAACACAATGTCAACAGTGATCATGGTGCATGACCCCATGGCCCTGGCCGCGGGTTTGCATGGATGTGGATGTGCATGTGTGTCCAGCTGTGACTGCATGTGATTCGTGGAGGTCATGTTGTACAAATTCACAGGGAGCAGTCCTCTTCCTGAGAGTAGGGAGTGTCAGCTTCCCTCTGCTCGGGGCCATCCCCACACGCATGGCCTGTCCAGCTGCGTTGCGCAGTCAGCGCCGCGTGCAGGACGATGCCAGTGGGGAAACTGTTACTCTGAGCCATACATGCCTGGACCCAGCACGAAAGCCTTGATCATAGTGACGTATTATTGACTTTCATTCCTAATCAGTCTTGTACTGGGAGACGTTTGTGCTAACAGGAGTCAAGGTAAACCACTCTGATAAAGGAAACCATGAAATCGCAAATCCTACTTATTTCACCCCAAACGTGTCGGTCTCCTTGTGGGGGACGTGGCTGTTTCTCAGGCACGCCCTGACCTGGGAGGCTGAGCAAGGCCGATGCCGCCTGGACGGCTGTGCTCGAGGAAGGGCAACACCCTCATCCCGCATCGCAGTGAGGCAGCGGCAAGACTCCGTCCGGACCATGCTAAGCAGCATTGCTGCCTGAAAAGGAGAAATAAGCCCTTTTTCCTGTGAAGAATATAGACGCAATGGCTTCTATGGCATGCAGAACAGGTTGTAATAAAAGGGATGCATCTGAATGTATTCAATGTTAGCTACATTTTGGGGGGATCATATCTGAAGCATGGTAATCCTTTAGAATGGCTCCGTCATGAAGATTCCATTCAGTGAATAACATAATAACTTTCTTTTTTCTCTTTGGCCTGAATCTTGATGACAGGTTAGCTAAATTTTACCCAAAGCTGCCCTGGCCGGTTTGGCTCAGCGGATAGAGCATTGGCCTGCGGACTGAGGGGTCCCAGGTTCGATTCTGGTCAAGGGCACGTGCCCAAGTTGCTAGCTCGATCTCTAGTCGGGGGCGTGCAGGAGGCAGCCGATCAATGATTCTCTCTCATCATTGATGTTTCTATCTCTCTCTCCCTCTTCCTTCCTCTCTGAAATCAATAAAAATATATTTTAATTTTTTTTTTACTAAAACAATACACCAACGTTACCTGTTTCATATGCAGTTATTTTCCTAAAATAAATTCTAAACATAACAACACAGCCTGGGCTTCAAAATATGTCATGCAACATAGTAAATGCTGCCATAACTATTTCACTCCAATTACATACTCCCTATTTTATTATTCCAAGAAACCTGTTATTTCACATTTTTTAAAAAAATTAGAGGAAAAAACAGTGTTTCCAGAACTTCTCCGGTTGAAGTTACCTCAGACAACAATAACAGATACATGATAACAGACATTATTATGCATGTATAAAATCATACGTTCTTTTTACGTCTTGATCTAGGATGGTTTACAAGAACATTGTGTGTTTTTTCATTTTGTTAAATAAAACACGGCCATTAATATACTAAAAATTTAGGGAGGTTGATTCCAAACACAGCTCTCATACATGCACACCTGGCTTTTTTTTCCTCCCTTTCTTTCTCTCTAAGATAAATAAATTAAAATTAGAAAGTAAAAAACAAAAACAAACAAACAAAAAACGCACACCCGGGGATGATGTGTGCATTTTGAAATAACTGGCGTTCTCTCTCAGGATAACAGTCCAGGCGATAACGTGTGGGCGGGCTAGAGTGCCCAGACCTGAGATGACCTCTGGGGCCTCTCAGATGCCCCCCAGGACCTCCTGGGAGTCAGGAGCCATGCTCCCTCCCAGGCTCCCAGTCTAGCAGGAAATGCACTTCTAGAAGGAGTGACAATAAGAGATGAAGGCAGCCCTAGCTCGGGGAGCCTGTGCCGGGGCTCCTAACCTCGCTGGGGCGTTAGGATCTTCTCACTCACTAAATCCCTTAGTCTTGAGAAATGAAGTGTTAAGGAGAGGAAGGGGTCCAGGTGGAGGAGGGGTGGTTGCCTTAGAAACGAGAGGTGCATCATTCTTTCCTGGAGTGAGGAGGGACAGGAAGGGCCAAGAAACAGGAAGCAGTTTAGTGTCCATGGAGTTCCTAAGGCAGGGCTGGGAGATGACCCAGGAGGCTGGCCCATAGAGGTCGGGCGGCTGTCAGCCCATAAG
Source organism: Myotis vivesi (assembly GCA_035771395.1). NCBI lineage: Eukaryota > Metazoa > Chordata > Mammalia > Chiroptera > Vespertilionidae > Myotis > Myotis vivesi. The sequence continues at coordinate 103,214,561 of JAWPEG010000011.1, forward strand.
AAACTTGACATTTGGCCCAGCCAGTGTTGCTTGGTGGTCGAGCATCAATCTATGAACCCAGAGGTCACGATTCGATTCCCTATCAGGGCACATGCCTGAGTTGTGGGCTGGATCCCCAGTGTGGGGTGTGCAGGAGGCAGCCGATCCATGATTCTCTCTCAGAATGAAAGACAGGTAGCTGCTGTCATCATGATAAGAGTATGACCAAGGGCAGTTGAAGGAAACGCAGACGTGGGGTCCTGCATGCATGTGCGTGACCAGCTGTCCGGGTGCATGCTCCCTGCGAGTTGAGCTGTGCGTGGAGCCTAGAGATGAAGGAGAGGGTTACTGAGCTGATGGGAACTGATAAACAGCCTGGGATGCGGAGGGATAGGACCCCAGGCCCTGGGGATGGAGAGGGTCGTCTGTGGATGCCTGCCCTTCCCTCTCATGGGCACACCTTTCGCTCAGGGACTCCAGGTGGCTGCTCGCTGAAAGCCAGGAAGGGGTACCATGCCAGCCGCGGCCCCCTGAGCTGGTGTCCACACACACTGTGTCCCCACCATCCCTTCTCCCCGCACCCCCAGGGGCTGAAATCCCCAGGGATGCCCTGTGCACTCCCTGCTTTTGTTTTTTCCTCGCTTTATCTCACAGTCTGTTAAGATATGGAGGGAAAGTGAGCACCTCAGTTTACGTATCTGCACATCGTTGGGCCCTGAGAGAAGGCGGAGAACAGTGGAGAGGAGGGCAGGAGTGAGGCCATGATGCGCACCTCACTCCACCAGCCTTTGACTGGGAGGAACCCGGAGTGAACAGGGACCCTCGTCACAGGGTTCAGCCTACACACTGCCCACGGCCACTTGGGGCTGGTTCAGATTGCAGACTGGCTTCACTCTCTGTTTTCTTCTTTTTTTAAAATTTTAAAATTTTGTACTGATTTCATAGAGGAAGGGAGAGGGAGGGAGAAGGAGATAGAAATGTCAATGATGAGAGAGGATCATGGATCGGCTGCCTCCTGCACGCCCCACACTGGGGATGGAGCCCACAACCCAGGCCTGTGCCCTGACTGGGAACCGAACCTGACCTCCTGGCTCATAGGTCGCCGCTCAAACCACTGAGCCACACCGGCCGGGCTCTTTTTACTTTTTGTTGGAGTGCACGACTTCATTCCTCGCTGCAGAAAAGTCTTCAGCACTGATTAGGAAATTACGAATCACTCAAAGGACTGCCCTAATGTTATTAGGAGCCGCTGATTGTCTCTGATTTGTGAGGTCTCCCGCCGAGCATCCTGATTAGGAGGGTCACGTGTGAAGAGGCCACGGTGCTGGAGCCTGCGCTGCCTCCACGTTGGCCCATGTCCGTGTTTCTGACCAGAGCACATGGAGGCTCTGCCCGCCACAGAAACGATCATTGTGCACCTGCTTCTGAAATGTGTATTTAGGGTTTCAAGTTCTGAAAGCAGGGCTTCCCCTGAGCCTGTGTGCTCCCTACGGACACAGGTTCCGACGGGAAAGCTTCATTTTCCCAGCAAGATGCTTTCATCCGCTGGAATGGCAATCCACGCTGGGGCTGATTACACGGCTGACACATGTCAACACACGGCTGCCACGCAGCTGACACGCCATGACACCCACTTGAGATATTCCACTCTCTCCTACATTCTTCTCTAAACACTGCCATGGCTTAATGGCATAAAACTAATTATTTCATTAGCTTTCCTCCCACAAGTACCCTTGTTCAGCTAAAAAAAGATTTCTTCCAGCATGGTGGGATTGCCGATCTTTATTTTTTCAAATCCAGAAACTAACCTTCATCCTTCAACTCTTAGAAGTATCTTATGTCTTTTCTAACTAAGCGTATGTCCTTGTAAAATGTTTAATCATGAATTTTCCCTTAATTAGAAAAAGATAGAAATGGAGGCATGTTGGTCACTGTGAATTTGTTAGTAAAATGATGAAACTTTGAAAGTATCCATTGACATACTGTCCATACATTTCCTTTGGAGTTGACATTTTTAATGAAGACTAAATGGGTTTGTTCTGTGTGTATGTTTTGCATCCCAAAGTGGCTGCCTACAAATAGGGACTGAAATACGTGTTTTGTGTGTTGACTCAGACCCATAAGCCGCCCTGCCGTGGGAGACGTGATTTTTCCTAAAAGTGAGAACATTCCGGTAGGTGACATGATGAGTCTTCCTTTCACTTATATGATATCCCTTCCCTTAAAAAAACATCGTTTATTAAACACCTACAAAAATTACCGTGTTTACACCTGTGCGAGAATCAGTCCTGTCACAGATACGTGCAAAGGGATTTCTGTGGGTGGCTGCGTGGAGGCGTATTTAACAGTCGCTCTGAAATAGAAGAGGTTCGCAGGGAATCGAAATCATTTCAGGGACTTTTGATTCTGGTCAAGACAGAATAACAGACCATCTGTGCGCAAGGAGAAAGCTGCTAGCCCACTGCGCTTAGCAGGCAAAAAGTGCAAAATCCACTCACAGTCAAACACATCCAGTATTCTAGTGTGCTAACAAAGTCAGCAACTAGAAAAGAATCACTCCCAGCAGCCTTACATGGCCAGGTGCTGCAGCATAAATATGCCCATTTTTTCCCAGAATAAAACACAATCTTGCTTCCACTATTTGGAGAGCAATTAGGGCGAGATGGGGAAGCGACCCTCAGTTCCCTTCTCTCCTGGTTCCATCCACGTCACACGGCCCTGGGCACACGTGTGTGGACAGCTCTGCACACACCCATGCTCTGCACCCACCTCACACGGGCCCCATTGCAGTCATGCCTGGCACCTAGGACACGCATGTCCCTGGCACACACTGACTGCCCTCGTGGGCCCACACACAGAACAGGCAGCAGGTCATGGAGGTGGACTGTGACCATCAGGGCAGGAGACTCGAGTCTGGGTGTCTGGAGCGTGGCTGGGAGGGGTCGGGGGTAGCCTGGGTGGGCATGTTCCCCCTGGCCCCGTGGATTTCTCATCTTCAGGAGGAACACAGTGGGCTGATGTCAAATGTGAGCTCTCTCCATGGAAGGTCATCCAGCTCACACTGTGGACAAGTGGCTAACACACGGTTCTTTGAGATGGCATGTGGAATTTACAGGGTGGGGCAAAGGTAGGTGTACAGTGGTTCATACGGAAATAATACAACAATCCTATATAATAAAAGCCTAATACATGAAGTGTCCAACTGTTTGCTTGATTGTTCAACTGTTCAACCAGTCACTATGACGTGCACTGACCACCAGGGGGCAGAAGCTCCAATTGGTAGGTTAGCTTGCTGCTGGGGTCCAGCCGATCGGCACTGAGCCAGAAGGGCTGGACACGCCCTGGAGCCCTCCTGTGGCCCCTCCCTGGCAGTCCAACCTCCCAGGGTCCCTCCCTAGCCTCTAAAATATTTATTCTGCCTTAGCTGGTTTGGCTCAGTGGATAGAGCATCGACCTGTGGACTAAAGGATCCCAGGTTAGGATCCTGGTTAAGGGCACATGCCTGGGTTGCAGGCTTAATCCCTAGTAGGGGGTTGAGCAGAAGGCAGCCTATAAATTATTCTCCCTCATCACTGATGTTTCTATCTCTCTCTCCCTCCCCCTTTCTCTCTGAAACCAATAGATATATTTAAAAAAATATTTCTTCTAATTAATTTCCTTTCAATGTGCACAAATCTGTGCACCAGGCCTTTAGTAAATAAATAATAATACAAGAATAAACTGTGTTTTATGTGCTCACAAATGTAAACCTACTTTTGTCCCACTCTATATTTTAAAATAGTTGATGACTTATAACCTATACTAGTGGCCCAGTGTGCGAAATCGTGTGCAGTAGACCGCCTACTGCTTCCGTGGGAGCTGGCAGGAGCCACACTGCTCCATGGGAGCGAGGCAGGAGGGAGCCACACCACTTCCGTGGGCAGCGGGAGCAAGCTGTCACTGCCTGTCGGAGCCCGCAGGATCCGGGGGTTGGAGGGACCGAGAGGTGCTCCATGCATCTCCTGGTGACTGGACGTGCATGAAGCCCTGCCCACCTACAGACACCTCGCCACTCATGCAGCCCCACCCACCCAAGTGCGCCTGCTGCACACACAGCCTCCTGCTGATCAGTTGTTACATGTGAGGGAGTGACGACCATTTGCATATTAGCCTTTTATTATATAGGACAGGGGTCCTCAAACTTTTTAAACAGGGGGCCAGTTCACTGTCCTTCAGACTGTTGGAAGGCCGGACTATAGTTTAAAAAAAAAACTAATTGGCTGCTAAGCAACAGGCAGCAGCAGCAAAAACACCTGGCGGGCCAGATAAATGTTTTCGGCAGGCCGCACGTGGCCAGCGGCCGTAGTTTGAGGACCCCTGATATAAGAAAATAAAAACATAATATGAAAATCGACCAAATGGTGGAACTACCAGTTGCCGGGGGTCAGGGCCAGCAAGCAGGCGGTGCCAGACCAGCCAAGGCACCTGCCAGTGGGCAGAGGGAGGGGCAGCGATGTTGGGCAGGAGGCAGCAGTGACCAGTGGCAGCAGAGGGGCAATGATGGGCCACCTAGTAGCCTCCCACAGAAGGAGGCCAGTGGCGGCAGCAGTGGCGGGGTGATAGGGGTGGTGCCTTCCCCTGATTGGTCTGGTTGCCTCCCGCAAAGGGAGGTCAGACTACAGCTTACCCGGGCAGGGGTCCTAAGCCATCAGTAGGACATCCCCTGAGGGCTCCCAGACTGTGAGAGGGTACAGGCTGGACTGAGGGACTCCCCCACTGCTCCAGTGCACAAATTTTCATGCACCTCTACTCTTTTCATAATCATGCCGCTGGTGACAATTTAAGCTATGCATTTAATTCAATAGCAGTGGACACATTTCCTAGAGGAAGGTAGAGATGGAAGATCTAACAGTTTGAAGGATCTCTGTTCAGAGCCCAATGCCTTCCTATGGCGCCACCTGAAGGGACTATGTGGCCTCAGATCAACATTATAAATTGATCAACTGAATTTCCTCATACTCCCACGCTTTCCTAAAGGACTACCCAGGCTGAATAAACAGAGTATAACAAGGACAAGCCAACTAGGTGGTTGGATGGTAATGTCTGTGCCATTAAGCTTCACCCTGGGATGGAATGGTCGATCACGGTCTGTCCGTGGGTCCCCATTAACATATACTTGACACGAAGTAGAGACAAATAATTTAAAGACTTACTCACCCGGCCAAGACTCCACAAATGTGCAAGCACTTTCATTTTAAATAAAGAGCATGCAGTCACCTTCCCCGCGTCGGCGATGTCCCTTTCATTTTTTTATTTTTAATCTTATTCACACACTTAAGGTTACGGCCCATTGTACCAGGTTTGTAAAGCGAACGATGATGGACATGGAGACATGTATTCTGGCTTTACCAACGATGCCGTTAGCATCTCTCACCGAGATGTGTGATGACGGGAGAGTGTGTGCGGGCCTGAGCTGGGCCTGGTGGATGCCGACATATGTTTTCCTTTCCAGAGTGAGTGCTTCGTATGTCTGGTGCCAGCATATCCACTGTGTGCTTCTTTGTTGTGTGTTTCTGTGCTTTGTATTTGGAGTTAATGGCACACACCTTCCATGTTCACAGTGCACCTTCAGGGGTCACTGTGCCCTTTTGTGTGTATGTTAAGCACGTGATAGCATGATACCTGCTGGCTTTGTGCAATCCTGGCCACACATGTTACCTACGCAGATCGAAAACTCCACCCCCCAGTCCCGTGTCTTCACTAACCCCCCCGCCCCCCGCGCCTTTTTAAAACAACCCATTTCCTTGCAGGGATGGAAATAAGACTCCAATACAGTCTCCGATATTTCTGCAACTCACCCCAGCCTGGAAAGTGGAGACCATGCCGGCTGGTGTGGCTCAGTGATTGAGCATCGACCTATGAACCGGGAGGTCATGGTTCAATTCCCAGTCAGGGTACATGCCCAGCTGGTATGGCTCAGTGGTTGACCGTTGACCTATGAACCAGGAGGTCAAGTTCGATTCCTGGTTATGCACATACCCAGGTTGTAGGCTCCATTCCCAGTGTGGGGCGTGCAGGAGGCAGCTGATCCATGATTCTCTCTCATCATGGATGCTTCTCTCTCTCTCTCCCTTCCTCTCTGAAATCAATAAAAATATATGTAAAAAAAAGAAAGAAAGAAAGTAAAGACATTTTTCACAGAGCAACAGGGCTGGACTGGCTTCTAGGAAGGCTGAGTTGTGTTCCATTTGTTGTCTTTACAAATATTGCTTTGGCATCGCATTCTGTTCTACACCCTGAATTGATGACATTCGTGACAATTATCTTGATTCAGTCCTATTTTTAAATATTTGCTGGGCTCGGAGTCCACCCTTTGTCGGCGTGGCTGGCTAACTGTGCTTTATTTTGCATTATCTCTCATTTTCAGTAAACAACTCACTAGAGGCAGTGACTCCCTTCTTTCCTCACTTACTCTCTTCTCAGCTTCTCTTCTCCTATGTGGGGCCTCTCCTTACTATTCCTTAGATAATTCTCCTCATGTGAGCAATGGTCTCCACGTTGATAAATCCGTGTGTTGTTTTTTTTTTTGAGTGTTTTTATTTTCATTTTATTTATTTATTTATTTTTATTATTCTTTTTTAAATTTTTTATTGATTAAGTTATTACATATGTGTCCTTATCCCCACATTACCCCCCGGCCCCCTCACTCATGCCCTCACCCCCCTGTTGTTGTGTCCATTGGTTAGACCTATATGCTTGCATACAAGTCCTTTGGTTGATCTCTCCCCCTACCCTCACCCTTCCCTACCTTCCCTCTGAGGTTTGACCATCTGATTGATGACCCAGTGATCCCACTTTTAGGAATATATCCCAAGAAGCCAGAAACACCAATCAGAAAGGATATATGCACCCCTATGTTCATAGCAGCACAATTCACCATAGCTAAGATATGGAAACAGCCTAAGTGCCCATCAGCAGATGAGTGGATTAAGAAACTGTGGTACATCTACACAGTGGAATACTACACGGAGGTAAAAAAGAAGGAACTCTTACCATTTGCAACAGCATGGATGGAACTGGAGAGCATCATGCTAAGCGAAATAAGCCAGTCAGAGGAAGATAAATACCACATGATCTCACTCATTTGTGAAACATTTTATTATTCATTTAGGTCCATTGCTCAAAGCAGCAGCTTCATCCTTACTGGAACACTATATTCGTTTGAACTTTGAATGTCTCGTTTCTAATATTCTCCTAAGGCATCGGCGGCTCCATTTCTGAGTCCTTTTCCTTCCTTCACTGCTCGACTTCTAAACTTTAGAATGACACACGGCTCAGGTCCCAATGTGATTTTAACTGTTTCAACGGCTGTTAGAGCCATGCCCAGGTGATGGCCGTCCACCCTCTACCTCCAGCTCTGACTTCCATTTCTGAGGACCATCATCCCAAAGCCACATGCTCACCTCAGGTCTTCGGTTAGACCCATACCATGCATCTCAAGTTCAATGCCACCAACACTGAATTCTGAAATAAGTTCCCACAGTGGCCCCACCCTCTCCATTCTGCAGTTGTAGGTTACACCAATGACCCCATTCAGTTAAAATATATGTTTCCCTGACCTGGCCAGTATTGTTCAATAGTTAGAGCTTTGGCCAGTGCACCTAAGGGTTGTGGGTTTGATTCCTGGGTGAGGGTATGTACTTGAGTTGCAGGTTTGATCTCAGGCCCCAGTTGGGGTTCTTGTGGGAGGCAACCAATTATGTGTCTCTCTCCCCCTTCCTCCCTCCCTCTCTCTCCCCCTTCCTTCCTTCCTTCCTCTCTAAAAATCTATGGAAGAAGTATCCTCGGGTGAGAATTAACAACAACAAAACGTTTCCCTGACTGTCTTTTCTCCCTTAGTGCCTCTGGTAAACATCAGACAAATTAGCTGCCTTATTATCTCTCTATCTATAGCAGCGATTGTCAACCTCTCCATCTCACAGCACATAAGCAAATTACTAAAATTCTGTGGCACACCCAAAATGTCTTTTTGCCAATCTGACAAATACTATGTAGAATTTCGACCCATTCACTCCGGACAGTTATGGTGGTGCTGGCGGTTGTCATTTTTTAATTGGAGACCATCTAAGGCAGCGGTTCTCAACCTGTGGGTTGCGACCCCTTTGGGGGTCAAATGACCCTTCACAGGGGTCGCCTAAGACCATCGGAAAACACATATACAATTACATATTGTTTTTGTGATTAATCGCTATGCTTTAATTATGTTCAATTTGTAACAATGAAAAATACATCCTGCATATCAGATATTTACATTACGATTCATAACAGTAGCAAAATTACAGTTATGAAGTAGCAACGAAAATAATTTTATGGTTGGGAGTCACCACAACATGAGGAACTGTATTAAGGGGTCACGGCATTAGGAAGGTTGAGAACCACTGCTCTAAGGGAAAAGAGGTCCATGCCCCTGAATAAGTAGCCAGGTGTTGCATGCTTTAACAATATCTGTGGCACACCGGTTGAAAAATCACTGATCTAAAGCCTTGCTCTGGTCCATGTGCTTCTAATTCAATCACTACCACCTAGTCCAAGATGCCAGGGACTACACTAATATCATCCCAACAGATTGCCGTGTCCATGTTTTTATTAAATCATTAGTTAAACTTACAGAGCCTAAAGTTACCTTATTAATACACTAGAGACCTAGTGCACGAAATTTGTGCATGGGTAGGGTCCCTAGGCCTGGCAGGCTATCAGGGCTGATCAGGGCCTTCCGGCTGCCAGCTGGGGCCTCTCTTCCCTGGCTGCCAGCTGCTGCCTGTGGGCCATAGCCTTCCTTCATTTCACTCTGCCCCCTCGTGGTCAGCGCATGTCATAGCGAGCGATCGGTCTCCTGGTCAAACTCCCATGGGGACAATTTGCATATTTTATATATATACTAGAGACCTGGTGCACAACATTCATGCAGTGGAGTGGGGTTCCTCAGCTTGGCCTGCGCCCTCTCGCAGTCTGGGACTCCTCGGGGGATGTCCACCTGCTGGCTTAGGCACGAGTGGGCCTAAGTTGGCAGTCAGACATCCCTCTCGCAGTCCAGTCCAGGAGCGTCAGACATCCCCTTAGCACTCCTGCCGATGGGGGAGAGGGTCCTGCCACTGCTGTGCTTGCCAGCGTGAGCCCAGCTTCTGGCTTCTGGCTGAGCAGTGCTCCCCCTGTGAGAGCACACTGACCACCAGGGGGCAGCTCCTGCATTGAGCGTTTGCCCCCTGGTGGTCAGTGTGCATCATAGCTACTGGTTGTTCTGCTGTTCGGTCAATTTGCATATTAGCCTTTTTATTATATAGGATATAGGTAACTCAGACACAGGGCTGCAGGCCTCCTGCTTGCCAAGACGTCAGCTCATTCTCTCATTGTTTGGCATTAACCCGCCTCTCCAACCACAGGTAATGCATCTCTTGTCATTGACAATTCTTTTCAGACCACAGATTTTGTTTTTCATCTCTCTAAAATCTCAACATTGCGACCAGCTGAGATTTTGCCATTTGTTCTGCCTGAATGTTTTCATCTGATCCTGTTTCTTCTACTCCTCTCTCGGCCTAAGCGCAACCTGGTGAGAAACACCTCTCCTGTCCACCCTGCTCACCAGCACATCACTGTTCTCCTGTAAAGTGATCTGTGTGGCACTTTTCATCGCTTCTTCCTTTTCTCCTATATTTATTTTTAATTCTTTATTGCCTGTTTCTCCCAATTATAACATAAATTCTGAGGGCAGGGCCCTTCCCTCTTCGTCACGATTGATTTTTTTTATTGTCGAGAGTAATGCCTAAAGACAGTACTCAATCCATATCTGATTAATGAATCCATGGATTATTTTAATGAAAATGCTGAACAATGATGCATTTGGTGGAATATTTTAACACAAATTGTATTTTCATTTCACCTACTGTCAATCCAGAGATGTATAATTACTTTCAAGTTTCGATGTTGACATTGCTTGAACTATTTCTAGATGAAGGACTAAGATGACCTTATCTTCACCCAGTGAATGAAGCCCTAACTACCAAATGCCCCTTATCTTTCCCTCCCTGAGGCTGGACAGGCTTGCATCTCTTACTGCTGTCTCAAGACGCTTTCTAGAACTTACTCTGGCTCCAAGAAGATAGCTTATCTTTTCCTTTTCCTTTTTTTAAAAAAATATTTTTATTGATTTCATAGAGGAAGGGAGATGAAGAGAGAGATAGAAACATAAATAATGAGAGAGAAGTGTTGAGAAGCTGCCTCCTGCACGCCCCCCACTGGGGATCAAGCCTGCAACCCGGACACATGCCCTTGACTGGAATTGAACCCAGGACCCTTCAGTCCATAGGCAGATGCCCTATCCACTGAGACAAACTGGCTAGGGCAAAAAAAAATAGCTTATCTTAAAAAAAGACATAATATTCTTTCAAATGTATACATCTATGAACAGATAACCCGTGTTACTCCCTCAATGTATATAATAGCATTTTAGCATATTCAACGGGATCTCATCTCTCACTCAAGAGTTTCCATTTCTTGGTCATGGACTATTACACAGAGACAATTTAAATAATTAAAATATGATGTTATGTTATTAAAATGATAGGATATGTGGTGATCTTTAATAGTTTATAAACAATATTTATTTGATAAGTTAACAAGGGAATTGAGAGCAGGAGATTGTAAGTATAGATAAATGAAATAAAGCTAAAATTGATAATATTATGCAAAGATATGTATATTATAAATTAGAAGCAGTTAATAGAAGAAACACAATTATAAGATTTATAGGGAAAATTATGATTTTGAAGTAAAAAATGCATGTGGAAGTTTTTTCTTTGAAATAGAACATTAAATTCTTCAATGTGCCTTTAATAAAAGAGATACTGAGTAGCCCTGGCCAGTATGGCTCAGCTGGTTGGAGCACCATCCCACACAGCAAAAGGGGGCAAGTTTGATTCCCAGTCAGGGCACATACCCAGGCTGCGGACCGGGCGAGTGTGGGAGGTGAGTGATCGATGTTTCTCTCTCACATCAATGTTTCTTTCTCGCTCCCATCCTCTCTCTAAAAAAATCGATAAAATTCAAAAAGAGATATTGAGTAATAAAATGGACAATATCTTCATTGTCATCCTTCAAAAATTAGATACATATAAATTCAACTACTTCTTTTCCTTTGCCAACTGAAATGATGCGCTGCCAATGTGTGAAAGAGTAAAATTCATTCTCTGAAGAAACAAAATACTAGAACTACAGTATTTTGAAATACTAGTATACAGTCTGAATAGCAAATGTATAGTCCCTCCGACTGGGAGCTATAATTCAGAAGAATGAAAGACCAGTATTTTCATTTTTTAAGTATATATTTTTATTGATTTCAGAGAGGAAGGGGGACGGAGAGATAGAAACATCAATGATGAGAGAGAATCGCTGATTGGCTGCCTCCTGCACACCCTCTAATGGGAGTGGAACCCACAACCCGGGCATGGGCCCTGACCAGGAATCGAACTGACCTCCTGGTTCACAGGTCAACAGTCAACCACTGAGCCATCCGGCCAGGGGACAGACTAGCATTTTTAAAGCTGTATGTCGGCTGTTTGCCTTCCCAAACTTGCCTGCAGTAGGAATTGGAGACCCGAGTCAGGGCTCAGCCTGAAGGAGCCAGTGGCCAGCTCAGGTCCGGTCTGTCTGCCTCAGCAGCGAGTCCCAGGATGAGGGGAATGAAAAAAATAAAACTGCTTTTTTGTGAAAACGATTAATTTTAAAATAAAATAATTTCCATTTCTTACCAATATCAACATCTTTAATTTGTCCCATTCTCAGAGATACTTCTCTTACGTCCTCTCAGATTCCAGGGCATCACATCTATTGACTTATTAGGACGAAAGGCCAAAACCTGAATCACAAACTGTTCCAGGGAGAAAGTAGCACCATAAAGCATGTATCTTACACAGAGGTCCTCAACCTGTGGGTCGCGACCCCTCTGGGGGTCGAACGACCCTTTCATAGGGGTCGCCTAAGACCACGGGAAAACACATCTATAATTACACATTGTTTTCGTGATTAATCACTATGCGTTAATTATGTTCAATTTGTAACAATAAAATTGGGGGTCACCACCACACGAGGAACTGTATTAAAGGATCGTGGCATTAGGAAGGTTGAGAACCACTGACAGGTTAATCCTTTAAATAAAATATTGGAAATATACAAAGAATTAAGTCCCATGCTTCCAACAGATTCCATTATGAATTGCACATCTTATATTCCATCAGTGAAAGATAGGCTATCCAGTGGTCGGCAAACTGTGGCTCACGAGCCACATGCGACTCTTT